>CM064575.1:22222992-22297992 GCA_032716605.1 Paralithodes platypus | reverse complement strand
GACAATGTGGATTACAACGCAATGTTTAGCCTAAATTTAAATAAAACACGCAACCATGGCTCGAAATTAAAATTGAAAGAGTTCAGCACTAGTATTTGTGGAAACTTTTACAAATATAAAATCTATTCTACCTGGAACAAACTTCCCTCAGAAGTTGTAAACAGTTCTTCAGTAGAGAGAAAAAGAGTATCATGGACACTAGCTGTAAGGAGTGTAGTACACTAAACAATCTCTCTCCTTCCACTTCGATTATCTCCCCAGAATGGACAGGAAGGTCTTTGAGATACTAGACATTCCTTGTAACTCCTTATAACTCTCTCTCTCTCACTCATCCTGCTTTAACCTCCCTCTCCCCTCCCCCCACTCTCTCATCCCAGATTTACTCTCGCTCTCTCCTGCGGCGTCGGGTTTTATGCCTTAAGTTTAATTGAGGCAGTCTCTCCGCAGGTCCTCCCACGCAGAGTACCAAGAGAGGGAGAGAGAGTTACATAGATACACAGGCTACACAGATCTTGCGGTCCCTACTAGGTAGTCCGGACTTAATGCTAAAATAAAATTTGCTACAAAGTGGAAGGCAAGGATAGCTAAGCAGAAGGCTCTCTCCCCACCCACCTTTCCCTTCGACCGTTGGTCGGCATGAAATTAAGTTGGGGAAAGAATTCCCCAGCAGAATGAGAACAACTTCTACTAGGAAATGTATAGTAAAGAACGAAGTTGAGAAAATGTATATACTACTGATGCTAAACCTATTTTTGTTTTAATCTATATCCAACCTCCTCAAAATTAATGTCTAGACTTCTTTTGAATGTGTCAATTGTCTTACATTAAAAGAGAGAGAGAGAGAGAGAGAGAGAGAGAGAGAGAGAGAGAGAGAGAGAGAGAGAGAGAGAGAGAGAGAGAGAGAGAGAGAGATGAAGTATCTGAGGGCAGACAGATGACTGCCGGAAGTAGGAAATTGGGGGAAGGGATGAGAAGAGAAGAAAACAAAATGTTAGAACAAAAAGAGGACTCGAGTAAGTACAGGAGCTATAGGAAAAGTTGAGTTTCATCAGTTGATGAGCATGTGGCAAGGGATTTGCTAATCGGATATATCGAACAATATTTATGGAACTGAGTGTTCATTTATAAAAACAAACTTAAGACTCCGTTTCTTATTGATAGGCAATTTTTTTCAATTTTCACTCATGTGGACGAAATATATTACTGCGGGAGTCCTTAGAGCTAGAAAAGGATAAACAAATAACCCAAGCACACATATTTTGCCCTAAGGTAATGTAACTAAGCCATATTGCTGTCCTCAATAGAGAGGATGCGTTCAAACAGTACCGTCGCCTTCAAACTCAAGCATCTTAATCTTCCTATGTTTCTGCCGGGAATCAAGTCAAATCCATTCTTCAACTCGCCTAACATTCTTTTATCAATTATAAATGCACTGAACTATCCAACTCTAGCTCTTCCTAAGCTTTCTGGCATCTAGCTCAAAACCTTTCCAACAATTTTTCTTCTTCGTCTTTCCCTCCACTTTTCCACTCTGAGAGCACTACCTACATTTCTTCCTCTGACAAAGCTAACCTCTTTACCCAAACTTTCGCTAAAAACTCCACCTTGAATTATTCAAGTGCTATTCCTCACCCTCCACTCTCCTCTCTGCTACTTATGCCTAATATCCTAATCTCTTCTAAAGATGTACTTTCTACCCTCTCTGTTCTAAATACTAACAAAGCGTACAGACAGGATGGTGTTCCTCCTGTTGTACTAAAAAACTGTACTTACGTGCTAACTCCCTGCCTAGGCAAACTCTTCCATCTCTGTCTCTCCTCTAACATCTTCCCTTCTTACTGGACGTTTGCTCTCATTCAACCTGTCCCAAAGAAGGGTGACCGCTCTCAACCCTCCAACTGTCGTCCAATTGCTCTCATCTCTTGCATCTCCAAAGTTTATTATACTCTTTTTACTTCAAATTTTCTTACAAATTTTTGTTCTCATTATCTACTCTAAGATCGTCAGTATGGCTACCTCTGGGGTCCCTCTGCTGGTGATCTTTTTCATATCTTACTGACTCTTGGTCATTCTCCTTTCGGACCTATGGTGAGACCTTTTATATTGTGCTAGACATATAGAAGGACTTGCATAGAGTCTGACACAAATTTATAATTTATAAACTACCCTCCTTCGGTTTCTATCCCTCTATCTGTACCTTTATGTCTAATTTCCTTTCTGACCATCCATAGCTACAGTTGTGGATGACCATCATTTACTCCATCAACCTATAACTCCGGTGTTCCTCAGGGTTCTGTTCTATCTCCATCTCTGTATCTAATATTCATTAATGATTTTCTAAAGTGTACCACCAGTTCTATCCATTCATATGCTGATGACTCTACTTTACCCTATTCAACTAGTTTTTGTTTTTCAGAACGCCTCAGAATGTAATAACTCAAAAACACATGTGATGAGGCCATAACACACTTATCTTCTGATCGATCAACTATTTCCAAGTGGGAAGAGAAAATCTTTGTTGCCTTCAATGCTTCCAAAACCCAATTTCTCCATGTATCTACCTGTCAAGAACTCCCACAGGTGTATCGCTTATACTTCAACAATACATAAATCAAGCCTTCATCTTCTCTCAGTATTCTCGGTGTCTCTTGTTCTTCTGATCTCTCTTAGAACGGCCATATTACCACTCTTGCTAAAAAACAACTTCCCAGAAGCTGGGTGTGATCAACTGCCTTCAGGTGTTCTTTACCCCTACACAGCTTCTTGCTCTGTACAGGAGCTCATTGCATCCATGTATTGAGTATTGCTCGCTTTTGTGAGGAGGATCCTCTCACACAGCACTTCTAGACAAAGTAGAAAAGAAAACCTTTCGTCTCATTAACCAACGTCTACTCACCGATTCTCTGCAATCTCTCTCTCTTCGCCGCCATATTACATCTCTCTTGCTATTCTACCGCTATTACAATATTCAGTGTTCCTTAGATCTCTCTCAGTGTATACCACCTCCTCTACGCAGAGTACGTAGCATCCATCATGTAACACAATTCCAACTCTACTTTGTGCAACTCTCCAACCCACGAGTGAAACGATAATCCCAATCTGTCTTCTCTTCAACAGCTGAGCTCTGGAACTCTCTCCCTGAATTCATCTTTCCTTTATCCTATGACTTAAACTACGTCAAACTCCGTGTATCCAGGCATTTTGGCTCGTACATTCCTTGATTTTGGCCCTGTCACTCAGGGGGAGGCACTCGTCACAGGCAGATTTGTCTTCTGTCTCCCTCAGCCACATGGAAAACAAATATAATTAATCAAGTTTAATGTGTGCGAACTATCTTAAACAAGCCTCCGACCTGTACACTCTATGCACACGCATAATGATTGCCTATACGAAATGTGGAAAGGCGTTATCGAACTAAACATCCATAACTAAGCCTAAAGAAACATAACGTAATTTACATAATCCTTGTAAAGTAAGTATTAACTAACACAAGCTAACCTACTATTGCGTCAGCTAACCAAACCTAACTATACCTGACCAAAGCTAACTTAACCCCTTCAGTACCAGGGACGTCCTTTTCATCATATACTGGCAACTATTAGAAGATTATGTTCAGCTCAGGAAGGACCTCTAGCAATAATAAGGCTTCAAACTATCTCAACCAACCCTTTTAACTACCACAGATCCTTCCTAAGCAATAACAGCAATACGGCTCATAGGAAAAGTTTGACCGTACAAGAATACTTAAGCCCATGAAAGAGGCGACAGAGACACGAATAATAAGATAATAAAGGTGACTGCTAATGAGAACTTACAGTACAAGTGTAAGACAGAGCAAGTGAAACTACAGTATCTTGAAAGAGCATAGAGAGGTGAGCGAGATAAGAGAGAGTAACTAGGGAAGGGAAGAAGAATAGGTCTATATAAAGTTGGGCAAGAGGAAAGTACAACGGAGTAAAGACCCATAAAGGACAAGACAGGGAAGGCTAGACAGATAGGGAGAGGAAAGAGGGGATGAAAGGAGGTAAGATGTGCATAGAGAGGGGAAAGTAGGAAACAAGAGAGAGAGAGAGAGAGAGAGAGAGAGAGAGAGAGAGAGAGAGAGAGAGAGAGAGAGAGAGAAGGGGGTTGGGTAATGATAGATAGGGTAAAAATATAAGTGATATTAGTGAAAAGGGATAATTACAAGAACAAAGGACAGAAGGATAACATAAAGTAAAAATAACAAAGACTGAAAACAAGATGAAAGAGTGGGAACAAAAAGGATTTAAGAGAGGAAAAATACCAGATTAATAAATATAGAAAAATGGATGGGGTAAATACATTAAAGTGATATGACAGTGGGCAATAATCGAAACAATGAAAGAAGAGGGGAATGAATAATAATAAATACAAATAAAATAAATGGCAGAGAGAAAGACAACATTCAATCGGAGGCCAACGCAAATAATAGAAGAAAGATTGACTACACTCAAGATACGAACGGAATACACAAACAGGGGAAAGGAAAGGTACACGAGAGGAGAGAATCATAAAGGCAAGGAAAGATGCATTAAGTGCAAGAGGAAGGTAGAATACAAAAGACAGTAAAAATATAATAGAAAAACATAAAGTAGGAAGGAAGGAAACAAAAGACGACAGTACATTGAGGGAAGCCGATATATAAAGGGGAGATTGGTGAAACACAGGTGAGGGGAGTGAGGAAGACAGATACATGAAGGAGAGTAAGGAGTAAAAAAAATTATTGAAAAAATAAGAGGATAGGAACGTTTTTTAGAACGGAGGAACATGAGAGAAGAGCTGAGGGAGAGAGATTAGAGGGGAGAGTTGTGAGAGAAGGAGGTGAGAGAGAAAGCAGAGAGGAGAGAGAGAGAGAGAGAGAGAAGAGAGAAGGAAGAGAGGATGGAGGAGGAGAGAGAGAGAGAGAGAGAGAGAGAGAGAGAGATATCAAGATAAAAGAGAGAGCAAAGAGGGTAAGAGGGGCTTGCAAGGTTTATGGCGAGTGTGTCTGTGTTAGAGTGTGGGAGTGAGAGGCTGTTGCTGCAGTGTGTGTGTGTATGTAAGAGAGAGAGAGAGAGAGAGAGAGAGAGAGAGAGAGAGAGAGAATCCAAATCGAGTCCATGTATGCCGGGAATAGACTGTTATATTTAAGTCTATAACAAAATATAGCCATATATATCCCTATGTTTTACCTTGAATAACATAGATAGCACACAATACTCTGCCCCAAGTTGCAACAACAAACAGTTGACATATCGATGTATTATCCCATACTTTGAAAATATATACAACTATTCCTTAATTTTATTATATATCACTTTTACACTAATTAGTTATGAAATGAATATATTAATGGTCATACATTAATAGTTTTAAGCATACATATAATTTAACCACCTGTCTCTCATTTTTTTTTATTGTTTCTAATTGACCATAATTTAACCACCTGTCTCTCATTTTAGTTTATTGTTTCTAATTGACCATAATTTCGATAGTTTGCTTATGTAAGTTTTGTATAGCTTATTTAATTTGTTGCTTCTCATTTGGGCCGGGATTTCTCCGTGTTACCCTACCTTTCTTGTTCTTCTGCCCTCCTCTCTTCCTTCCCTGATGTCCATTGGTTGGCTTCTCGTTCACTGCTTCCATTCTATATACACCGTGTATCTCCTTCACCTTTTATACTTCTTTCGCTTTCCTTCCAAGTACACTCATTCCATTATTATTGTTAGTATATTTAGCAATTATTTACTATTTAGTGAACGTTCCGACTCCTCCCCCCCCCCCCCTTCTCTCTCTCTCTCTCTTTCTCTCACGCTCTATCTTTATCTATCTATCGATCTATCTATCTATCTGTATATCTATCTATCTATCTATCTATCAATCTATATAGCTATGCACAATCAAGGCTAAGATACATGTATTCATAACAGGCCTTGGTCTCCTAATAAGGATATTTTTAGTACATAAAACAAAGAAGATAATTCCTAACTGCTACGATTTGGGAGCCATGACTTCTTTGCTACTTCTTGAATCCAAGTGGGACAGCTGTTATTATGACACAGGCCCCAACCAGTTTATCCTTAACATCGCCCCCGGCTATAAGTATGCTGCTAAGGGTAATTACCAACTGACCCACACTTCCAATAGCCCACTCAATACACACTTTTGGTTTATATTATGTTTGCACACTCATTTGCATTTATTGATGTATCTACACGTTTATACTATCGATACTTATTACTGAAACCATGTATCACTATATAATTATAACGTTCTTTGCCGTCCCTGTTGCCCTACTTGTTTATTTGCGTGTCTCACAACGTATTTGTGTTCCTCAGCTATCTAGACTCTAAAGCCAGTATCACACGACAGCTTTTGCAGTCAACCTGCAATGGTCAACATTTTTCTGGCAACATTGTTGGATGATTTTGCACTGGGATCGGAAACTAGACTGATGATAGATGAATTTAAGTATCAGCAATATATTAAATGTTTACCCCATAAGCTGCCAGACCAGTGTTGATGATAAATGCTGAGGGAAAAAGCACTCGTGTGATGCCGGCTTGAGCCGACCCTATCCCTCCTAGTCATCCCCCCCCCCCCCCCACCTATCCACAGTGGCATTAAGGGAGGTCATCGTTTTCTTTTTTATCTTTATCTCCGTTTCTCTCTTTTCCTGGCTTGTATTCATTCAGCCTCATTCAGTCAATTGTTTTGAGACATTTATCCCCATCCAGGTGTTGATTTCTTCCTGGCGAGCGATAGCAAGCCATCATTGTATGGAGAAATCCGGCTTCGCCGGAGACACTTTTCCATCGAAAAATTTACAAATTTAGCTTGCTTTAAAAAAAAAACAAAAAAAACAAGTATATATATATATACTGTATATATATATATATATATATATATATATATATATGCTGGCTTGCTGCCACTCGCCAGGAAAATATTGACACCTGGATGGGGGTAAACGTCTTGAAACAGTAGACTAAATAGGTCCGAATGGATACAAGCCAAAGAGAGAGGAAGAGAGAGAGAGAGAAAAAAAAAGAAAGCGAGGTGGGCACCCTTAAACCACAGAAGATATGCCGGGCTGAGCTCTCGTTTTATGGGCGTTCACGTAAGGAATGGCTCGTTCGTGCAAGCAGTCATCCGCGCTCATACCTGCATCATGTTTTATAGATGGGCAAGGAGTGGGGGGGGGGGGGGGTGGGGGGGAGAGAGAGAGAGAGAGAGAGAGAGAGAGAGAGAGAGAGTCAGAGTCCGTGATGTTAAGGGGAAGTTTGTATATATTTGTATACATTTTTTCGGTAGAAACATTTCCTGACGAAGGCCGGTACCTTCTAAATTACAGGCTCGCTATCGCTCACCAGGAAAATATCGACACCTAAATGGCGCAAAAGGTCTTACCCCTTCAGTACTGGTGACGTCATTTTCATTATATTCTGGCAGCTATTACACGGTATTATTCCGCTTAGAAAGGATGGCTACCCGTTAAAAGATGACAGACTATCTCAATCAATCCTCTTAGCTACCATATATCCTTCCTCAGCTACCCGTTAAAAGATGACAGACTATCTCAATCAATCCTCTTAGCTACCATATATCCTTCCTCAGCTACCCGTTAAAAGATGACAGACTATCTCAATCAATCCTCTTAGCTACCATATATCCTTCCTCAGCTACCCGTTAAAAGATGACAGACTATCTCAATCAATCCTCTTAGCTACCATATATCCTTCCTCAGCTACCCGTTAAAAGATGACAGACTATCTCAATCAATCCTCTTAGCTACCATATATCATTCCTTCCTCAGCTACCCGTTAAAAGATGACAGACTATCTCAATCAATCCTCTTAGCTACCATATATCCTTCCTCAGCTTCATGAAATCGTCCAAAAGCAGCCGAAATAAAAACAAAAAGACGTCGCCGGTACTGTAGGGGTTAACATCGCCAAACTAATGGGGTTAAACATGAGGTAGAAGGGGTTCCAGAAGAAAACAAACCTCCCCTTAAGCCTATGTAGGAATGTAAGCGTGTGTTTGTGATTTACGTAATGGTAGAATGTGTATGCATGTAAGTGTGTTTGTGTTATATATTTAGTTAATGGGAGACTGGCCGTTTGTTTGGTCTATTAATTCATTTATTCATATATGTTTTAAGCTTCCTCCCTAGACCTCCATCAAGATTAGAAAAACTTCCCCTAGACCTCCTTGCAAGCTATTTTTTTTTTTTAATTATCGGTAGAAAAACTTCCCGGCCGAAGGCCGGATCCTCTTAAAATTGCAGGCTCGCTATCGCTCGACAGGAAATAATCGATACTTAAATGGCACGAAAGGTCTTAAATTGACAACGAAATGGGGCGAAAGGTGTTAAAATCGCCAAACTAATGGGCCGAACGTCTTATAATCTCAAAACTACTGGGGCTAAACATTAGGGAGAAGGGGGTCCAGAAAAACGGTCTACCTCCCCTTAAGAGTATGTAAAATGTTGACGTAAGCGTGTGTTTGTGATTTACGTAATGGAAGAATGTGTAAGAATGTAAGTGCGTTTGTGTGATATATTTAGTTAAGAGTATGTAAAAGTATGATATAGATAACATAAGAGTGTGCAAGAATGGAGGTCTCCTTTTGTGATATAAATGGGGACAGACGGCTGGGGAAAGACGGCTGGGGACAGACGGCTGGGGACAGACGGCTGGGGACAGACGGCTGGGGACAGACGGCTGGGGAAAGACGAAAGTGAAATAGTATACGAAGAGAAGAAGCAGGAAAAGGGAAACATGAGGACGCTTTGAAAGGCGAGTAGGAAAAACTAGGAGCAGACGGCGAGAGAGTGAAAGAATGGTGGACAAGTGAAAAGTACCAGCAAAGAAACGTGAGATCAAAGTGTGGGAAGATGGAAGACAAACGAATAATTGAAATATAGTAGACGTGCCGTTTTGCCCAAAATCAAAACGGCATACCCAACTCTGCGATGGGTTACCATCATCACTACTAATACCATCATCAATCACAATCAACATAATCACTACTACTGCCATCATCACTACAACTGCCATCATCACTACAACTGCCACAATCATCCATCACGAGTACTGTCATCATCACCATTACTATGATCATCGTCACTACTACAATTACAATTATCACTACTACTCTCACCATCATCACTGTCCATTGTCACTACCATCTTAATGACTACTATCATCATTGATACTACAACTATCAACCATCATTACTAATATCATCACCACCATCTTACAATCATCATTATTACTGTTAACATCATCACTACTACTATAACCATCATCATTACTACTGTCACAAATATTACCATAATTTATCCTACTGTCACCATAATAACTACTACTGCCATCATCACCATTACTATGATCTTCATCACCACAACTATCGTCATCACTACAAATTTTACCATCCTCACTACTACTCACCATCATCACTAATACTCACACCATCGTCACTACTATCATCACTACTGTCATTATTATCACTACAACTATCATCATTACTTGTCACCATCATCACTACTATTATGACCATCATTACTACTACTGTCACCATCATATCTACTACTGTCATCATCATCACTACTGTCATCATCATCAATACAACTACAACCATCATCACTACAATTATCACCATTATCACTACTATCACCATAAATCCAATATTACTACCATCACTTCTAATGCCAACTAAACTAACTTAACCTAGCAAATGCGTAGCGAGATGTTTTCGCTCCCAGAACGCCATCATTGCTGGGGGGTGGGGGGGGTTCCGGGAGGGTTGGGGGGTCCGGGAGGTGGGGGGGGGGGGGCCAAACCATATTTTGGACCTAAAATCGTAACTATTGCATAAATTCAAAAACTATTTTTTGGCTGATGTTTGCATTCACGCAACAAATGTTTGTGTGAGATTTGGTGAAAATCCGTCCAACGGTCTAGGAGGAGTTCCGAGACAGACGGACGACGACGACAGATTTTTTTTTCGTGTGGTACCCACTATACGGGGGGCGATACCAAACTCTGCTTACGCAGAGTTGATAAAAGAAAAATGGTAGGTTGTTATGGTAGGAAAAGGGGTATGAAATTAAGCACAAGGAATATAAGAAATGAGACAGAAGAGACATTGAAAACTGTGAAATTAACTAGGACAATTGATATGTGATATCAATAATGTCCTGATACATTTTACATTAATTTTACATGTAGGTCATATTTAACCGACACATACAAAGTCAAAGCAAATGATGAAGACTACCTTGATTTTAAATACTATATATTGTTCATTATAATTATGCGACAAATTGTCCTTTTTTCCAGCAAACATTTTGATATTCAAAGACACAAAAAGAAACTACCAAAGCTCTTTCAATGTCGTTTTTTAATCATTAGAACCGTATTTCCCTGCTTAATATGTACATTATCCCGATAATCCAGCTAGGGGACATGCCAATGGAGAGAGTGTAAAATAACAAGAGGGAAGGAAAATATAACAACAATAAAGAGATAATTCTAACTACTATATACTGTACAAGTAAGTGAAGTGACACGAGAAGCAATATAACAACAATAAAGAGATAATTCTAACTACTATATACTGTACAAGTAAGTGAAGTGACACGAGAAGCAATATAACAACAATAAAGAGATAATTCTAACTACTATATACTGTACAAGTAAGTGAAGTGACACGAGAAGCAATATAACAACAATAAAGAGATAATTCTAACTACTATATACTGTACAAGTAAGTGAAGTGACACGAGAAGCAATATGAAGCAATATGGACGAGGGAGACAAGGAGAAGGAAAACAAGTTAAGGCAATAACTGGAGGGAAAGCTTGAACAAGAAGGGAAAGCAAGGGGAGAAGTGCTGTAAATCAGTGTCCAGAGGAAGGGGGATAACAGAGATATGAAGAGAGAAGAGGCAATGGAAGAACAGTTAAGGATTATTTTAATTTATACTGTTAAGTCCAGATAGAGAGACAAATTGATTGATTGATTGATCGTCATATAGTTGGATATACTGTATACAAAATATATATATACATAGACAGATGTAATGATTGATTATAGAATAGAAAAACTGCAGCAGTACTCTTAAATCAATTAACTAGAAACAAAATTAACATGACAATGTATATTTAGATAACAAAATCAAGACTAACAATGCTATAAGACAGATAATGTAACAGAGAGACCGCCTTAAATACTTATAAACCTAACAAATGTGTAACTAATTTAATTGATAGCAAAATAGATATAAAACCTGGAACTGAGATAATGTAAATCAAGCGATTGACAGCATAACACACAGCTAACGAGAGAACATTTTTAATTGCTAAGTGGATGTAACAGTTATAAAGACGAAAAATAGAAATAATGGAAAAATAGACGGAACGACAGAGGGATATATAATGACAATTAAACATGTGTAATATAAAACAAAAAAAATAGGTAAAATGAAGCAAACTATTCATTGGCATATTTTAACATAGATAAATAAACATTAAAGTCTACATATAAACACTTGGAAGGATGGGAAGAAGAAAAGATAAATATATGTACAAAACAGGAACACAAATAAGATTAATGGACCGACTAACAAAATAGAGAAAAAAGCTAATACCCAGAAGATATTAAGGAAAACAAGGAAGAAACAAAAGAAGATAGAGATTAAAAAAATAAAGGCAGATGGATAATAAACTCGACCTTTTACGCTTTTCATGAGACCAAGGAAGGTGATGATAGGCTCGAGAAGACAATGAAAATATACACATTTGAGGAGGATAACTTTATCAACGCTTTGTTTATAGTTTCGTTATTGATGAAGTAATAAACTAATACTAAGCGACAGAATGACTTATTATAGATATATGGAGATTATATAAGACAAACACTGGATACTTGGAGAATACATACCCAGTGAAACAGACAACATTGAATAGAAAGCATAAACAGTAATCGTAGCAGTGAAAAAGATTAGAACATGACAAATAAAGATCGATACCTGAACATTCATATAAAACAAATATACATGTAGGCAATCACGCATCTATATTGGACACAAGACATTGGCAGATAGGATCAAAAGAATGGTAAGAGATAAGAGAGCTCCATATATTGGTGATGAGTGATCGTAACAATATGATGGTTCCTCTTCACCTCCACAGATAACTAGTATGTACGAGTCCAAAGTCCAAAAAGCTGACTGAATAAAGATATATAGTATGTAGGGAGGAGGAATATATTTACCTGTCCTACCCTAAGGAAGTGATTGATATTTGTAAACCTTAGTATGTCAATTTGAGGGTTAGTAAATATTACTAGTGTACCTCTTCACATTGCGTTAGTTTTCAACGTTGTCGGATGTTGGTCTCCTTTGCTTTTCGCCTTTTGTCTGATATGGTCTGAATAATCCATTTGACTTTCACATAATGTCAATATCCCAATACGTACCTGTATTGTGTTGTAGTTTTAGATAGATGCTTATCAGGTCATTGTTCTTTCTGCCTAATTTTCCAATTCTATGTTATAAGTTTTGTACTAAATTCCTTAAGTGCCCTAGCTAAGAGGTATGTGTTTTGCATGTTATCTAGAATTTATTTCCTCCTCTCCCTTGCCCCACTCAATCCACTTTACTCGTCCCATTTCCTCTCTCCTGTCTGTCCCCCTTTCCCAGATCCGCCGCCCCCCCCCCCCTCTCTCTCTCTCTCTGTCCTTGTTCATCCCACTCTCCTTCTCTTCTAATTATCATCACAGATCCCCTTCCCTCAGATAACTCCCAACATCTCCCTAGCAAGAATTAACCGGGCTAATCAGCTGATTCCTGAAAGTGAAGCTACTGAAGGAGCATACAAGATAATAGCAGCTTCATTGCTAACTATTTTGGAGGAGCGGTGCCTATATTTGCTAGAATAAACTATAAGGAATTGAGTTATACTTAATGAAAAATTAATTGATATTTAATTCCTGAAACTAACCAAGTTATCATTGTTAATTTCTTAAGGCAATAGTCTTGACTTCTGCAGTGTAGCACATATAATTCGATAGTGAAGTACATACTACACAACTGCAACATACCGTATCGGGCTAATCAGCTAATCCCCGAATGCAATGCTGCAGAAGGAGCATTTATGATAATAACGGAATCATCGCTAAATATTATGAGTTACCAGTTAATGTTAATACCAGTATTGTTAATATTTTGGCATACGCATTATTCAATAATCACACTAGTTATTTGTGTTTGATGTGTTTATCAACTAAACGTTGGATTCTCGGTAGTCTGTGACTTAAGGCGATGGCCAGAGGTGATGTAGTAACGACAGTACGCAAAATGTCAATAATGTATTGTCTGTCTACTGAAGACTTGAAGTATTGATAGTGATTTATTGATAGTAGGAGGCACTAGATTTAAATATTATGTGCGTGTGGGTGTGTGTGCGCATACGCTGATGATGGCTTACATTGGTAAATGCTATATAACTTTGCTTCTTATGGTTGTTTGTGGAGGATGTGAAAGGGAACCTCCTCGTGCGTATTTATTCTGTATGTGTGTGCGCGTGCGTATTTGCTATTTGCTTTGGTCTGTGCACGTGTGTATGCCTCTGTGTACTGAAGGATCCTCAACACTGCAGAGTCAAGAGCAACTCATTAAAACTAGCCGGAGTTCCCGAATGCCAAGTGGGAGAGCAGGACGTTGGGGGCCTTTGGTATCGAAGAACGCTTTGCAAATGGCTCCCTATGTGGGTTTACCTATTTTCTTCTAATTCAAATCCAGGTCTTAATTTATCATCTCCGTTGCGACCATTACTATCTCTTCCTCCTCCACCACCCCTATCCCTCCTCCTGCTCGTCCCCTTCCTCCTATAGTATTTCCATGCCCACCTCTATTACTACCTCTTCCTCCTCCACCACCCCTATCCCTCCTCCTGCTCGTCCCCTTCCTCCTATAGTATTTCCATGCCCACCTCTATTACTATCTCTTCCTCCTCCACCACCCCTATCCCTCCTCCTGCTCGTCCCCTTCCTCCTATAGTATTTCCATGCCCACCTCTATTACTACCTCTTCCTCCTCCACCACCCCTATCCCTCCTCTTGCTCGTCCCCTTCCTCCTATAGTATTTCCATGCCCACCTCTATTACTACCTCTTCCTCCTCCACCACCCCTATCCCTCCTCCTGCTCGTCCCCTTCCTCCTATAGTATTTCCATGCCCACCTCTATTACTTAAACATTTGTTATTCTTCTACCAGAATCATCGCTTCGAATTCCACCTCCACCGAAAACACATTCTCCTCCTTCTTCCCTTTTCACTTTGGTAATATGATATTATTAGGCCTACCGTAGGTCATCACTTTTACAGTTACGCTTAATCGCCCTCAATTTAGTTTTAAGCTTGGCAATATGTTCAGTGTCCGATGGTATATTTGTCATGCTCATGATGATGTAACATCCCAACTTCACAACATCATGAATTTGACCACAACAACGTGTGCCAGTATACAAGAGACCTTTTTCAAGAAACAAATAAACATGGAGGATGTGGTGACGAGTGTTTGTGTGAATACTGTGTAAATTTAACATGATTGAGAACATAAACTCAGAATTACATAGGTATCTTTTTTTAATTACAGAATATTTAATAACTCTATTAGTGGGAATATTTGTCTAAGCGAGTTGTGCAATTGTTATGCAAATTTGCATACGGTCTAAGCACACACTTACACTTTCATATACGCAAACTTAGCTAGACGATCATAACGCTGGACTTGTATTGATACCGACTTGGTTAGATTATCTTTACATCTGGAGAGGGTTATGATTGGGAGTCAATTTGTGAAGTATTTTGTTTGCATCCATCATCACAAACCCAGCAACAAGCCATAAATATTATGAATTATATATTATAAAGATGTGTTCTCTCTCTCTCTCTCTCTCTCTCTCTCTCTCTCTCTCTCTCTCTCTCTTTACATATATATATATACCCTTCTATCTATCTGGTCAGGTGCCCAATTTGTCATTGCAAAATGTACGGGTCAACTGTGATAAAAGCTGCTGGTAGTGGGCAGCCTTCCAACAATTGCTCTTCACACTTTTGTTTTCGTCAGACATGGAATCCACAATCTAGAGCTATACTGTACACAGTGTAGGAAATAAAACGGCAAATAGGAAGGCAACTCTAGTAAAGGATGGGGGAAGGAGAAGGACGAGGAGGAAAAGAAGTTAGAAGAACTAGGGTAAGGTTAAAAAGGAGAAGAAGGAGGTGGTTTTTGTGGAAATGGAAGTAGAAAATGTCAGTGAAAAGATATTAAGAGGATAACTGGGACGTATACAAACAGGGAGAGAAGAAGAAGGAACCATTAGAAGAGAAGAAGAAAGTGGTGTAAGAGGATAAGGAGGTACTACTATAGAGGTGATAGTAATGTAAATGGTTGTGAAAGACAAAAACTCATTTCATAAATATGAATGACGAATGGCTGGAATGAAAGAAAACTCAAAGAGAGAAGCGAATAAATTTGTGTTGCCCAAATCATCTTCAAAGGAGGCTCATATTTGTGTGCTTCTCTCTCCCGCTCTCACTCGCTCTGTCTCTCCCAGAGGAAATTTGACTGGGAAGCAAAGGCAAGGTTCATGACGTTTGTTTTGTCCTTTTTTGTTACGACGGGACTTCGAAGTTTATCTTGGCTTTCTTTCTCTGGCTCCAATGTAAAACACTTGCTGTGCGTCTTATCAAGATTTAATTTATCTTTTGTGTTTATATAATTATATATTTTATTATATGGTGTTTTATATTGTATTGGTGTTCTGTCCATTTGTTTCAATAATGACCTATCTTTTCCTTGTCCATTGTGGCCCATCTATCTGAAAATATTATCCTTCGCTTAGGTTTATAAAATAATGTAAACAAGTAGAGAGCACTGTTAGCGGGGACATTACAAATTTAACTTACAACACATATATTGCGACACATACAGTACATATAATACAGCAGTTGCCGTATTTTGTCCAACCATTGCAAACCCAAATTTCCTTGCATATCTGCCAAATGTTGATACTTACATTATGAACTTCGTTACGTCCCAGACTCACAATGGCCAATTAATATGTTCCCATTAAAATAAATACTACGTGACCTAACATATATTTCTTGTGTCAAACTAAATATTTCTATCTCTAAATATGATTATCTCTATACTCCCATAGCTTTCCCCTAAGTATAGCTCAAATTCAACCTATCAATTTGCCTAAATAGTGTGATGCACTCCTCAAACTTCGTCTACATACCATTAACCTTCCTTGTTTTTTGCTTTTTTCTATGTGATTGAGGGAGGCAAAAGGCAGAACTGCGTATAGCGAGTGCCTCCCCCATTGGTTGAAAGAGTGACAGGGCCAAAATCAAGGGACGTTCGAGCCAAAATGCCTGGACACACGGAGTTTGAAGCAATTTAAGTCATAGGAAGAGGGAAAGACTGATTCTGGGAGAGAGTTCCAGAGCTCAGCTGTTGAGTAGAAGAAAGTTTGAGAGTAACGTTTCACTTTTGGGTTGGAGAGTTGCACAGAGTAGGGGTGGGATTGAGTTGCAAGACTGGTATCACGTGCCCTACGTAAAGGAGGTGGTATACACTGGGAAAGCTCTGAGGAACACTGATTATTATAGTAGCGATAGAACAGCGAGAGAGATGCAACATTACGGCGGAGAGAGAAAGGCTGCAGAGAGTTGGTGAGTGGACGGGAATTAATGATACGAAAGGCCTTCCTTTCAACTTTGTCTAGGAGAGCGGTATGAGAGGAACCTCCCCACACATGTGAACAATACTCAATACAAGGACGCACTATGCCCCTGTACAGAGCAAGAAACTGTGCAGGGGAAAAGAACCCCCTAGGGCGGTTGAGCACACCCAGCTTCTGGGAGGCTGCCTTAGCAAGACTGGTAATATGGTCCTTCCAACTGAGAGCAGAAGAAAAGGAGACACCAAGAATATTGAGAGAAGATGAAAGATTGATTTTTGTATTGTTGAAGAATAAGGGATAGTCCGCTGGGAGTTCCGTACGGGTAGATAGATGGAGAAATTGGGTTTTGGAAGCATTAAAGGTAACAAGGTTTTCTCTGCCCCAATTAGAGATAGTATTTCGATCAGAATTTAAGAGTTCTATGGCTTGTTGTTATGGTTTGTTGTTGAGGGATTGCTGGCTGGGGCCTTCTGAAAAACTAATGGAGTAGTGTAAGGTTGAGTCGTCTGCGTATGAATGGATGGGAATTGAGGTACAGTTGAGGAGATAACTTATAAAAATTAGAAAGAGAATAGGAGATAGGACAGAGCCCTGAGGAACACCGAAGTTTATAGGGTGAGGAAGTGAACAATGGCCATCCACAACCGCGGCTATGGAACGGCCGGAAAGGAAATTAGAGACAAAGGCACAGATGGAGGGATGGAAACCGAAGGAGGGTAGTTTAGAAATTAAAGATTTGTGCCAGACTCTATCGAAGGCTTTCGATATGTTTAGTGCAATAGAAAAAGTCTCACCGAATTCACGAAAGGAGGATGACCAAGAGTTAGTTAGATATGAAAACACCAGTAGAGCGACCCTTTACCCTTAAAGAGCGGCGCTCGACTTAAGTCGTGCACCAATTTGCAGCAATTTAGGAGCATTATTAAGGCTTTTAGAGGGTTAAAATAGAGTGCAAATGGCCGGGAGCACAGCAGGTCACACGTCCGACACCCAGGGCTTACCGCCACCCACTGACTCACGCTCCCTGCGTTCTCGAGAGGCCGGCAGTGTAGCCAGTAGTGAGCATAGCTGGGAAAAATATACCGCTATACGCTAAACTCCCATGTTGGTGGCACCACTGCATGAGAACCACGAGTGCTACGCAGCTCGTTCTGGTCTCATTTTGAAGCTTTTAGCGCCTAGTTTTTTGCTGAATACATTTCTTTTCATGCAGATACTTGATTAATCATTCAGGAGGGCCTGAATATGCCCAAAATAGCCCAAAACACCCCGCTAGACAAGGGTTAAGGAAGCCATACTGGCGATCTGAGAGCAGATTATGAGAAGAGAAATGCTTAAGCAATTTGGAAGCAAGAATAGTTTCAAAAACTTTAGAAAGACAAGAGATAAGAGCAATTGGACGATAGTTGGAGGGTTGAGATTGGTCACCCTTCTTTGGGACAGGACGAATGTGAGCAGATTTCCAGCATGAAGGGAAGACGTTAGAGGATAGACAGAGACAAAAGAGTTTGCCTAGGCAGGGAGTCAGTATGGAAGCACAGTTTTTGAGAACAACAGGAGGAACACCGTCCGGACCGTACGCCTTATTAGTATTAAGCCCAGAGAGGGTAGAAAGTACATCTTTAGAAGAGATTAGGATATTAGACATAAGTAAGAGAGAGGAAGGTGGAGAGGGAGGAATAGCACCGGAATCATCCAAGGTGGAGTTTCTAGCAAAAGTTTGAGCGAAGAGTTTAGCTTTGTCAGAGGAAGAAGTGATGGTTGTGCCATCAGAGTGGAAAAAGGGAGGGAAAGACGAGGAAGAGAAATTGTTGGAGAGGTTTTTGGCTAGATGCCAGAAAGCTTGGGAAGAGCTAGAGTTGGATAGTTCAGTGCATTTATTATTGATGAAAGAGTGTTTGGCAAGTCGAAGAACAGATTTGGCTTGATTCCGGGCAGAAACATAGGAAGAATTAGAGTCTTGAGTTTTAAGGCGTCGGTACCGTTTGAATGCTTCCTCCTTATAGCGGACAGCAGTAGAACAGGCTTGAGTAAACCAAGATTTTTTAGCATTAGTCTGAGAGAAAGAGAATGGAATGTATGCTTCCATGCCCGATAGGATTACCTCGGTAATGCGTTCAGCACTCTCCGAGGGTCCCCGGCCACGGAAGCAGAAATAATTCCATGGGAAATAAAAAAAGTACTGCCGGAGAGCCTCCTAGTCGGCAGCGCCGAAGTGCCATAAGTGCCGCCGGCTAGGAGGATCGGGGGGCCGTTCTGGAGAGATAGGACAGGTGACAGAGATAAGTTTATAGTCTGAGGAGCCCAAAGGAGAGAAAAGATTGACAGTATAAGAAGAAGGGTTAGAAGTTAGAAACAAGTCAAGAATGTTGGGCCGATGTCCGATGCGATCCGGGATACGGGCGGGTTGCTGAACTAACTGCTCTAGGTCATTTAGGAGAGAAAAGACGTAGGCTTGTTCACCAGCTGGGTCAGTAGTGTGAGAGGAGAGCCATTGGCGGTGGTGAATGTTGAAATCTCCTAAGATGGAAATTTCTGAGAAAGGAGAAATGGATATAATGTGTTCCACTGTAGAGTTTAAATAGTCAAAGAAGTTGAGAAAGTTGGTAGAGTTAGGGGAAAGTCAGAAAGCACAGAAATATTTAGTAAGAGAATGACAGGAAAGTTTGAGCCATATAGTTGAGAATTCAGAGGAGTCGAAATCGGGAACACGAGAGCAAGTGAGTTTGTTGTTCACTTATGCACAACATCCACCTCTGGCTTTGAAACTACGATAGAGAAAGTAGGAGGATACAGAGAAGGGGCTGCTGGATGTTGCTACAGACACCTGAGTTTCGGTGAGGAAGAGAAGATCAGGTTTGCTATATACTGTGTCTAGACGCCACTCCACTTCGTCTTGCTCCCCAATCTGTCTTGCCCAATCTACCTACTCGATCTCGATCTCGATTGATAATGTGTAGGGCGCTGGACTTGCGCATATCACACATATAAGGGTATTAGGGTGGAGGATGGGGGGTCAGGATATAGGATGGGGGGGGAGCTAAGTGGAGGGTTTATGGTGTGTGTGTGTGTGATGTGGGCGAAATGTTAGTTTATTCTGTGTTTGAATGTGTCTAGTGTAGGGCTATTTATTGTATCTTCTGGGAGACTGTTCCAATCCCGTATGGTTCGTGGAAAGAATGAAGTCAGTATTAGTGTGGTATGTTTGGTACTTATGAGAATGTGTGTTACGAGTGTTGCGGGTGTTTGAGTTGTGTAGGTATTCATGTTTTTTAATGTCAATATAATTGTGTGTGATTTTATACATTACTGTGAGTCTGTGCCTGAGTCTTCGTGTGTTAAGGGTTTCCATGCTTATTTGATTTTTGATACGGGTTGTGATGCCTGGGGTTTGCGTGTAATTGTGTGTGATTAATCTCGCTGCTTTTGTGTTAATTTTTTCAAGTGTGTTAATGTTAGATTGAGTGTATGGATCCCATACTGCGGCGCAGTACTCCAGTGGTGGGCGAACAAGGGTGTTATAATCTATGTGTTTGATGTCTCGTGTACAATTGTGTAAATTCCTCCTCAAGAACCCTAGTGTGCGGTTTGCCTGACTTTGTATGTGATGAATGTGGGTGTTCAATCTTAGGTTGGTGGAGAGGTGGATGCCAAGATATTTGTATGAAGGAACTGATTCTAGTGGTTGTTTGTGTAATGTGTAATTGAAAGTGATGGGTGATCGGGAGCGGGTAAAGCGGAGAAGTTTACATTTATCGGGGCGGAAAGACATCTGCCAGGTGTTCTCCCAATGTTCGAGGGCGTTTAAGTCTTGCTGGATAAGTCCACAGTCGTCTCTAGTCAGTATGGGCCTAAACATCAAACTATTGTTGGCAAATAGTCTAGTAAAAGAGTTAGGTGTTGACAGAGGAAGGTCATTAATATAAAGAAGGAAAAGAAGAGGGCCTAGAACGGTGCCTTGTGGGACACCAGAAGAAACAGGGACAGAGTCTGAGGAAGAGCCGTCAAGGAGTACTCGTTGAGTCCGTTTTGTAAGGAAATTAGTGATCCAGTGAAGAGTAGGTCCACTTATACCGTAAAAAGCTAATTTATGCTGAAGTCTTTTGTGGGGTACTTTGTCAAAGGCTTTGGCGAAATCGAGGATAATAGCGTCAACCTGTTTAATGTCTCGTCGGTCCAGTTGTTTAGTTATGTCATGATATGTGGCAATGAGTTGTGATTCGCATGATCTTTTGGGCCGAAATCCATGTTGTGCGTCAGTAAGGATGTTGGTTGCGTCTAGGTGATTCATAATGTGTTTATGTATAATGTGTTCTAAAATTTTGCATGGGATGGATGTGAGTGAGATGGGTCTATAATTCTTTGGGTCAGTCCTATCACCTGTCTTGAAAAGGGGAGTGATGTTCGCACAAAGCCAGTCAGGTGGAAGGATGCCTGTGTTAAGTGACTGAGTAAAGCTGCTTTGCAGGATGGGGGCAAGGATTGAGGCACAATTTTTAAGGATAAAGGCAGGGATTTTGTCAGGACCAGTGGCTTTGTATGTGTCAAGTGTCTCTAGTAGTTTCTGTATGCCGTTAGTCATTATGTCTAGGTGGTGAACCATGGAAGAGTATATCTACTTGATGGGGTTTTTTGTGGTATGTATTTGTGCATGGCTGTATGGATGGTGTGTTGCAAGTTGTTCCAGTTTGTTAAGAGGGGTTTTGTGTGTGGGTCTGTTATAAACAAGTCATTTTTGAGTTTAGTCAAGTCTTGTTTGATCGCGTCTAAGTCAGCTCTGGAGTAGATAAAGATAGGTCTTGGTCGCTGTTTTTGTCTAGTTGGTCGGAGATCAGCGTCAACAAGTACAATGTCATGGTCGCTCAGTCCTGGAACAACTTGTGTGTTTGTTATGTGAAGAATGTTGTTAGTGAGAAATAGGTCTAAGGTGTGAGATGTGGTAGAAGGGCCGCCGTTGCCACCGGGGCGAGTTTGTGTTCGTGTTGGCTTGAGTACTGTTTGTGAAAGTCAGAATGTATTGATGGTGTCTATGAAGGTATCGTGTAGTTGGCATCTGTTAGTGTGGGGAATGATAGGATCAGGAGTGTCAGCATCGGGAGGATCGAGGGGAGAGATGGCAGTCCAGTCAATGTCAGGGAGGTTAAAATCGCCTGAGATCCATATGTGCTTGTCTGCGTAAATACGTGCTAGGGATGTGTGAAGGTTGTGTAAGTAATCAGTGTTGGAAGAAGGTGGTCTGTAGAAAGCAGCGAGAAGGAGTGATTTACAGTTGGAAAGTTGGAGTTGGATCCAGACGATTTCACAGTCTGTGTCGAAGTCCGGTCTGTGTTTAACTGTGAGGCCAGGTTTGGTGGCAATCAGTACACCACCACCTTTCCCGGCCTCTGGCAAGCGGTCTTTACGTATTACTGTCATGTTAAAGGGAGGTGGGAATATTTCTGTCGAGTCAATGTCCGGCATCAACCATGTCTCTGTCCCTATTATGATGTCAGGGTTATAGGTGGTGATGGTATGCTGTAGTTGGGGTATTTTTGATTGGATGCTGCGAAAATTAATATTAAGGAGGCGGAGGGTTGTTGGACTATGATGACTACTAGCCGACTACTAGCCACACTCAATATCTGCCAACTGCGTCACCTATCCCCAAGCCTTAATCTTCCTATATATATCGCCCTCCACCTTACCTCATTCAATCCTGCCTAACTACACACCAACCTTACTCAGTATCTGCCTCCAACTTATTCAACTCGCCTTACCTATTCCCTTCTGCTTTCCACCTTGATCCCCCACATCCCTGCGTCACCCAGGGTGGAATCAAAAGCATTTCGTCTAATCAGTTCTCATCCCCTAACTAATTATCTTCAATCCCTTGCCACTCACCGCAGTGTTGCATCATTCTCTCTCTTCTATCGGCATTACAACCAACAATGCTCTTCAGAACTTTCTCGGGTCATACCTCCCCCAATTCTACTCACTCAATAACTTTCCTCTATCTTTCCCCTACCACTTCCCATCTATATATCCCTCCACTTTACCTCACCCAAGCCCTTCCCTTCCCATTACGACCCCCGACCCCTCCCCAGCTACTCGAAGCCATCAAAGGGCACCGTATTTTATGGCATGCATTGCAGCTCAAAACGCAAAAACTAAAACGCCGCTATGTCCAAAGCGTTTCTGTGTAGATCAATAAAGCTGCCAATCTTTGACTGCTCCACTTTTAGCTTCAACATTGTTTGCATATATTTTTTAATTACTACTTGTTCAGTCCGAATCGGCATATCTGCAATTACTTTAGGAAAAGGTATTATTTGAATTGTGTTCCTATTATTATCAAGTCATAATTCATATTGCAAAATATATATTGAAGTAAGTAATTCCTTTAACGTTGGGAATACAATCTAATCGCGTGAAATTCTAACTGAAGATTGGCCCATTATTGAATGTGTCTCTTGTGATTAGAGGAAGCTTTTACTTCGCTAAGTATTTTACATAACTCCACTGCCTGGATTCAGTGTACATGGATTTGAGAACATGTGACTGTTTTGTTTTTCATTAACGGAAAACAAAGAATACTGAGAATAATCCAACACAGCCATGGGAAAAGTACTTTATTATTACCAAAGCCTAACAGCGCCCAAGTAAGTTTACCAGCGCCCGGATATGGTTAATTGATAAATTTTGTCCTATGTATTTCTTGCTCTCGAAACATGAGAGGTCGACTGAAGGAAGAAGAAGAGGAGGAGGAGAAGGAGGAAGAGGAAGAGGAGGTAAAGGAGGAGGAGGAGGAGGAGGGAGAGACTAATACATTCACCATGGTCTTATTTTCTTCTTTGGAGATAGCATATTGTTATTCCTTTGTATCGTTGATTTGGATATAATAACACGCCGGTACGTACCAGTAGCAAATCATTGGTTTGTCCTTTTAAACCCATATTATCTGACTGATATCGTCTAATAAAAAACAAAATAATATAAAAACATAAAATTTAACATTTGACGTGTATATATGAGACATGGGCCTGTATGCTCAAACAAATGTACATCACCCTATGGTTGTCATATTTTGAAAGCTGTGGTTGTAAGTCTTGCATTTACCTGCAATACGGCATGATTAGTAGTATTACGCCACAAATGCCTTGTTTTTTTGAGGACGAGAAATTGCAAGAGATGAAACAATTTGGGTGTCTTAACACGTTATCATTTAAAAATCACCTTGAAAACTCTTACCTTGGTAGTCATAATAGAGAGACCAACAATATGACACTGAATAATTTGTTGAAAAACTCTCTCTTCAGAAGAGTGAAAATAGACCTGGTAAAATGGTGTAGCAATTGAAAGAGAGAGAGAGAGAGAGAGAGAGAGAGAGAGAGAGAGAGAGAGAGAGAGAGAGAGAGAGAGAGAGAGAGAGAGAGAGAGAGAGAGATTGAGAAAGTAAAGGGATTTTTAAAATGGGTGTATAATATGTTTACTACAATATATACGTGCAGACGCTTGTACCTGTGTATATTTTGTTCAATATTTTGCTCTGTGTGTACGTTAGATGTTGTATTTGTAGTATGCTGTTTTGATTTGTTTTTCTTACCTGTATTAAACCTGCGAATATCGATTGATATTTATATTATTATATGTTGGTAATATTGCGAAATAATTCTATGAAAACTGGGAACTCATTGTATGATTAATTTTATATCTACACATTCCTTAAATATATGTTGTTTCTCTCTCTCAAGAGTTTTGCAGTGATCATACCTACCGTTTCTAGTTAATGTATTTAATTATTGTATGTGCCCATGCATCTGGTATTTGTAATGAAGAACTAAGTTGTTCCCCCCACTATTAAGGACTTATGTTCCCTGATGTATATATTCAATGTATTGTGTTTAACCCTGAGTGTCTCATGCCTCCACAGTGCTACCCGGCCTCGCTCCTGTACCAGTAACCCTGGACAGAGGTTAATTAAGAGAGGACTCGTCCCTGTACCAGTTAACCTGGACAGAGATAAATTGAGAGGCGCCCGTGACTTAATTCGGCTGGGCCGTCAAGTCCTTTCCAAGCTTAACATATAATCACGATACTTTTAATTAGATACACTTACACACTGTCCTTAATCTTGCTCCTTCGTCCATATGTATATATTGTAATACGTTGAACTGGTTCCTCATCCAACAGACCTCTACATATACATAGACGAAAGTAACTATGCCTTATACCCGCACGCTACCCACGACATTAGAATCAAGTTGCCACATTAATATACACACATATGTTTTTGTATATATGCATCCAATGTCTCTATGTTTTTAAATAGCATTTGTATTGATTGGCTACTATATGTGTTATGCTCTGTCTGTTCGTTGTGATACAATAATAAGCTATGCTATTCACGCTGTAACTTGCATCAATAAAGCAACTATAAGACTTGTACACCCACCAAGGGGGCGAACTGTGAAGGAATTAAATGCTAATCCGTCAAGGGCCAGGAATTTGGGTAAAGATCCATCAACAAGACCTAAATTCAAAACCGCCAGGGATAACGACCGAGGACCGAGGACCGAGGACAGCCATGAATGTAGATGTAGAATCGACCAGAACCAAAAATTCGATTAAAGAGCGTTCTGTGAGTTCTAAAACAGCAACTTTAAAGGTTTTCTATGCAAACGCAATACATTTTCAGAATTAGAGGAACTAGTGTTTACAGAAAATTATGACGTGATTGGCATAACAGAATTTTGGCTCAATACAGAAGACAGAGACTTTTTAGCAGAGTATTCACTTCCCGGTTATGTAATGTTCGAGAAAAGCCGAATAAATAGAAATAGAGGTGGCGTTTTACTTTATATCAAAGAAAGTCGTAACCCGACCCTCGTGTCAAAACCTCAAATTGTGAACGTCGACACATCCTTTGTGCTAATAAAGAATAATAAAGGTACAAAAATATTACCAGCATTAGTATACAGACCTCCAGCTCAATCAGTGCAAACTGACCGATAAATTTACGAACAAATTGCATATGTAAGTAAATCACAATATATCGTAATTTTTGGCGACTTTAATATACCTGTGACCAAGTGGGGCGATACTCTTACTTCACACTCCGGACATGACTTGTATGAGAACTTGCAGGAGAATTCGCTCTATCAATATGTTCAATCGCCGACTCGTGGTAATAACGTTTTTGACCTTGTACTTGCAACAAAAGAAGAATAGAGAATTTGAATGTTGGTGAAGAATTCAGTAACAGTGACTATCGTACAATAACTTTCCGTTTAAAGTTTACTAGTAACGAACCAAATAGCAGCATCGAGAAAGTCCCTAATTTCGAGAAAGCAAACTTTCGTAAACTTAGAGCTATGTTTAAAGAAACTGACTGGAGCTTTCTAATTAACAATAACGACATAAATACATCTTGGTCATTATTCGCAACCATTTACCTAAAAGCAGGGCAAGACTGCATGCCATCGAAAATACGGCATACATGCCATAATGATAAGCCCAAATGGTGGAATAACGAGATTTCAGACTGTTTGCTTGCTAAAAAATTTGCTAATGATAGATTAAAATCCTCACAGAATTACGAAGAACGGGTGAAATTTGTAGAACTACGAGGTAAAGCCAAAAAGTTAATTAAGCAAAGTAAAAAGACCCTGGAGTTGCATGTTGCAAATCAAAATAAAACAACCCAGAAAGAATTCTATAGTTATATCAGAAAGAAAAAAGTAGTTACTTCAACTGTTGGACCGTTAGTCGATGAAAATGAAGAATACACCAAAGACTAAGTACAAATGAGTAATGCCCTCAATACCTTCTTTGCATCAGTTTTTACAACAGAAGACCTCAGTGATATCCCTACAGTATCGCCGATTCAGATTGATAATTCTGATGTTCTAAGCAATATTACCGTTACAGAGAGAGAAGTATTGAATTGTTTCGATAAACTCAAGGTAAATAAAACGCCCGGACCTGATACAATCTCACCTAGAGTTCTAAAGGAAGCTAAGGATTAGCTCTCCACACCAATGGCATTGCTATTCAATAAATCCTTGCAGTCTGGAACTATGCCTGCTCAGTGGAAGCTAGCCAACGTAACACCGATTTAAAAAAAAGGCAGGAAATCCCTACCCAGTAACTATCGTCCAATTAGCTTAACCTCAGTTGTATGGGAAATGCTAGAAACGCTCATAAGAGACAGACTCATAAATCAATTAGAGGAAAATAACATACTTAAAGATACTCAACACTGCTTTCGTAACAAACGCTCCTGCTTAACAAATCTCTTAGACTTCTTTCACGATATCCTCAACCTCTATGATGAGAGTAAAGCTGTAGATATTATATACCTTGATTTTCAAAAGGCCTTTGACAAAGTTCCCCACAAGCGTTTACTGCTAAAACTAAATGCACATGGAATACAAGACGGTATGTTGAAATGGATAGAAAATGTTCTCAGCGACAGAAAGCAAAGAGTAGTCATAAACGGTAAGGCATCTAAATGGACCAATGTAAGTAGCGGGGTACCCCAGGGATCGGTACTAGGACCAATTCTCTTTCTAATTTACATCAACGACATAGATGAGGGTCTAACCTGTACAATCTCAAAGATTGCTGACGATACAAATATTGCAAATAGTGTACTCTCAAAAGAACAAGTTGACGATATGCAACACAATCTAGATAAGTTGTCATATTGGGCCCAAGTTTGGCAAATGAGTTTCAATGCGAATATATGTACACTTGTACAGTATATACTACATATCAGATACCAAAATGAGAAAGCAAACTATTCAATGAATGGCTCTCAGCTTAAGAGTGTAGACAGAGAAACCGATCTGGGAGTAACAATATCGAGTAACCTAAAAACCGAGTCAAGAATGTTCAGAAGTTGTTAAGAAGGCAAACAAAATAATTGGCTTTATAGGCAGGTCATTTGAGCATAAATCCAAAGAAGTTATCCTAACCCTTTACAATTCCTTAGTCCGCCCTCTTCTGGAATACTGTGTTCAATCCTGGTACTCATATTATCAAAAATATATAGACAAGCTAGAACGAGTTCAACGTAGAGTTACCAAAATGATACCTAGCCTAAAGAACAAACCACACGAGGAGCGTCTTAGTGAATTAAATCTATTTCCTTTAACCCAACGCATATTAAGAGGCGACTTAATTCAAGTGTTCAAAATCATCAAAGGCATCGACAATATGAACTGTAGTAAGTACTTCACTATCTACCAATCTAATTACACGCGGGGAAACGGTTGTACAATTATTGGTAAATCTTTTTTCTCTCACGAATCCAAGATTTTCCTCTTCAATCGAGTTGTCAACTTGTGGAATGGGCTTCCCCGAGACGTTATAGACTGCAGCACCGTTAATTCTTTTAAACTTCGCCTAGATGAATATCTTGCATCAAACCCGGGACTGACTGCGTTTGTAAATGAAAAACATTATTATATTCCTCCCTCAGATTCATTAAGGATTATTGCGTATATATATTACTAAGACGTTACTCTCCTTTTCCCAGATATACGAAAGATCACTTATAACTGTGTTATGTTATTAACCCATCCGTCTCTTACTAACTTCCTAATCCTGCCACGGAATTAGTTCCAGGGCAGTAGTTCCCTTTCCAATTTTCCCTTACCCACTCTAAACCACTGTTTGGACACTTGATCCTCAGTGTTTTGGAGGACAAGCAGCCTAGAGGGGTCACTAGATCTGTTGTTGCTTGATTTCCTTTGTACTCCTTTTGTCCTCCTCTGTACTATTGTATCTCGCAACCCCCCACCCCCTTCGATTGATCTGAACGTCGCAACAACTCGACCTCCTTCATCGATTATAGGGATGGTATCTCCGTGAATATAACTCAATCAATAATTAATCGCTAATAAAGATATGTATAATTTCTCTACTTACTTGTTTTGTATTGGTAGGTATTTCATTCATATGTGAACACAGTTGAACATCTATTATATAAGTAGTGATAATCTTATCCATTACATGTATTTATATTGTTTTCATAATATAAGTTTATTTTTTTGTTTTATAAATAGACAACTGCTAAGTACATGGCGGGTTATAAATAACCTCATCAAAGATCACTTTATTTATCATATACAATGCTCAGCAAATTGTAATACCTTTATATTTCATTTTTGTATAGACTCCCAGACGCCTGTCGAATATATGTAAATGGTCCAGTAAATGAAACAACATAGTCAATTTAAAATCCTTTGTGCACGTGTTTGTTTTGTATTCCATTCTTCAAGCGGTAGGTTTACATACACGATCGTTTCCAAATATGATTGAATGCATAGGCTATACAGGTAGGTATGCCTTTGATTCCTGCAGCATTATATTCCGTATATATATACAGGGTGTTTGAAAAAAAATATCCAAATTAAAGGGCATAATATACAGGGAACAGGAGTATTGATGCTTATATAACCAATGTCCTATTATGGTAAACAGATTAACTTGCTCATGTAGTAATGTACACCCTATGTGGTGGATTGTGTTCTTTTATTTAATAATTTTCATTTTAGTAAGCGTTGTTTCCACATAGCGATTTTGATAATTTAATTTGACTTTATATTGTCCTTGTCCCAATTTTGGTTTGTATAGTTTGCAAGTTTTACATTTTAATGTACCAATAATGAGATGGATGTATTTTAAATATGTACCTTAAATCAAGTGACAGAACAATACAAACGTTGATATGAAAGAGGTGGAGTTGAAAATATTATAAAATTTCTTGCGTATATCCCTTTAACAGCCTGTAACGCCATGTTATTAAATTCCTTAAATAACCAACACCATGGGCTATCATGATACACTAGAGAAAGCTTTATCTTATCCTTTCCTGATTGTTTTGTACAAGCTTATTCTGGGGATATGTTCTAGTTGTAAATCGTTAGGTAACTGAAGAAATTATAGAAAACGCCAAATGCACATAGTTCAGCAATTTTTAAAAGCCAGTCTCCGGTTTTGACTAGATAAAAATATCGACTGTATGTCAATCACATAGGTTGATTAATTCAGTTTGGTAATAAGTGAATACTAAAATGTCAATGCAATTGTACATTAAGTAGGTACAGTAGTTTGCGTTATAGTCAGACAGTTAATCGGTGGTTAATGACAAAGCTCAAAGTTCTGAAACAATTGGAAACTGTTCGAAACTAATGCATAAAACATTACATCAGTACAGCAGTTTGTCAGACAAAGGACAAAATAGTCGGACAAATGTCAATTCTAACGACATTGCCACAGGAATAATGTGTCAATGCAATAATGTGTCAATGCAATAATGTGTCAATGCAATAATGTGTCAATGCAACAAATGTAACAACAACAAATACTATTACTTTGACAATTAAAGAAAATTAAATTCCATAGCAACAACATTAAATGGTAAACATTAAATGGTTTAATCATGTTTATACCTGTATATTGGATTGATAAAATAAAATATACAATTGTGATTATCATGTCTTCTATTGTCTTTGATTTAGCTCCATGTCAATGTATTTTGTAGCTTTGGTGTTATTTAGCCTGCAACTATGTCAAACTATTTCGTCTGAATGGCAAACTAGGTTGTTAAACTTATTTGCGTGAATGTCAAAACTTTATTGCTGTAGTGGTATAGGTCAGGACTCTGTGATATTAATGGTGACCGCTGTTTTTGTATTCCTAATATCTGTCTACCTAATGTGCAAAATACTGTATTTGTAAGAACAATTTACGAGCATGTTGTTACGAGCATGTTATAGCTAGTTGCTGTAACAAGCTAAAAATAATTACATGCAAAAAAAAAAAAAAAAAAAAAAAAATAATAATAACTAGGCCTATTGTAGATTGGTAAAATATTTGCTTAATAGGCCTAGGCTATGCAATTGACTCGATTTGACTAATTTTACCTAATTAGGCCTAAAGCAGCCTCAGTCTATTCCCAAACCCCAAACAGTATCCCATGTTAAGCCCTAGGCTAGGCCTAGGCCTAATCCCACTCTCAATCAAAATTCGAACTGATAAATTCGTACCTACCGGTAGCGCTGCCTAGGCTAGGCCTATATTTTTCGTGAATAGATATAGAAAATGGTTTAAAGGAAAGACCATCCTATATTATGTTCAAATAATATGTAATAGCACTGTGTATGGTTGTATTACATTTAAATAGTGATAGATGTGTATATTAATGGGAAAAATACTCCGAAGTTCGCATACGTTCAGAAATTATATTCCAACACTGTTGCCAGATACTAATCAATCCCATTATCATTATATCATAATGGATTTTACTCATTTGCATAATTTCAAATACCTAGGACATTAATATAATATTTTCCTATCTTTTTTGTAGTGGTATATTGGTGTCTGTCTAGGGTTATAATGCATTGTGAAAGTTACCTCTGCATCTCTGACTTGGCTTAAGTACCCCTGCTTTCTTTGAGTACTACACGGCAAGAGAAGCTTTCGGTTCTGTCACAGACTGTCAATTACTGTTCAAGGTAAACACAACTGCTAAATTCGACATCATGTTCAAATAATATGTAATAGCATTATCTATGGTTGTATTAGACAACAATCGTGATAGGTTTCTATTTATGTGGATAAATAGTATTAAGCTGAATAAACTAAATACCGAAAGTTCACTAGAGTGGTTGTTGATACATATGAGGGAGGAAGAATATAGGAAGGAAGGGCTAGGCAGTGTTGCCAGTTGTGTCGCTAGATATTACCGCTAGATGTAGAGCTATTTACTTCAATTTAGCAGCCATTTTTTCATATCTAGAAAGATTTACTAGGGATAATTTTAAAATGTCAGACATTCTAGTCATATTACATTGTAAAATTTGCAAAACAAACAAACCAAAACTCTTTAGAAATTGCAGCATTATTCTAACATTGTTTGACTATGTAGCAACATGCTAGCGACTTTTGAGAAAGGATCTAGCGGTATTTCGTGGTAACACTTTAGGAGGGTTAAAATACGAGTCACACGGGCAATTGCCAAAACTTTAAAGGTCCATATCATTGTTATTAAACTAAGCATTTGGCAAAGGGAGGAATTGTTAAAAACCTTAGCCAATACTCTGTCATTCACCAAAAATAAATTTGAATTTATCATTATTATTTGGTAGGGTAGGTATGTATAGGTAGGTTGGCTAAATAATTGCTGGAATTCGTAGGGACTCGAACGGTTTTGAGAGAGTTAAATAAAAAACAAAAGATAGGACTGAATAATAAAGAGATTATGTTATTAAGCAAAACTGGGGGATGCGTGGAAGCCTATAGACTGTAGACGGTAAACTTTGTGTGGGTAGCGAATTCTGTTTTAAAGTAATTTAAGAATAGACAGTTTTCAATGTTGCGGCCAAACTATTCCACCCATTTATATTTTTTTGGTATCAAAACGTTCGGAATCGCGAGCCTCACCCAACTACGCAAGCATGGCTCTGATCATCGGCGTAGTTTTCAAGATGTGGAATTTTAAGTGGAATTCGAGTTTTTTTCAAGATTGCCGGAAAATAACCCACGTGCAAAAGCAAAACCTTCTCTATAAAATTTGCGGAGCATTAGTAGGGGAGTGCGTATGCCAAAGCCCAGTCGTTTCCTGTGAGTGGGAGAGACGGTATTTAAGCGTCAAGTTTTTCGGGAAATCGGCTGCCACGGACCTGTTGGGCCACCATGCCGGATGTTTAGCATATCAAAAGTTGCCCAATACAAAAACGTACCTCTTGTGAAAGTTTGATCCCGATCCAAAAAGCGGTTCTGGAGTTATTGCGTCGAAACCGGCGCGTAAGAAGAATTTGGATGAAATTCCAGGTTTAATGAATACAATAGGGGTTCCCCGTAGGGGACGAACCCCTAATAATAGTAGTAGTAGTATTGCCGAGAACAATTATAATTGTAATGCAGTATTAGCTGTCGCCAATAAACACCCCTTTGAACATCTTTACACTTTTCGGTAGATTTACATACGGGAAGCACGTCCCTTAATATTATGAATAAAGGTGAATGGAAATATTATGGGATAGATTCTATTTTAACCCATTCAGTCTCGGTGGCATCCTTTTCAATATAATGTATTATGACAACAATTGGACCATCTTATTCAGTTTAGGAAGGACGTCTACCCATTATCAGGGTACAGACTATCTCAATTAAACCTTTTAGCTACCATGTAAACCACCTAACCTTCATAAAGTCGTCTAAATGTAGCTGAATTTAATAAAAAAAGGTGTCACCGGTACGCACAGGGTTAAGGAATAGAATACGCCAGCCACTTAAGGGGAGGCAGACCGTTTGTTTGGTCTATTAATTAATGTATTCATATATTTTTATAGTTTCCTCCCTAGACCTCCATCAAGCTTAGAAAAGAAAACCCTAAACCCCCCTTCAAGATAAATTTGTACATTTTTCGGTAGAAAAATATCCCGGCCGAAGGCCGGTTCCGCTTAAAATTGCAGGCTCGCTATCGCTCTCCAGGAAATAATCGACACCTAAATGGCACGAAGGGTTTTAAAATTGACAACGAAATGGAGCGAAAGGTCATAAAATCCTAAAACTAATGGAACCAACGTCTTAAAATCTCAAAACTAGAGGGGCTAAACATTAGGGAGAAGGGGTCCAGAAAAACGGTCTGCCTCCCCTTAACATTAGGTTTTGTTACCCTGCATAATGATATTTTGACTCTGAGCATCATTCGCGCTTTATTTTCTTATTATAACGTCGCATTGGTATTACACAAGTATTATCTTACATGCCTATATAGCAGTTAACCCATTCAGGATAGGAATTCGCGTTTCTTTATTATATTATGTCAATTATTAGACAATTGTGTGTAGCTAAGAAATAATCTCTTGGACTAGAAGGGGAAACACATATATATATTATATTATCCCTCGCACATCCAAAATGTATTCCTAAGCTGAATAAAATCATCTGAAGATAGCCATAATGAAAAGAAAGATAAGCGTGCTCGAATATTGAAAGGGTTAACTCAACTACTCTGTGTGTGTGGGCGTGTGTCTGTGTGTGTGTGTGTGTGTGTGTGTGTGTGTGTGTGTTATTGTTGTTGTATATTTTTTGTTTTGTGTTTTTCTTACCATTTTGCAGATGCTCTTGTCACTAACAAATGCATGTATTCCTCCAATGAAGCATTCTACTTTTGTTCAATATTTTTTATCTTTCGCTTTTTATGTTTGGATTACTCTTCTAAGTTTGTCTGGAAAATGTGTTCATTTTGCTATATAATTTGCTATACTCTCTCTCTCTCTCTCTCTCTCTCTCTCTCTCTCTCTCTCTCTCTCTCTCTCTCTCTCTCTCTCTCTCTCTCTCTCTCTCTCTCTCTCTCTCTCTCTCTCTCTCTCTCTCTCTCTCTCTCTCTCTCTCTCTCTCCTCCGCTTTCGTACTCGTTTGAAAAATGCTCCTTTTCTTCTCACGAGTTCGAGAATGAAAAAATGCTGAGTAACAGACTTTGGACTGGAAGACATGAAGGTAATTACCCAAATGAAAGGACTCAACCACGCAGGCGTAGCCCCTTCAATGCGTTTGCTTAATCTATTTATGATTCTGGACAGATATTGATAATGTAGATACTGTAATTTAATATGTTCAGAAATTACCTCTAGGAATTAATGTCGACAACAATCTCATTTATGGTTTCAATATCCACATAATAAAATTAATAACACGTTAATGGTAGCTAGAATAAATGTTTGAAACACGTGTCATCTCAGTGAAAAGGTATTTTTTGTATTTTTACTTTTCATGTAACAATGAAACAACTTGCTTGAGCCCGAGAACTTTCAGTCTTCTACTGTACTTCTCACTTCTCAACTTGTTCTTCCTCTTTCCAATTACTCTTCTTTCCTATTTTACTCCAGCCATCTGGTCTGGTCTGGATGAAAGAATGAAAGTATTATTATTATTATTATTATTATTTGTATTATTATTATTATTATTATTATTATTAGTAGTAGTAGTAGTAGTAGCAGTAGTAGTAATAATTATATCTCCTTTGTCTGCAAATATCCTAGTTTTCTTTGTTTCGTTTTAGTTTCTGTTACACAAATAATTATTTTCATATAAATATAATTGACACAATTTAATATTGGACAATGTCCAGTATTACCCGGCCTCATCCAGAGCCATTAATATTTACATGTTTTATACTAATATAATATAACATAATTCAGTGTTGGATATGCGTAGACCGTCGCAAATGTCTTATAAGAGACATAAGAAAAAAACAAAAATTGCCAACTTCCTCTGTATAAAGTGCCGCGCCATCATGGCCGACAATTTTTGGGAGATGTTTCACACTACAATTCAGTCATTAACCCCTACTGTACCATAGGGTACAGTAATAAAAGTCCCCACCAGTCCCAAGCAATGTGGCCAAAATGGCAAGATATAACAACCTCCCACCTCAAAAGATGGAGGAATACTGGCTCTCCCAGCCTGTAGAGACTTGGATATAAGCTGAGAAGTGTTGCCAACTCTAGAGCAGTGCTCAAACGGTCGTGGTACCAGGCACTGGCTGATACTGGCAGTTACAAGGAAAGTATATTACTGATGGCTCTCTTTCGTCGCTGGAACTGGGGATTGATTTAGCTACTGACGGCAGAGAGCCGTTGCTGGTACTAAACGGGTTAATGTACCCCAAACATAATTAAGCCTCCTAGTGGCAACATAGATGCTGATTTCAATAAGTCGTGGGGGGGGGGGGGGTTAGGTCCATCCTGTAGCCAATGGCAACACTCAAATGCAATGATCCTTGCTATATTTAGACTACTAAATATCAAGGAAAAAAAAAAAAAAAAATGAAAAATCGAGGCAGGGTAACACTGGACAATGACCTTAATATTTCCCATACTATTCAACCGTATCTATGTAAAGTCCAGTCGTCGGATTAAGTTCTTTACCACCATATGATATGAATTATGCAAGTATTACATATTATTGGGGACAGTTTAGAAATATTAGGTAAAAATGTAGGCTAATTCACTTAACAGTTCATAGAGATATGCATAGGAAAGTTTATTCGAAATTTGATCATACCATCTTTTTTTGCATAATTACATTTATGGCATGGTAAAGAACTTATTCCGACGCTGTACCTGCCTACATATATCTTATGTTCCACTAACTAATAAGGACTTGCTAGCTAGGAAAAGGATGGAAGTGCATTGTATTAATGGCATAAGGATAAGAGGGTGGATGCTGAAAGATTGGATGAAGAATGATCTCAAATGCCAGAAATGAGTATAAAGTTCTGCAGATGTACAAAACATGTACTCGCTGCAGATTTGTGCAGAAAGGGAAGAGATGCACAGGCTGCAATAAAGGTTCTCAGTGTCATAACTCTTTAGGAAGAGACGTTAGAGACAGCAGCCAATGCCCAGAGTGAGCGATTGGATGTAGCTGTTAGAACCCAACACGGCAGAGGGAACCCAAAAGAGTTTTTGGTGGTGCGGTACCTTCAGGGGTCCTAAGTGAAGGAGGGAAACCTCAAGAAGCAAAGGGTGATATGGAACCCATCAGAGTCCCAAGGGATGGTGATGTGCACCGAGATACAAGAGATCGGCTTTTGATAGGGCCAAATGATGCCAGACAATGAAGAGCCTCAAGAAGCACAAAAGGAGATTAAACCACAGAGGGAGTGGCCCTCGATAGACTCACAGAAGATGTCAGAGGAGGATAAAACTTGGACAGATGCAGCCTATTCAGAAATTGGAGATTGGTCAGCACACAACTTATTCAAGCCACAAAAATGGGCTACTACTGAAATTATATATGCAATGACCAGGCAATTCATATTTGTGTACATGACACGGCTTCAACCCCTTATGTTTTCAAAACACTGTCCAGTATGCTATATCTCTTCTGGCAATGAACTCACCATAAATCTAATAAAATGTGAAGGTGCTCACAAACAGAGTTGAACTATGGCAAGATAGCAAGATGGATGACATACTTAGTGAAGCCAGGGCATTGCAGGAGAGAAGGGCCAGTCATAGGCACGAAATAAATAACACTGAGGGCGAAGCCAAGAGCTTCGTAGAGCAGATGAGGCAGGGTAAAGTGGCATCCGCAATACGATCCTTGCCTAAAGGGGCAGCTGGTAGGTTGTTGCCTGTCGCCAGAGAAACCATCAAACTCTTGAAAGATAAATATCCACATCCTAGAAACTCTGAGAGTCTGAGACTCTCATCTATGACCAAATGATTGGTGAGATGATTTGGAGAAAGGCTTTCAAGACACAAGGCAGCGTAGATCCCTCAGGACTGGATGCAAATTGTAGGAGAACAATCTGGAATTTTCGCTAATGACTTATGCAGGACCCTATAGCAGCTCTTAGAATACAGATGGCCACCACCGATTGTTTACTCTTCGAGGCTTTCACTGGAGAAGAATCCAGGGTGCAGACCAGTTGTGGATGGTGAAGTGCTGAGAATCATCATCGGAAAATGCATAATGGATGTGGTGAATGATGATAATTGGTTAGCAGCTGGTAATCTCCAAGTGTGTGCCAGTCAGCAAGCATGGACTGAGGCAGCTATTCATGAAATAAGAAATATATGAGCAGGATGAATATGACCGTACACCAAGGGGAGTAAGGCGTCCGGCAATAGATAGATAGATAGATAGATGAATATGACACCGTGCTGGTAGTGGATGGACCCAATGCCTTCAATACTATCAACAGTAAGATAGTAAAACAATACATATCATCAATGTAGAATGCCCCAACTTCGCCACATATGTATAGGATACCTATAAACAGCCTGTAGATCTCTTCTTAGTAAACAACCATAACAAATGGCTTGGAATGGCATTGAAGCCTATGGAGGAAACCACACAAGGTGACTCTGTAGCAATGGCAATGTTTCTCAGTTTCGCAAACTTTAACAAGCCATGATAAAACAAAAGTCAAGCAGGTGGCCTATACAGACGATCTCATTGGAGCAGGATAAGTTACTGATGGCAACCGATGGTGGGATCAAGTATCAAGTCTAGACCCAGAGTTAGGATACCAGCCAAATACCAGTAAATCCATACAAATAGTGACGCTGTAACATATAACAATGCCGTTGAAGCTGTCCTGGATAGTGATGTGGTAATTACAAAATATGGACAGCGTCACCTTGGGGTGGTGATCGGCACAGTAGATTTCAAGAAGCCGTACGCCGTACATAGCGGAAAAAGTCACAGAGAGGGTAAAAGTTAATTTCTTTTACACATAGTCAATATCGCAAAAACTAAACCACAGACGGCTTACTCGGCTTTCACAAATGGGGTCAAACATAACTGGACTTTCTTGATGTGTACTGTTCTCAATGTGAGCCCACATTTGAACTGCTAGAAGATTTCATCAGAGACAAGCTCATCTCATCATGGGTAATATCCCACACCCCATTTGCCACAGAACGTGAGTTGCTCGCATTCTCCCTCAAGGTTGGGAGGTCTTGGAATCATCAATACCGTGAAGAGGAAAGCAACTGAACACCAGAAGAGGTAAAGTTAGCAAGATATCTCACTACATGCATTATAGCACAAGATTCAGAATGAAGTACACCATTCAGATATTTACAACATCAGAAAGACCATCACATTGGAGAGGCATAATTCACAGATCTAACCAAGAAATATCCAGATAGCAAAAGAAGGGGGCACTTCAAATTGGCTGACAACACCACCAATTGCGGCAAAACGGATTAACCTTAACAAAGAAGAACTTATTAATGCCATTGCACTGAGGCTTTGTTGGCCGATTGAAGGACTGCCCAATTGATGTACAGTATATGTGGAGTTAACAACAATGCAAACCACTTGATGGTATGTAAGAAGGGAGGGTTCATTAGCATCAGGCATGATGAAGTGAGAGACTTAAAACGGTGAACATGCTAAGGATGGTGAGTCACGACATGGCAAGCGAACCAACAATCATCCTCTTAAACAGTGAGATCTTGCAGCACAGAATGGCAAATACATCAAATGAAGCACAGGTTCATGTCAGTGCAAGAGGCTTCTGGACAAGAGGACAACCAAATGGCAACTAGCTACAGCGAGCTGTCTCTGGACGCTGCACATAAGAGGAACGAACAAAATAGGTCAAGGCATATAGGGAAAGTATCCTACAGATTCATCAAGGGAGCTTTACCCCACTTGCCTTCACCACTTCTGGAGGGACGGGACCCATGACTAAGTGCTTCTATTTTAAACTAGCAGAGATCATGGCAGAGAAGAAGCAACAGTCTTGGAGTCAAGTAGTGACCTGGATGATGTGTTGCCTATCTTTCTTGTTGCTCAGATTAGCACTATTATGCCTTATAATCTCTTTTAATGATGTACTTTCTACCCTCTCTGGGCTTAATACTAAGAAGGCGTACGGTCCGGATGGTGTTCCTCCAGTTTTACTCAAAAACTGTGCTTCTGTGCTGACTCCCTGCCTAGGCAAACTCTTTCGTCTCTGTCTCTCCTCTAACACCTTCCCTTCTTGCTGGAAGTTTGCTCTCGTTCAACCTGTCCCAAAGAAGGGTGACCGCTCTTAACCTTCCAACTATCGTCCAATTGCTCTCATCTTTTGTATCTCTAAAGATTTTTAAACTATTCTTTGTTCAAAATTTCTTAAGCAACTCTTTTCTCATAATCTACTCTCAGCTCGCCAGTATGAATTCCTTAAGTCTTGCTCTACTGGGGATCTCCTTTCATATCTTACTAGCTCTTGGTCATCCTCCTTCCGGGACTTCGGTGAGACATTTTCTATTGCGCTAGACATATCGAAGGCATTTGATAGAGTTTGGCACAAATCTCTAATTTCTAAACTACCTTCCTTCGGTTTCTATCCCTCTATCTGTGCCTTTATCTCGAATTTCCTTTCTGGCCGTTCCATAGCTGCGGTTGTGGACGGCCATCGTTCACTTCCTCAACCTATCAACTCCGGTGTTCCCCAGTGTTCTGTCCTATCTCCAATTCTCTTTCTAATATTCATTTATGATCTTCTCAACAGTACCTGCAGTCTTATCCATTCATATTCTGATGACTCTACCTTAAATTGCATCAAACTCTGTGTATTCAGGCATTTTGTCTTGAACGTTCCTTGATTTTGACCCCGTCACTCTTTCAACTATGGGGGAGGCACTCGCCTTTTCTGCCTTTTCTCTCGCTCACTCACATAGAACAAAAAATCATACCTAGCTTTGCATATCTTGACCTAAGCTGACCTGACCTAACGCCTAAATAAACATAACCTAACATGGGCCGACTTATCCTGACCAGAGGTGATATGTCATAACTTACTCTGTCTTTTTCTCACATGATTGCCAAGACCTCATATCACCTCACTAGTACTGCGGATCTGGGAGGAAAATTATGAGCCTGGAAATTAGCCAAACAATTGTTTTCGTACTTTCTATCTTCTTTTATACATACCCTCCTAACCTTTTCCTCTCTTCTTTCCCCTTGTCCCCTTGACAGGGTATTAAACTTGATAATGTTTTGTTATCATTATCTATGATGCACGATTTTTTTTTTTTTTTTTTTTTTTTTTTTTTTTTTTTACGAGATTTTCGAAGATATAAAAATTATTCATAATTCTCTCTGGATATCAACAAAGGCTTTTGCATGGTTAAGTCATACATGACAAATCGAAATATTAGTTGACACATACTAATGTTAGTCAAGTTTTCAAAAATATACACGAGAAAAGTGTTTCAGAAAATTGTATAGTTTAATAATGTTCCCTTTTTTGGTCTGACCCCAGTCGAGCTGCCATGTATTGAGCTGATCAAACCTCACTTTAATATGACTTGTAGGGTAGTGCTTGTTTTTTGGTCTATGTATATATTAATTAATTAATATTATTTTTGAGTTTCCTCGCTAGACCTCCATCAAGAATAAAAATAACACCCCTTAGCTCCCCTTCAAGATAAATTTGTATATTTTTCGGTAGAAAAATATCCCAGCCGAAGCCCGGTTCCTTCTAAAATTACAGGCTAACTTTTGTTTACCAGGAAAAAATCGACCCCTAAATGGCAGGAAGGGTCTTATTATTGACAAAGAAATGGGTCGAAAGGTCTCAAAATCGCCAAAATAATGGAACGAGCGTCTTAAAATCTCAAAAACTAAGATGCTAAACATGAAGGAGAAGGGGGTCCAGAAAAAGGCCCTACCTCCTTCTTAACTCGACCTGACTTAACCTATTCCGACGACATGACCTCTTCTGACTTTTGACCTGACCTCACATCACCTTCCAAGTACTGCTGATCTGGAAGAAAAATGCTGAGCCTGGAAAATAGCCAGGACTTTTGTTTGTACGATTTTATTATAATATGTTGTATACATATTATCTTAACTGCTTCCGCTCTTGGGTCCTCGCCCGTTCCTTTGTCCTCGTGATTCATTATTTAATATTATTGATATATATTTTCATTGTGCTTAGCAACAATTCTTTTGTATGGTTAAGTCATATATGAGTAACTGAAAGTATCACTTGAAACATAAGCATCTTAGCGGAATTATGAAGCTAATACAAAACATCTGAAAACAAAAACCTACTTTTAAAAAAAAAACTGTTTTGGTAGGCCCATGTCTTAAGCTGACTTGACCTAACATGACCTGACTTTTTAACTGACCTGCATGGACTCGACCGAACGTGACTTAGCTTTGTCTGACGACCTTAGTTCGCCTGACATGACCTTCCAAGTACTGCTGGTCTGATAGGAAAATGCTGAGCCTGGAAATTAGTCAAGACTTTTGTTCATACTTTCTATTATAAATGTATCCTATGTTTTTTCCCTCTTCGATTCTCATCCTTCCCTTTGTCCTCTCTACACGGTATTGTTGCTATATATTTTTGGTTAACCATTGTGTATGATTTGTTGTTTTACATTAAATACATTTTTCAGTACGAGATATTTGACAACTTTGACCTTCTTGATAAATGGATATCAGCAATTATTGTGTATGATCAAGTCATATGTGACGATTTCAAAGCAATCTGTAAAACATAATAATTATAGTGAAACTATCAAAACAATACAGCAAATGTGTTTGGGAAAAAGTATAGTTGACTAACTTCCAAATGTTTTGGCCTGACCTCATAAGGACTTGACATAAGATGGCCTGATCTAACTGGCCTGACTATATAATTAACACACATTCATTCAACCGAACCTGACTGAACCTACCCCGATGATTATTATTACCTCAGCTAACTTGACCTGACCTTCCCTCACAGTAGCTTCCAAGTACTGCTGACCTGGTAGGAAAATGTTGAGCCTGGATATTGGCCAGAATGTGTGTGCGTGCGATCTATTTTATATATATACAGGGTGTCCCACGAGTTTTGTCAAATACTTCCAGAGATGAAAGATTAAGTAATTCTAAGTTAAAATATAGGCTTTTGGGGGGCATTGTTTTGTAGTTATGGGCCCTTAAAGTCGGCATTTTTTTTTTTTTTTTTAATATCTAACCCTGTTTTTCTTCAATAAGATGAGGATAGGAAAAATAACTATAAAGTGTATTATGAAGCATGATATAATACTTCAAAATGAATATTACAAGAAACCAACAAACCTTAATTTTAAGCTCATCATCACAGAAAGGAGAAAGGAGCTACAGAGGATCTGTTGGTGTTTTCTATCAGTAAATCCATTTTCCGAGTAATGCAAATGAATAGCGATAACGTTAAATGCCGTATGATGGTGCATGGTATCAATACTTAATGAAAACACCAAAAAATCCTCTGTAGCCCCTTTCTTCTTTCCGTGATGATGAGCTTAAATTTATGTTTCGTTGGTTTCTTGTAATATTCAACTCCATGCCAAGGAATATGAAGTACGATGTAGGGAAGATTTTGGTGTCAGTTTGAAGTATTGATATCATGCTTCATAATACACTTTATACATTTGTTTTCCTATCCTCATCTTATTGAAGAAAAACAGGGTTAGAAACTACAAAAAACACCAAAATGCCGACTTTATGGGTCCATAACTACAAAACAATGCCCCAAAAAGTGTATGTGTATATAACAGTTTTTACTTAGAATTCTTAATCTTTCATCTCTGGAAGTATTTGACAAAACTCGCGGGACACCCTGTATATAAATATATATATATATATATATACATTTTTTGTACAAGTTCTCATTATTTTTCCCCCAAGGATCCCATCCCTCCCCTTTGTTCCCATGACACGGTATTAAGTGCGCTACTCTTTTAATTCAACTATTGTATATCTGAGGATTTTTGTCCTAGTGCAAGGTTTCTTAAGGACTTTTGCGCTATAAATATTTGTCATAAGATTTCAACATGAACATGGCTACGTATTGTTCAGGAATATATGACAAATTCAAAGTAACAGTGGCGACATAATACTCCTTTTACTTAAATGTTCATAACATTAAACTGAATTGACTACAAAAGAGTGGTGCTGACTCATTTTATATATATATTTTATTTACATATATTTATTATTATTATTTTGTAATCAGGATATGTGTCAGGAGTAATAGCGTTTCTACTGATGGAAAAAATAGAAAACTACATACACACTACATGATTTATGAAACAGATGACAGCACGATTTTTTTTTTTTTTTTTGGCTTATTGGGTCGTCAAAATAAAACTAATAACGAAGGTAACTATATATAGAAAGTCAATGGAATTTCAGCGCGTGCAAGGGAATATGTCAACCAAAATTTGGAAGGCACGGTCAGAACCAAAGGGCACTCGGTAATATTATACACGCGCCCACACTCACTCTATGTTAAGAGTACAAAGGAGTACAAAGGAAATCAAGCAACAACAGTCCTAGTGACCCTTCTAGGCTGCTTGTCCTCCAAAACACTGAGGATCAAGTGTCCAAACAGTGGTTTAGAGTGGGTAAGGGAACATTGGAAAGGGAACTAATGTCCGTGGCAGGATTAGGAAGTTAGTAGGGGACAGATGGGTTAGTAACTGAGGGGAGGATAACATAAAGTTATTCATTTACAAACTCAGTCAGTCGCGGGTTTGATGCGAGATATTTGTCTAGGCGGAGTTTAAATGAATCAACGGTGCTGCAGTCTATAAGAGAGAGAGAGAGAGAGAGAGAGAGAGAGAGAGAGAGAGAGAGAGAGAGAGAGAGAGAGAGAGAGAGAGAGAGAGAGAGAGAGAGGGGGGGGAGAGAGAGAGAGAGAATAGAGAGAACAGGAGAAGATGGTGTAGAAAAAGCGAACATATCTTTTAAGTCGGATTCACACGAGTGCTTTTTCCGTTCACTTTCTATAGATATATTTGTTTGGCAACATTTCATGGTATCACGAAGTAGAAAGAATGTGTAATAATATGGGTTGGTGATATATTTGTAAAACTTTACATATATATATACTGTATATATAGAAGTGTGAACTTTTAAATGCTGTATTTACAGCAAAATACAGATATACAGTATATATAATATGAAGGCAATGCAAAATCAAGGAGAAAGCAGGACAATAACTTTGATGTTACATGATTCAATATGAGCGTAATATAATTTGTAATATGATAAATATTACATATTATCACATAGACAAGCACCCACACGCACACACACACACATGTACCACGAAGCAGTGAAATATAGCTCTTAAACAGTAGCTGGAACTCACCCAAGATGTTGAAAGAAACGAAGCTGAAGTGATACATGAGTAGAACCGAGGGAGGAGAAGAAGGAATGTAGAACAAAGGGAGAAGTTGAGTCAAAATCAGTGGATCAATCACCTCTTAGATCAGAGTGCAGTAAACATTAGGACGAATGGAAGCTTGAATTCATGAACAGAAACGTACTAACCTGTCCTCCTCTCTGTCACCACTATTATGATACAGTTGTGCTGGTGTTCAAATATTTAGTTGCCTTAATTTCAGTTTAACTTAGAGCAAAAATAGGAAGGGATTGAAGGAAGGTGAAGTAGGACTGAGGCTGCACGGCGTCAGCTTATATCAGCCACCATAATAAAGATGTTTATACAGTTTTTACTGCTATACTACGTTCACGGATAAAAGCGGTGCCTCTTTCTTTGTCCTAAACTAAAGCCGAATCAATGGATAATATATCAGTACAATAGAATACCATAGCATACCGTTTACATAATTTGTAATTAAGATACTGATCTCTATTTTACCATTACCTATGTGGGAATGAAGAGCATTTAGAATGACCAGTATTAGTGGTTTACTATAAACGTTGTGATTGTCAATAATGCTGCCATTTATGTGGTTTGTTTTCAAGGTTTTATTTTTCGAAGAGACAGTGAGACGCACAGGGCAGGAAATTTCTACATTATATTTGCCATGAATGAGAGAGCAAGAAGATATTGATAATGAAATAGTAATTTATCTGGAATGAATGTGTGTGTGTGTGTGTGTGCGCAAGGAATAAGCAAAATGTAAGAGGAGTAAGTCTATAGTCCAAGGGGTTCAGTCCAAGGGGTTCATATTTCAAAGCAGTGTCAGTCGCAAACTCATCGAGGACTGTGCAATAAACTATGAGGCACCGGGTGATATGATTTTGTGTAAATTGCGTGAGGCTATATTACGGTCATTTGAGTTGAGGTCAGAGGTTAGCTAACAAGAAATGAAGAAAGCAACTAATACTATGAGGTGGACAATCTCTTATTGTTATCAAATACATATTATATAATAATTATGTGTATTTCATATGCAAACCGACACATATTAAGACATGCATATACTACCGTCCACCCCATAATTATATATACTGCATATACATACTACAGTAATTTCATTACATTCACATTTACAGCAGTTTCGTCTTGTATGGCGCCAGGGCCAATGTTGTCTGTTTGTTTGTTATGTTTGGCAATGTCTATTGTTATATTTTGTCGCCAGTCGCCAGTGTTTGTGTTTCCCGGGCAGCATGTGATTGGACTGTCGCCCCTTGTTTATCTCCGGGCCTGTGTGCTATTTGCATGTTTGGCTGGCTTCTTTTATCCAGCTGTTTACTACTTGTTTGGCTTGTTTACTTCTCTCTTATTTAGGGTTTGACCAGTTAGGCAACTGTAGTTTGTTACTGTCTCCCTGATTAGTTTGGTACTGTTTAATATATACACCGGTATAATTATACAATATACTGTACAGTATACTGTACACACACACATATATATATATATATATATATATATATATATATATATATATATATATGTGTGTATACATATACTGTATATTGGATCAAAGTTGGATCAAAGTTCCAAGCGGTGTACCAAAAGCTCAGTTATTGGTCCAATTTGATTTTGTATATATATTAACGATATTGATGAGTCATGCAGAATCCCGAAATTCACTGAAAGCACAATACTTGCAAACAAAGTAAGTTCTTCATAACACATACAAGATATTCTGAATGAGCTAGAAGAGTTATCAATCTAAGATCAATCATGGCATATCAATATCAATATAGACAAATGCAGAGTGCTACACATTTGTAGCAAACATTTAAAACACAAACTATTCGATTAATGGAATTCATCTCACGAGAGCAAAACAAATATTTAATTGGAGTAACTATAACAAACAATATAGAACCTGTCTAACAATGCACTGAAGTTATTGCAAAAAACAATTGAAATTATTTTCTGCATTGGGAGATCTTTTGAGTATATATTGAAAATATTATGCGCATTTTATATCATCCATTGGTTCATTATAATTTGTAATATTAGGCTCGGGTTTGGTCGCCATTCAAAAGAGTACAACGGGGATTAATTAAAATGTTTCCCAGATTAAGAAAACAAGCCATATAAGGAACAACTAAAAGAGTAAAACCTATTTACCTTGACAAATTACAAAATCAAAGGGAACCTAAGCCAAGTTGTTAAAGTTATCAAAGGCCATAATAATAAGGCATGATTAAGAAGTTGACAAATGATAATTCAAATTATACCAGAAGTAATTGATACAACAATTTTCGATAACAAATATTGAATTTACATAAAGTGAAGCACTTGATTTTCAACAGAGTAGTCAACTTATCGAAACAATTGCCTAGAAATGATGTAGAGTACCAAACAGTCCAGGTATTTAAATATCGCCTAGATACATATTTTGCCATGAATCCTCGACTGACTGTGGTTGTGCCCTAATAATGTGACCAAATCAATATAGTTGATTGTACTATTATCATATTTCCTGGTCAACAGGTTCTGGAGTTGAATCCATCCAGATGATTGCTATGGCAGTCATTCCTATTTATTATAACAAGTAGCCTAATAAAGACAATGATGTCTGTTAATGCTTGTCTTCCTTTGTTCACAGTACTGTATATTCATAAAACAAACTGATATGAATTATTATATGCTCTATCGAATATATCTAAATATCATTATTTAGCAATTACTGTAGCAAAATATGACTTGTAGTACTACAGATAACCCATGGACAGGTTCTAGTAATTGGAAAGGTCTGCTTTGTGAATTCATGCAATTGGCTGGAATACATAAATGCTTCATGCATATGCACAGGTCAATCAGGATATTTAACTTAGGATCTCGAATACACAGGAACAGCTGTCTATTTGTACAGTTATGTCTATCCCCACTCCCCAGTAATTAAAGGATGGTATAAGCAATGTTAGCTCTCATAAGATATGCATGCTTCCTTTATTAGTTTCTATATTGGTTACTGTATAACTGCTTATAACTACTTACATACATATTTTCTGCATATTTGAAAATACCTACAGGACTCAAGTTTGTATTACACCGTGCATATCCATTTAGTCTACAGTTCGTACCCCCCCAAAATACCACTCGTCTCATAATTAATACCCCCCTAAATTATTTTGAAATGCCACTCCTTCATAATTCCATCGAACTTAAATTAGGCCTCGAATTATCGCTCTCGGTGTTTGTTCTAAATATCTTACGGTAGGCATAATTAATCCCCCAGTTCTCGTTCTCCGAATAATTCTATCTATCTATCTATTGCCGGACGCCTTACTCCCCTTACGAGAGTGGACATACACAGAATGCCCACAAGCGAACCTATTCCCTGAGAGAGGGACAACCCGAGCCAGTTTAGTAAAGGACTTACAGGATTGACCACTCAATTTAGGATCCGTCCGACTCCGAGGCCCTCTGTGTATCTTGTTAGCATTATTTGTCTACAGTGGTGTTCGGCTAATCCATCCACTAACCTGCCTTACCCTTAGGTAAGCAGTACGGATTTGTATCAGGTTTACTCCCCTAGACAGGTTGCCAACCAAGGCTGACGAGTCCCATCCACCCGGATTTGTATAAGGTTGTCTCCCCTAGATGAGTTGCCGACCAAGGCTAACGAGTCCCATCCACCCATGGATAAATAATCCCACCAAACCCTTCTACACTTATAATTAATACTCAAACATCTCTAGAACTCACAATATTCACCAAAATTATCCTTCAAAATCCCCGAAAACTCTACTCTCAACGTAATTTATCCCTCAAAAATTCCCCTCCTTACCTAACTTTCTTCCCTAGATCTCCATCAAGCTCAAAAACATCCTCAACCCCCCCCCCCCCTTCTAGATAGATTTGTACAGTTTTTGGTAAAACAAAAAATGTCCTGGCCGAAGGCCGGTTTCTCCTATACTACAGGCTCGCTATCACTCGCCAGTACAAAATTAACACTTAAGTGGCACAAATGGTCTTAATATTGACGAAGAAATGGGGCACAAAGTCGTAAACTCCAAAAGTAAGGGACCGAACGTCTTATAATCTGAAAAAACTAACTGGGTTAAACGTGAGGAATAAGGGTGGTCAATTATAGCCAACAATTTCCCCTTAACTTAACGGGAGGCCCTCATGTGTTGTGGAGGTGTGGTGGAGTGGTCTTGCCACTGGACTGGTAATCCAATGGATCTGAGTTCGAATCCCGATATGTCAATGGAAAGATATTATTGAGATGGAATTTATGCTAGAATCAGTGCATTACCAGAAAGCCCACCGAAACGCCAAATAAAAGTATCCTCATTGTTCCCTGATTGTATGTAGCATTGTATGAACATTCCCATATTCAAAATATGCTACAGGGGGACAATGCCTAGGGAGTTCATTGTTCAATACGTGGCGTTCTGAGAGTGAGGGTCCGAGTCTTATAGGTGAGTTAGTGATGCACTGGAGCGAGGAAGCTTCAGAGATGGGGCTGCTTCGTGCTGTGATTGAGCAACTAAGCCCCATTTATCCTGCAATGGCAAGATGGCAGGAGCTGGTTGCAGATAAAATGTGCTTCACATTTATCGCCCCCTAGACTGGAACGAGGCCTCACAGGCTTCACCGTTTAATGTAGAACGGTTGAATGTACAGGCTCTCAGCCTATGCCCGAGAGGGAGTAGTTGGAATATAGAAACAAAAAAATAGAAATGTGTCCTTCAGAAACCACGGTCATTTGGTTTATGCGGGTGAGAAGTGCGCTCTGTGGTTAATGTTGGCTTAATTAATCCATCTGTTGGTTTATTAATTCCTCAAATATCGTTCTTCCTACACGAGTAATCTGTTTTATGTTACTATTACTGCCAAATTAATACTTCGGTAATCCCTGTCCGCTTAGTCGCTCTCATTCTTGTATTAATCCATGAACAATCCTTTTAAAATAAAGTTATTCATAATTAATCCCGAAAAAGATCATCACCGTAATAAAATAACGCTATTCTGCATAATATACCGAACACTTAAGTAATCCTGAAAATTCCACTTTCCCCTAAATTTATCCCTCAGAAAGCCTCACAGATCTTTATAGACTCATAAGTATTTTCTACCGTCATAGCAAAAAATGAGGTTGTTGATGTTCTGCTGGTGAGATTATTAGCGAATAATTAATCTATGCCTGTTTATTCCGTCTTCCAAGTCAATTTATCACTCAAAACTCCCTCTCACTGATATATTATTCCCTACAACTCTCTCTGTCTATTTAATCCATCAAGAGTAAGTTCAATGTTACTTAATTAACCCGTTAACAATTAATTTCCACCATATAATGAACAATTCCCCTACAGCTAAGAAATCCCTCGAAAATCCTACAATATATCTATATCTAACCCCTAATTAATCCCAGACTTCCCTGACATTCGTGGGTGATCCTCATGTGTCATTGAACTTTTACTGTAATTTGTTTTGTTCATTAAATTAACTAATGTATTTACTTATTCATTTTGTTCCTGGAGAGGATGACGCCTGCTAAAGTGATTCACAACAGATTCCGTTTTTACCCCCCCCCCAAAAAAAATAAATAAAAATAAATAAATAAATAAATAAATAAAATAATTCTACCTGTTTAATGCGCTCCACATTTCTCCTTTCTGCCTATTTACACCTTCCAATATCTTGAGCTTCATTTTAACTAAATATAATCCTCATTTCTGTATGTAACCAATAAAATACCCTCTTGCCTTTTTGAATAGTGATGACCACAACCAGCGGCTTGTGCTACATGACATTTTTTTAATCATTTGTGTCCAAGACGTAGAGGCCTGTTGCTGTATGTGCAAATTACCTGAATTCTACTAGTTTTCTACCAAAATCAATGTTAAAACAAGTACACAAAAAAGTTATGTACACCACTAACTAGGCTGTAAGAGATATATGTAAAATGAATGTACACTATACATAGGATTGATAATGAATATTGCTATATACTGTATGTTCTGATATGTTTGACTCTGTTTATGCATATTTACCGATAACAGTACCAAGATAAAATATTAAGACCCCTCTAACATTAGTATAATCACAATATAATACAGATTAACGAGGCCTTCTTCCACGCCCTGTCAACTGTATAAAAATGACACAATGAGACAATAGACAAACATTTAAATTTACAATATCATAGCCGCTTTCACATTTCAAGTCCTTTATAATGTCTGAGTAAGGTGGCTTTTGAGAAGGGGTGACCCCCATTGATTATACAAGCCTTATTATAGCATGGTATGGTATTTATAGCGGGTCGTCGCGTACCCAACCATGTCACCCCGTGTGTATCATAGCCTGCTTTACATAAGAAACAATCCTTACTAATGTCTGAGTAAGATGACAAGGAACGACCTCCATGGATTATAGAAGCATTATTATAGCATGGTGTGGTATTTGTAGCGGGCCGTCACGTCTCCTACCAGGGCCCATGGCGGTTCACTGAGCTAGGGTGTAACCCACCACGCCACCCCGTGTTGAGGGACTATACTGATAGACTGCCGGCATTGTAGAAAGTTTGTGTTTTCGTAAGCATATCTTACATCCCACTCATTACACGTGTTAAGTTTTGACACAATTTTAATGTATATCTTCAAACGGAATTATAACAAGTTTCAGTAGTATATACAAATATAAACCATACTGTAGAACATTAAGGGGAGGTTTCCACTTGAGGGATTTTTTTCTTGACCCCTTTCTCCCTCATGTTTAGCCCCATTGCTTTTGATAATATAAAACGTTCGCCCCGTTAGTTTGGCGATTTTAAGAACTTTCACTCCATTTTAAGACCTTTCATGCCATTCAGGTGACGATTTTTTCCTGGCGAGCGATAGCGAGCCTGTAATATAAGAGGATTCGGCCTTCGGCCGGGACATTTTTCTACCGAAAAATGTACAAATTTATCTTGAAAGAGGGTCATGAGGGTGTAATTTTAAGCTTGATGGAAGTCTAGGAAACACACTAAAAACCTCCCCTTAAGCTGATCCCAAAGCCCTTCGTTTGCAAACAAAGGAGACCTTTCAAGTAATTACTAAATAATAAGCAATCATACTAGTGTCGCCAAAGGGACAGCTCTAAAAAAATATATAAGAACTTAATAGTAATAATCCTTATGACAAAAATGTATTTACTTGTTAGAAAATATATTCCTTAATATAGGATTTGTTCTTGGTAAATATGTAGTTATCGTGCATGTTTATCTTTGCTGTGATTGGCCCTATTTCCAAATAATTCCTATTTTAAGATAACTAATCCTTCAAACACCCACTCTTCATCCAGTTAACACCTTCAATAATCCACTCCAGTTAAATATTCCCATAAATACTTCTCCTTCCAGCTAATTAATCCCTTAAATTTGCCTACAAAATCCCTCTCCCCGTCTAATTAATCCCCGACATTAGCGGCCGGTCCTCATGTGTCATCGAGAAATTACGGTAATTAGTTTTCTGCTGGTGAGAATGGCGCCGCCTAATGAGATTCAAGACAAGTTTCTTTCAGCCTGGGAGAGGCGTTTAGCCGTCTTGCTTTATTTTTGTTTTTGTCCACTACAAAGCTGCCTACTACTACTACTACTACTGTTACTGCTACTAATACTAATACTACTACTACTACTTTTTTTTTTTTTTTTTTTTTTTTACAATATAAACCACTCAGCCTGTGGTTTGGACCCTAAACCAGATCAGAACAGTTATCAAAGCGCCCGACTTGGTTGTCATTCAGCTACTTCCTATTCCAGGGTAAGCACTCAGACTCATCATCGTGGATTACTACTACTACATTGATTTTTATTTAATATTGTTCATACATTTTATTTCACAAGCATCAGATATTACTATTCTACACGATGCAACTTCAATCCAGTCGCCTCCCTATGCGACCCTCTGCCACTACTACTACTACAACTACTACTATTTTTTTTTTTTTTTTTTTTTTTAATATAACCACTCAGCCTGTGCATCCCCCTTTAGTCGATTTGTAATTTCCTGAACCTAGAAATGTTGTTTCCTATGAAGTATTTTTGTTGGTTTGTATTCATATGGGGACCTAAAACAATTTTAGCTTGGTTGCCCAAATGGCAACTTTGGGCAACTCTGGTAATTTGCATAATCCAAGATGGCCACCAAACACCACTCGAAAATTAAAGTTTTTACCCTTTTGTCCTAGAATGATATGTAATACCTCTTTTTTAGGGTTTTCATGTGTATAGAATCCATTTCTGATGTTATTTATTCAACTGCAGATCAATTTCATGTGCTATAGGTCAGGTAAATTTTAAACTTGACCTTATAAAGTACTCAAAAATTGGTATGAATTTGTGCTTATTTCTTTCTAATTTTAGTGTTTCTTCTCCAGGATTCGAGATGACTGACGCAGTGCCTCATGCTGGAAAGTGCCTCCTCCCGACCTGCAGCAAGTCTGGACGCCTAAAAAAATTCAAGCTACAAGCAGTAAAAAGGCTTATCGAATGTGCAACAGAACGGTTTGACGATGAAACTCTTAGCATAATGCAGGATGTATTGGATAATCAAGGAGAGGAAGCATCAGTAGAAGTTCATCAAGGCTGTTACTGTTCATTCACCTCCAAGGATCATGTCAAAAAAGTTGTGGCTAAGAAGAGGAAGGATGGTACAATAGATAGTGATGAAACACCCGCTGCCAGAATCAGACGATCACAAGTAAAAGAGTTTTATTTCAAGAATCAATGTTTGTTTTGCGCTGCATCTTGTGAGCCTGTAGATCCCAAACATCCCGATAGGTGGGACAGAGTTGTACAGTGCGAAAGAAAGGGTGTCAAGAATACTCCTCCTTTCAAGGCTGTTGTATTACTGCTTTGTAATGATCGAAATGATGTGTGGAGTCAGGAAGTTGCTACGTGTTGTCACGGTGTACATGACTTAGCCGCAGCTGAAGCACAGTATCATGTTCGCTGTTATGATGACTTCAGGAAAATTCCTGTGCATGCTGACCATAGCCCCATGATTGATGATGCTGCTTTGAAACTGCTTGTCGATGAGATGTACTCTTATAGAAAACTATGTACTTGGACATCCATTGAACTGTATGATAAGTATGTGAGTTATGGCGGTGAATTGACACTAAAGCAAATGTTTACCAAGCTGGTAACTTATTTGGGTGATGATGGAGTGGTGCTTCACAGTGAGGGTTGTGCATCCATTGTTGGTTTCAGGGAGTTTGTATGAAAAATCTTGAAGTTTGTCAAAGTAGATACAGTGGATGAGGAAAAAGAGGATTTTCTGGTGCGAAAAATCACAACTGAGGCACGTGATATTCAATTCAACAACAAAAGTTATGACCTTGGTGATTTTACCTTTGCCAAAATAAAGCAACACACTAGTGCAACACTACTCAGAATTGTATCAAAGCTCATATCACATGGTGCAGTCACAAAGGTATCACTGAGTTTATCACAGTCTATAAAATATCACATTACCAAGACACGGAACCAAACAGCACTTGGGTTGGGTATCAAACTACACCACAAGTTTGGTAGCAGTGATCTCATTCATATTTTACATAACCATGGATACACAGTGTCATATGATGAGGTGTTGCGGTTCTGCAAGTCAGCGGCAAAGTATGTTGGTAATAATGCTGCCACACTGCATTTTTTTTTTTTTTTTTTTCTATGTGATTGAGGGAGGCAAAAGGCATAACTGCCTATAGCGAGTGCCTCCCCCATAGTTGAAAGAGTGACAGGGCCAAAATCAAGGGACGTTCGAGCCAAAATGCCTGGACACACGGAGTTTGAAGCAATTTAAGTCATAGGAGGGAAAGACTGATTCTGGGAGAGAGTTCCAGAGCTCAGCTGTTGAGTAGAAGAAAGTTTGAGAGTAACGTTTCACTCTTGGGTTGGAGAGTTGCACAGAGTAGGGGTGGGATTGAGTTGCAAGACGGGTACCACGTGCCCTACGTAAAGGAGGTGGTATGCACTGGGATAGCTCTGAGGAACACTGATTATTATAGAAGCGATAGAAAAGCGAGAGAAATGCAACATTGCGGCGGAGAGAGAGAGATTGCAGAGAGTTGGTGAGTGGACGGGAGTTAATGATACGAAAGGTCTTCCTTTCAACTTTGTCTAGGAGAGCGGTGTGAGAGGAACCTCCCCACACATGTGAACAATACTCAATACAAGGGCGCACTATGCCCCTGTACAGAGCAAGAAGCTGTGCAGGGGAAAAGAACCCCCTAAGGCGGTTGAGCACACCCAGCTTCTGGGAGGTTGCCTTAGCAAGACTGGTAATATGGTCCTTCCAAATGAGAGCAGAAGAAAAAGAGACACCAAGAATATTGAGAGAAGATGAAGGGTTGATTTTTGTATTGTTGAAGAATAAGGGATAGTCCGCTGGGAGATCCTGACGGGTAGATAGATGGAGAAATTGGGTTTTGGAAGCATTAAAGTTAACAAGGTTTTCTCTGCCCCAATTGGAAATAGTATTTAGATCAGAATTTAAGAGTTCTATGGCTTCATTACGTTTGTCGTTGAGGGATTGCTGGCTGGGGCGTTCTGAAAAACTAATGATGGATGCATAGGATGATGGGGCTCACTCGAACAGTTGGACTCATATTTGGCTGGTACGACAACTTTGACTTGCTGCTGTCTACCCCAAATGGTCGCCGTGAAACACATGCCATGGCAACAGAATTTCAGATGCATCCAGCAGGAATCATCGAGACTGGAAACACTCAGCCTGGATTCAGTACGCTTGTAATCCCTCGCCTTACATCCAAGCAGGCCAAGTCTGTGGGCAATAGCAAGGCCATAACACTAATACACTACACTGGCCCTAAGAAGGTAATTCCTCCTCAAGTACCAACTGACAAGACCACCGGGAACAGTTTTAAGGAGGTATGTGCTCGACAGACCAGTCTGGTGGCTGCTCAAGAGAAGGATACGCAGTGGCTCAACAGCTTGTACCAAGAGCAAGCAGCTACAGAGTTGAATGGTTTCAACAATCAGCTAGCCAGGAACCATGGCTTACTCAAACCTGCCAGCACATATATGTTTGGTCCTTTGATTGACGCACCGCCTTCTCATCCAGACACGATACTCACAACTCTGACATACATGCAGAGGTCACTGATTGACATGGGAATGACATATGTTCACCTCACCATTGACATGCAGCTGTTTGCTGTGACCAAGCAGGTATGCTGGAACCAGCCGGGGCAGTTCTATAATGTAATTGCCCATCCTGGTGGGATGCATACTATACAGTCATTCCTCGGCTGCATCGCAAAACTAATGCAAGGTTCAGGACTCGAAGTGTATGTGGCTGCAGCATATGGGGGGCTGACAGGCATCTTCAATGGCAAGTCATGGGTGAAAGCCATGCGGGCCTTTCGGGATGTATCAGCAGCACACTTGAAGCGGTTTCTATCAACTGGGCCGAAGACATTCGAACAGATAGAGCAGTACCTGGACACTGCTCGCTTGCATCCCACTGGCCGACACTGGGTAGACAACTTCATTCTTCCTACACTTCTTATCCACCAGTTTGAACGTGCAGAGAGAGAAGGTGACATTCACTTGAAGCAGCTGACCATGGAGCGTATGATGAAGTATTTCTTCCTTGCTGGCCATGTGCAGTACGCTCGATATCTGACCCAGTACCTGTTGGAGATGCGTGCGCTCCATGACATAGAGGCTAAGCCAGACCTTGTCTGTCGGCACCATGATGGATACTGGAATGCTGTCTCTGCTGACCAGTTTGGCGAGCAGACTGCCATAAAGATTGGGAAAGGAGCACTCAAGGGAATGACACTGTCTGCTGAGCTTGTGTGTGAGTGGATTGACACATTCCCCATCACTGTACATGTATCAGACTGTGTGAATCATATGTACTCTGCTTATAAACCAGGCCTAAATGTGCAGAAACAGCACAAAGAGGAGTTGAAGCACCGGCGTGTCTTGGATGGAAAAGATCGATGTCTCATTGATGCAGAGGTGGAGAAGTATCGTCACCCACTGGAAGATCACCGGCCTCATCTATACAATTCCGTCAGTGGTCAAATTGCACCCGCTGTTGTGAATGTGGCCGACTCGATTGTGATTGGAGAGAAGATGGAGAACAAATACATTGCCAGTCTCCCTAATGGGTTTTACAATCCTATCAGTCCCATCAAGACCATGTCTATTCTCAAGAAGAAGGTGAAGCACAACAAATTAAGGCCAGTAATAGACCTTGAGAGTATTTTTCTCCGACTATTGGTGATTGGTCAGCGACGGCAGATGAAGCTTGAGCCTCTATTTGCCTATGAACTGTGTGCTATGCCTGCATCGCTCATCAATGAGTATGGTTGCCTCCGCAAAGGTAGCAAGTCAGGGCTGATAAATGCATTGGTGTGCCAGAGACCCTGCCAACACCTGCTGATATTGTCATCGTGGATGTTTCACAGCTGTTCTACCATATTGTGTGGCCATATGGGGGCAGTCCCTCAGATCTAATTGCATCCATCCAGGGCCGCTTAAGTAAATACCCACCTGCCACTGAGAAAATCATTGTATTTGACAAGTACCAAGATGTCTCTGCAAAGGATCATGAGAGAATGCGTCGGGCTGGTGATATTATCATCGACTATGAGCTATCCATCGCCAGTCCTTTACCCAAACGAGATGTCATCCTGAAGAGCAAGAACAACAAGCGGAGGCTGGCGAGCATGTTGTACACATTCAGTGTTGACGACAATGTGACGATGGATACTAGCGATGATAGCGCATTTGGTCATGATGAAGCAGACATCACCATGATTTCTTATGTCCTTGAGGCATCCAACGCTGGAAAGGCTGTGATACGCGTGCTGAGTGATGACACTGATGTGTTTCTCCTGTTGGTGTATTGGGTGTATCGGGCAAACCTAGAGTGCAAAGTACAGATGGAGCGTTGGGATGGAGCAGTCCTGGATATCAATGCAACCTGTGCTGACCTAGGGCCAAAATGTCTGCAACTCCTTGGCATGCACGCCCTCAGCGGGTGCGACACAACCTCATATCCGTATGGCAAAGGCAAGATCGGCACACTAAAAACTTTGCTGGCAGGGAACTTCCCAGGCTTAGCTGATGTGCTGGGTGAGGTGGGTGCCACAGAGGCTGATTTGCTGGAGGCAGCAAAACCCTTCTTCCTTGCTCTGTATGGTCAGCTGCCAAGAACTTCCATGGAATCTGCCCGGTTTATGCTGTTTACCAAAATAAAGAAAAGCCCCAAAGTCATGGCCCTTCCTCCAACAACGGCCAACCTGTTGCAGCACGCGTTGAGGGCTCATTTACAAGTGATGTTGTGGAAAGCGGCAGACCACCAAGCTCCACCTGACGAGTCGGCTGATGTCACAAAATTTGGATGGGAGATCAAGGATAGTATACCTGTTCCTGTCATTGCTAAGGGTGACCCAGCACCGCTAGGGCTAATTGACGTGATCCGGTGTCAGTGTAGGACACAGGGTAAGAAATACATCACTGGAGCATGTGGCTGCCACAAAGAACATCTTTTATGCACGTCGTACTGTAACTGTTCTGGTGAAAATGGCTGCTGCAATCCATACACGGACAGACGAGATGTCCAAGCTACAGATGAGGAGGATGTCGACATGGAAGATGCTGAGGAGGCTTTTGAGGAGGATGTAGACCAAGATGCTGGGGAAGAGAGTTTTGATGAGTGTGTTGATCAGGAGGGCGAGGGCCAGGAGGATGTGGAGGGTGGTCTTTCTGATTCCGATTATGAGTGGGAGCATACAGATAATTAACTTAGTTTTGAAATATCTTTTTTTTGGTTTTGACACAAAAATATGAATAAAGTTAATCATGAATGTTCATTAAGTTGTTGTTTCAATTCATTGTCTTCTAGAGGTAAAATTTAAAATTGACCGTGCCATATGGTCTCAGATACGTGGCGCTATAATCCCATTAAAGTTAAGTTTAAAATTGACCTGACCTATAGCTCATGAAATTGATCTGCAGTTGAATAAATAACATTAGAAATGGATTCTATACACATGAAAACCCTAAAAAAGAGGTATTACACATCATTCTAGGACAAAAGGGTAAAAACTTGAATTTTCGAGTGGTGTTCGGTGGCCATCTTGGATTATGCAAATTACCAGAGTTGCCCAAAGTTGCCATTTGGGCAACCAAGCTAAAATTGTTTTAGGTCCCCATATGAATACAAACCAACAAAAAAACTTCATAGGAAACAACATTTCTAGGTTTAGTATGGAAGAGATAGAAGCGTCAAATCGACTACTTTGGTCAGAACAGTCATCAAAGCGCCCGACTTGGTAGTCATTCAGCTACATCCTATTCCAGGGTAAGCACTCAGACTCATCATTGTGGATTACTACTACTACTTTGATTTTTATTTAATATTGTGCATACATTATATTTTACAAACATCAGATATTAGTCTATTTCTACTATTCTACTATATCACTACTCTACACCATGCAACTTCAATCCAGTCGCCTCCCTATGCGACCCTCTGCCACCGCTGCCTCGTAGTCCACTTCTGCCACCGTCGCTGGTTTTGGTGCAGACAGTCTTGTTCCCGGCAGGCATAGTAGTGCTGATCTGAGCAATGAGAAAGATAGACGGCACCTCATCCAGGCTACAACGTGGCTCCTGGGCTGTTTCTTCTTCTCTGCGATGATCTCTGCAAGCCTTGAATAGAAGCACTGGGCCATAGGTCCCATCCCTCCAGATGTGGTTTAAGACTAGTGGGGTAAAGCTGCCATGTTCTATATTTAAGATCCTTTCCCCATATGCCCTGTTCTTCTCTTGTTCATTCCTCTTGTGTGCAGCATCCAGAGACAGCTCGCTGTAGCTATGGGCCATTGGGTCAAATATTTGTATGTCAAAGAACGCTCGTTGTGCTCTTGTCCAAAAACTTCTTGCACTAATGTCCATTCGTGCTTCGTTGGATGTGTTGGCCGTCCTGTGCTGCAAGATCTCTCCCTCCAAGGGAATGAGTGATGGTTCGCGCACCACATCTCGACACACTTCCCTGAGCATGTTCGCCGTTACATCTCTTACTTCATCGTGCCTGATGCTGATGAATCCTCCCTTCTTATATATCATGCTGTGGTCTGCATCGTTGTTGATTCCACAAACGCATCGATCGGGCAGTCCTTCAATCGGCCAATCATACCTCAGTGCAATAGCATCATTAAATTCTTGTTTGTTTAGATTGAAGCCTTTTGCCTTGATTGGTAGTGTTGTCAGCCAATTTGAAGCACCCGTTTCTTGTGCTATTTGTACTTTTCTTGTTAGTCTCAGGGAAAGTTGTCGCATCAATTGTGCCAGGTCAATTTTCTGTGAGTTTTGCCTCTCTGACGTGATGGTCTTTCTGATGTTGTAGATGTCCGCCTGGTCCACTTCACCGTCAGGATCTTGCACTACGATGCGTTCAGTGAGAGATTCTGTTATCTTTACTGAGTTCTGGTGTTCCGTTGTCGCCCTCCTCACCGGATTGATGATTCCAAGCCCTCCTAACCTAGGAGGAAGTGCGAGCAACTCCCTCTCTGTAGCATTTGGGGTGTGGGACTTCATCCAAACTGGGATGAGTTTGTCTCTGATGGCATCTTCTAGCAGTTGAAGTAGTGGACTCACGTTTGGAATAGTACGCATCAAGTAGGTCCAGCGGTGTTTGACCCCATATGTGAATGCCGAATATGCAGCCTGTGGTTCCGTCTTTGCAATTTTGGCTAGTATTTCTATTTCTTTTACCCACTCTCTGACCTTCTCTTCCATGTATTGCTTCTTGAACTCTTCTGTGCCAATCACTGCCCCAAGATGACACTGTCCGTCCTTTGTTACGACCACTTCACTACCGTTGAAAGCTTCTAAGGCATTTTTGTAATGTTCTGGTTTTACTATCAGTATAGACTTACTAGCATTTGGAAAGTATCCTATTTCTGGTCCCACTTGTGATACTTGCTCCCACCAGCTCTTGAGTTCGTTGACTTTCCCTGCTCCAGTGTGATCATCTGCATAGGCCGCCTGCTTAACATGTGTCGTCTAATACCTTGTTAATGATTGCAACACCGAGAGACCTAATGCGTACATCACCATTGCTACTGGGTCACCTTGTGTGGTTTCTTCCATTGATTTCAATGCCATTCCACGTCGTGAGTTTTGGTTGTTTACTATGAAGAGGTCCGCAGGCTGTTTATAGGTATTCTCTACATAGGTGGCTAAGCTGGGGCATTTTATCTTGATGTTGTGTATTGCTGTCTTTCTGTTGATGGTGTTAAAGGCATTTGATGCATCCACTAACAGCACGGCTTCACATTCTTCTTGTTCATATATTTTTCTTATTGCATGAATTGCTGCCTCTCCCCCTGCTTGGTGGCCAGCACACACTTGGAGATTTCCAGCCGCTGACCGCACATCGTCCTTCACCACCTCCATTATGCATTTTCCGATGATTCTTCTCAACACTTAACCCACCCCTACAGGTCTGCACCCTGGATTCTTGTCCAATGGTATTAGACGACAAGCTGTGTAGGCCTCCAAGTGTTGACAATCTTGAGTGGCCATTTTTCTTGCAAGATCTGCCAGCGCCCTGCGTAAGTCAGTCGCTGCAACTCCGAAAAGTGTGCTGCTCAGGATTGTTCTCCAACCGTTTGCATCCAGTCCTGAGGGTCCTGCACTGCCTTGGGTCCCTAGAGCCTTTTTCCAAATCTTCTCGCCTGTGATTTGTTCGTAGATGATGGGGTTCGGTGGTATATAAGCCCCCTCTAGCTTCTGACTCTCGGATATACTAGGTTGCGGATGTTTCTCTTCCAGCAGCTTGATAGTATCTCTTGTGATAGGCAACAGCCCACCAGCTGCCTCCTTTGTCAGGGATCGTATTGCAGGTGCCACTTTACCTTGTCTCATCTGGTCGCCGAATCTCCTGGCCTTGTCCTCAGTGTTTTCTCTTTTGTGTTGCCGTCTGCCTTGTCTCTCTTGTAAATGCTCTAGCTTCACTAAGTAAGTCATCCATCTTGTTATCATTCCACAGTTTCACTCTATTTGTTAGCGCAGTCACGTTTTCCGCTTGTCTAGATTTGCGGTGAGTTTTTTGCAAGAAGAGATGTGGAATGCTTAAAAATAACTTGAGAGCATACGGGGCTAAAGGTCTGTCATATACATAGTTATAAATGAGCTTTTTCATCTCTGTTAACAGTTTGGTGGTGGCATCACATTTAGGTGGGTTGAATAAACTGTGTGCAGACCAATCTACAATTTCTGAGTAAGCTGCCTCTGTCCACATTTTTACCTCCTCTCCTTGTAGTCCTTTCCACTGAAGGGGTCCTCCTCTGCCATCAACTTTTGCGGGTCTCTCCAGGGCTGCTTCCCTCTGTGGTCCCACCTCCCTGTGTGCTTCTTGGGGCTCTTCGTTGCGTGGCACATCGTCGTTTCTACCAGCTATATTTGGCCTTGTTTGTACTCCATCCTCCTCTCCAGCATCTCGTTGCTCGTCTCCGTGTCTTTGGACTCCGCTGAGCTCACCGTCACCCACCATGTCATGTGGTTGCCGCCCTTCTCTTGGGCCCCCTGAGGGTCCCGCACCTCCACATGCTCTGTCGGGTTGTTGCCCATCGCCGTGTTGTGTCCCGTCAGCTTCATCCCTTCGCACTCTCTGGGCACTGGCTGCCGCCCCTCCCTCTGTTATTACACTATTATAAGGGTTGCGACACCGGGAACCTTTATTACAGTTTATGCATCCTTTTTTTTTAACCCGGGAACTGCAGGAAGACTCTTAAGAGTTCCCCCGGCGGACTGCGGGAAGACTCTTAAGAGTCAGGGAAAAAAAAATCAATTTAAAACACCGATTTTTTTTTTTTTTTTGCCCCTGGGCCATGCAAAATATCACTCCTCTACCTCCCCTCCTTCCCCACTTTCCTCCCCTCCTTCAGTTATCACCTATTTTCCCTGTTATTCCCTTATTCTCTGGTATATTTTCGTGCTAACATTAGCGAGTTGCAAGCAGGGCATTGTCATCGCTGTTAGCAAGCGAGTGCAAGAGAGAGAGAGAGTATCGATCGACAGTGTCTCTCCAGACTTGGGGAAAAGTCGCGGGAAAGGAGGTTGCCTCAGCCATACATTATGTAACTCCCGGCCTGTATCGCCGATTTTGACCATCCAAACGCTGTTTCCACTTGTTTTATTGTTGTAACAGGTTAATACCTTTATAATCAACCTATTATAGGCGCATATGGAGAAGTATTAATGCTATTTATGGTAAAATAAATATTTTAGTGATGGAAACAGCTCAAATACATGCGCACAGAAAGAGGTGTCTCATACTTCCCATGCGCACTTCAGAGGTTAAGCACTCATTTGCATCTTGTACATGTATGCTCGTTCTTTGTACAGATGCAACACTTGTTAGTCTTACCTTTGTGATAGGTCTTCATCTAAACTTTCATCATCCTCCAGGATAGCCTTATGACACTTCCATATGTTCTCTTGCTATGTCTTTTATGCTTTACACTAAGGTTACTTAGCTTTTTTCTTTCCAGAACTTAATTTATCTTATTTACAGTACCGGCCGGTAACTTCCGTAAAAACAACAAAATATTTTTCGGTATGTGTGCCTAGATTATTTTGTACTAGAATGTGTATTCCCTATCGGTGTTGTTGTGTGCCATATTTGATATTCCCTCTGGCTGGCTGATGGGATGTATATAATAGGTTGTGTTGTATGTGAACAATTTGGTGTTATTACGTGACATAAACAAACTGAGTAAGTGGCTAGATAGGACAACTAGGCAGATTTTGGCTTTAATAAAGATGTTCGTTATTTCCTTTAAAAACCGTAATGTTAGCAGTACTAATAGCAGCGGTAGTTGTAGAAGTTGTATTATCAATAAGGATTAGACCTTGGTTAATGACAAGATAGGATACTAGGTATTGTGGAGATTGAATTAGTTAAGAATGAGATTACTGTGAAAGAATAGATAGATAGGTAGCGAGAAAGAGCTAAAGAGAGAGCTAGAGAGGGAGAGAAAGAGAGAGAGAGAGAGATAAGCGCCGCTTAGGATGTCTTAATCCAAAAGAATAGATAGATAGGGGGAGAAAGAGAGAGAGAGAGAGAGAGAGTCCAATTTAGCCTACCTATCCAGCCTGTATATCTCAGAAGTTTTCGACTGTAATGCTTGGTTCACACATTCACATATATTGCTCCCGACAGCTCCCGTCAGGCGTAATCGCCAATTTTGTGTAGCCCCCCGCGCTACCTCCTTCAGCTTCGTCTTCTGCAGGCGCCACACTACTTAGGCCACGCCCCTCGACACGCAGCCAATCAGCTTCGACCCCACCTACCGACCACCATCCCGCTTCCAGTGCGCTTGCGTGAAGCGGTTACTCCCTTTCTCTCTCCTAGTTTACCCTTCCACCAATAGCAGACTTTTGCCCCCTGTTTTCCGCCTCCTCTGATCCTCCACCCTCTTTATATACCCTTCCTGTTTACCTTTTATATCTTTCCTTTCTTACTTGATAATGCTGGTTGTCCAGTGAAACGCGTCGTATATCCTGTATCTTCATGTACTTTAATGTAACCCTGTACCACCATGAATTTTGCTCATCTCCTTCATCTACTTCCCAGCGAAAACTCATCAGAGACCTGGAAACTTTGAATAATAAAATTTCCAACGCAGAAATTGCCATTTCTTTCAACCTTGTAATGTATTAAAGAAATTTATTACCTGGCGTACCAACATATTATATATATATATATATATATATATATATATATATATAAACTATATATATATAAACTGTATAATATATATATATATATATATATATATATATATAATATATATATAATAATATCTGTATATATATATATATATATTATCTATATAGTATAATATATATATATATATATAGATATATATTACCATATATATATACTCTAAGCGTATATATACAGTATATATATATATATAGTATATACACAAAGTATGTATATATATAAATTACCGGCAATCCAATTATCTAAAGTTAAACAAATTGATTAACTATTGGTCAATAAAGATTGAATAGTGTATTTATTCCCCACTTGGTTAGTCTGGCGGTGAGCAGGTAGAGTATGAGTAATGAAGGGTAATAAGGTTGTTACCTCGAGGCAGGTGTTTAAGGGCCTCGCTAATTGGCAGGTTAATGAGAAGAGTGATGGTACAGCCTCACTCACCTCTCAGGGCCCCACTCCTTACATGGTACAGTCACGGACTAGAGTATTCCTGCTCCTGGAGTCAACGGTAGCTATATATATTATTTTCATGCTTAAATTAACGTATTTGTAATACATGATTGGTCAATTGTATATTATTATTATTATTATTATTAGTAGTAGTAGTAGTAGTGTTAGTAGTAGTAGTAGTAGTAGTAGTAGTAGTAGTAGTAGTAGTACCAGTATGAGCAGAGTTACTTTTATAATTTTCATGAACAGGAATTATTAGTAGTTAGGAAGAAACCCTTGCCTCTTCACTGTATATGGCCGAGCTAAAGAGAGGTAGAGAAGGAAACGGATAAAGAGCTTTTGAGGAAATGCAAAAGTGAATGGGAAGGTGAGAAAATATATACTGTGTTGTAGAATATATATAGATTATATTGATAAGAGTAGGAACTGGACGGTGCATATCATGGATATGAGAGAGAGAGAGAGAGAGAGAGAGAGAGAGAGAGAGAGAGAGAGAGAGAGAGAGAGAGAGAGAGAGAGAGAGAGAGAGAGAGAGAGAGAGAGAGAGAGAGAGAGAGAGAGAGAGAGAGAGAGAGAGAGCAGTGGGGTAATATGGCCGTCTAGGAGAGGAGAGGAGAGCGACAGGAAGTTATGGGTCGCTGAATAATTATAGCGTTAGTGACAGTTGATCGTTGCCTAACTTAAGATACAATTTGTCATTAAGGACCAGGGCAGGCGGGTGATCAGGGTGATGACAGTAAGGTGAATGGAAAATGTAGAACTATATGGAGTATTGAAAGATAAGGAAGAAACTGTATGGAGGAAAAATAAAGTCAATGTGGAGTTTGGCATAATAGGGAGGCAAGTGAACGATGGTGATAACAGCAAAGGGAATGGAAAGTGATAGTGATGCAGAGGAATGTGAAAAGGGAGATTGGGAAAATTGGGATCACGGAATGATGGTGAGCATAGTGTATTCCCGAATGGACAACAGGGCAAATGGAGAGTACGAAGTGATTAGGAATAAATTGAGTGAAGGAGATGATAGTTAGGCAAATGAGGATTACATAATAAGTAGGAGGAAACTAAATGGGGGTGATAATAGTAAAGGAAATGAGGAGGAAGGTGGATGAGGGAGACACAGTAGGGCAAATGGGGAGTGTGACATAATGGGGAGATCGGTGAATGGGAGTGATAATAGTAAAGAGAATACAGATAATGGAATGATGTGAGGAAATTGAATGAGGAAGATGACAGTCAGGCATTTGGGGCTACGGAATAATCGAAAGGAAATGGGGAGGACGGTGAATGGGAGAGATGGCAGTAGGGCAAGTGGGTATGGAATGATTGGGAGGAAATTAATACCAGTTGAACTATGACGATGATGCCGAGAGGAAGGTGGTGAAGAGTGCGATGATGGGATGAATGAAGAGGTAGATGGAAGAGATTGAAAGGAAAGAGGAAGCAGATACATGCAATTAGCCATATTCCGATTACACATAAAGACATTTGAATCCCGTGATGATGCTGAGTAGAAATGTATAAACAAAGACATGTTAGATAATACGGTCTAGAGGCTATTTTATCACTGCGTGTCGTCAATTCACGCTGCAGGCAAATTTAATGGGGAGTGTAAACATTATTATTATTTTATACATTCATACAGAGGCATGAAACCTCTACATTATGTTTACAAACGACACAAGAGCTATGTATTGCAAAAAAAAAAAAAAATCTTAATAGAGGAGCCCCTATAGAAAGTTTGTTAGTGCTATCGTAATCGTACAGCGATCTATGGTTATTTTTGTACTTCCGCATATCATTGTTTAGTAAAATTAACCCATAATTACATTAACATTTGATTGTGTAGTGTTTTGTGTGGACGAGATTTGTATCGCAGTAAACAAAATTCAGTTCATTTTACCTCTTAGTTCATGAGTGTTCTGAATATGATATTTATTAATTCAAATAATAGATCCATAGAATAATTATAATGACATAAGTCTGGGAAATGTACATGCTTGTGGAAATTCCTATGCGAAATATTAAGACTCCCGAAATCAGACAGCTCTTACTTTTCTTTTGTCTTTGACGGGTTGTTGAAATATGGCTAATTAAGAGGAAAGAAAAGGTACACAAAATAGATTGAGCGTGATGAGGTGAAAGATAGTGATGAGGTGAAAGATAAAAGAAGAGATTATCAGATTATTAGATTGGGGTGAGAGTGATTATGAGATGGCAAGATGGTAAGGGTTGAAAGAGTGCTGTCAATGGGGATTGTCAATTGACAGTTTGACAGCAGGAGGTGATTGGATTTTGTGGAAGATTTCTAGTATGTTGGGTGGGATTGACACGGAATGTTAAGTGTGTGAGTGACTTAAGGAATGGGAGGAATGGATATTACTTAACCCCTTCATTACCGGTGACGTCTTCTTTATTTGATTTTAGCTGTTTTTAGACGATTTTATTCGGCTTAGGATGGTAGTGTGGCAATTATGAGGCTACAGACTATCGGAATTAACCCCTTTTACTACCGCAGATCCTTCCTAAGCTGCCTAAAATCGTCTAAATATAGCTGATAAAAAACAACATGCATCCCCGGTAGTGAAAGGGTTAAGTAGTAGAAGCGGGAATGACTTACGGAATGGTGTGGATAGGAATAACGCCAGGAATTATGTTAATGGCTGTGACGTAAGGGGTAGGAGGGATGGGAGTCACTTAAGGAGTGGGAGAGTTGGTAATTATTTAAATAATGGGGATAATGGGAGTGACTTGAGGAATGGGAGGGATGAGAGTGATCTAAGGACTGGGATAAATGGGAGTATCTTTAGTAATGGAAGGAAATAGTAATAATTTAAGGAATTGGAGTGACCTAAACAATATAAGGACATAGTAATAACTTAAAGATAAGGAGGGATGTGAGTTAGCTAAGGAACATAAAGGAAAAGCAATAATATAAGACATGGGAAGAATGAGAATAAGTTAAGGTATGAAAAGTTTGGGTAAGACTTACGGAATGGGATGGATTTTTTTCTTCTATGTGCGTGAGTGAGACGAAAGGCAGAACTGCCTGTAGCAAGTGCCTCCCCTTAGAGTTGACAGGGCCAAAATGACTTGACAAACGGAGTTTGAAGCAATTTAAGTCATAGGAAGAGGGAAAGACTGATTTTGGGAGAGAGTTCCAGATCTCAGCTGTTGAAGAGAAGACCAATTGAGAATAACGTTTCACTCTTGGGTTGGAGAGCTGCACAGAGTAGGGGTGGGATTGTGTTGCAAAACGGGTGTGACGTGCTCACTCATAATACCAGAAATTGATGCAAAGAAATCTATTATCAAGATTTTACCCTGCAATGCAATATCGCCGTTCTTCATATTAATCTGGTAAATATTAGGTGACTTTGGTAGGATATGATGAAGTTAAAGAGCAAATTGGGACAGCTTGAACTCCAATGATGCTAAAATTACCTGTATCTGTCTTTCGTTAGCTGAAGAAATTAATCCAGTTATAACCATGTTAACGTAAAGATAAAACCATAATGTTGAAGATATTAAGAGTTTAGTCTATTGTCCTTTTAAGATACTATAATACACAGTTAGTTGGAAATTGTTAAGATATTTTAAAACTAAAAGTAGAGTTACCCTACTCTATTGCGCCATTGTTCAGTCAAGGGTTGCTAGGCTCGCTACTACAATACAAATTCGAGTGTCACATATATTACTGCTTACCTTTAACCGTCCTGGTGGTGTAATGGTTAAGTAGGCAAACATCTGTGTGTGATAACCCAGGTTCGAATCCCGGTGGATCATATATACTTTAATTAATTTCATTGGGGGTGTTTGGTGTTGTGGTGAAATTAATAAAATAAAGATTATATACAAATTCCGTCACAAATAATCAAAAGAACATCATCATTCTATTAGCTACTTGAATCAAGAGAATTATTATTGTAAATAGTTATTGCTTTTGTAATTACTAAAACATAAGAGACATTTTGAAATATTAGACTCTATAAAGTACATGTTATAATACCATAAATTTGTCACACAAAGTAAACAAATAAAGATACATATAACGAACATTTGTTGAATATGAAGTATAAATTAATTCATTGGAGAATTATATTAAATCAATTAAATTAAAATAGCTATGCACAAATGTGAAAACTCTTGTAACAATGGAGTACGGTGAAATATATGATAAATTGTGGTAACAAAGTGACATACTGACAAGCAGATAGGTTATCTACTGTAAATATATGTAATAATAATGTAACTGACTAAGAGTACAAATTAGTTAATAATTGGTAACAATTAGGACGATGACTTCGCAAGTGAAACCAAAAATAAAAATGGGAAGAAAGGCAAGTAGGAGAGGAAAACACAAGAAATAACTGATAATGTTCAGGAAACCATAATAAATTGACCAAATAACGTATAGAGCAGCGCTGAAAGGCATTATCGTTATTACTGTAAATAAAGGCAACTAAGTAAGTACTATGCTTTACATTCTAGGAAATTGTATGAATTGATACAAATAAGGGCGATATATAATATGTTTGGCGGAACAATGAATTCATGGAGTAAAAATGGATGGGTGAGAAAGATGAAAAGATGGAGAAGAAAGAGAGGGCGCCCCAAGACCCAATGGACCGAGAGAGAGAGAGAGAGAGAGAGAGAGAGAGAGAGAGAGAGAGAGAGAGACGGCATATTATTGCAGGTGGATGTTTTGGTAACAATTAACACACAATAATTATAGGAGCCAGCGTTCCACAGGAGATGTCTACTTCAACGCCGCCCTTAACCTTGTTCCAGGGGCTTATATGCTTCTTCCCCTTAACAATCAAATACAGAATAGAGGAGTGGGCATCTGCAGTTAAATAAATCACCCAACGAATTTCAAGCATTACATCCTGGAAGCAAATCTAGCAAGAAGTGTTTACTCCAGAAAATTTCCAAATAATGAAAATCAGACTCCATAATCTGCAGACAACAATGGGTTTAATCCTGAGTCCGTAACAGCTGCTCAGGGAGGATTAAACACTAATACTGGGAGTTTAATTTGACTCAAAGAGGACAATTACTTTGCATATGCTGAACTGGCAAAAAAGTATACAGTATATACTATATTTAAAATAATAAAACCTAAAATAACAAACACCTATTTATAGAATGGCAAACTTCCTTGACAGTGGAAACTGTAGGGTTCTCTACTAAATTCCTGTAGGTTCCCATCTTGAATAGATACAATTTTCTCGGTATGGATGCCCGTCTTCCCTCTTACATCTTCTGGATAGGGTTAAAGAACGAGCCTGCACCTTGATCGCAATACTCGGAGAAGAAGAAACAAAGATAACAGCAGTTCCAACAAACACTACATCACATATATAATGTAACTACACTCACTATGTTATACAAGAGCAGAGGATGCCCTTGGTTGTCCTACACTTTTGCACGGCTTCCCACTAGTGAAATTTTATCCTTTGATCCTTAAGAATATGGAACAGGTTTACCCTGCACTTCGTCAGAACAATAATTTCAAATCAAGCTATGAAGGTTCTGACTTATTACTAATTGCTGGCCACAAACGTCTATCTATCTATCTATTGCCGGACGCCTTACTCCCCTTACGAGGGTGGCCATACACAGAATGCCCCCAAGCGGACCTATTCCCTGTGAAAGGGACAAGCCGAGCCAGTTTAGTGAAGGACTTACAGGATTGACCACTCAATTTAGGATCCGTCCGACTCCGAGGCTCTCTGTGTATCTTGTTAGCACTATTTTTCTACAGTGGTCTTCGGCTAATCCATCCACTAACCTGCCTTACCCTTAGATAAGCAGTACGTATTTGTATCAGGTTTACTCCCCTAGATAGGTTGCCAACCAAGGCTGACGAGTCCCATCCACCCAGATTTGTATAAGGTTGTCTCCCCTAGATGAGTTGCCGACCAAGGCTAACGAGTCCCATCCACCCGGATGGGTACTGCTACCAAATGGATGATGGAACAATTGGCATATGATGAGAAAATAACGAATCATCTTAAAATAAGCTATATTAGGTCAAATTGCATAGTAAGGTTGGACTTTTAGAGGGGAAGGGGTAAACACCGAACCTTAGTTCCAGAAATGTTTGAGGCGATTGCACAGTGGATAGCGAGTTGGACTGAAAACCAAATGCATGGACCAAACGTCAGGGTTTTTCCCGAGGTTCCCCCTGTTCTACACACATCCTGGCTACACCATCACCTCAAAAAAATATCCCCTATACCATCACCAATTCACAGCATAGAAGATGCCCGACCATATTCGAAGATGCTGTAAACGGCCTTATAGCTGTTCTCTCTCAATTAAGTGACGTGTATAAATGAGGTGTCGTCACCTAATGTGGCAGAAATTAAGCAACCAACACCTTGAAGCTCCACTGTGACCATCAAGTACGATAGATATAGAGCACTCAACATCTCGAAGCTTCATTCAATAATCTCGGGGCCTTGCAAGAGTTACAGCCATTGAACAGCCTACAGTCCCGATGTTGAGACAGACAAAAAAAGCATGCCTGCGATGCCTGTTTACTCAAATACCTCCTAACTAGTGTAGAGAGAGAGAGAGAGAGAGAGAGAGAGAGAGAGAGAGAGAGAGAGAGAGAGAGAGAGAGAGAGAGTGAGAGAGACAGAGAGAGAGAATAAAGGGAGTATACAGGGAGAAGAGTGGACGCAACCGACCGGAGGGGAAGCAGGAAGGAAAGGAAGGAAGGGGTCGGGGGAAGGTAAGTCGTCCAGAAAAGAGAGAGAGTGAGACAGAATTACATATTGTTATATAGACGGACTATACAGACCGTGAGGTCCCTCAGAGGCAGTCCTAATTTATCTATTATTCTATTGTCAGACGACTTAATCCTCGAGGAGTGAGACCAGTAGTGAATTGCCACCTTGCACCTCTGGCATAGGTGTGCCTCCCTCCCACTTAACACCACTTTCACTCAACTTAATCCTTCCACCACACTCTCGGTTTGCCTCTGCCTCTCAATATATATATATATATATATATATATATATATATATATATATATATATATATATATATATATATATATATATTGAAATGTCGGGTTGGTATTTCAACTCGACTTGGTATAATCTCGATAACAATCTTATAATAAGATATCTTGAGATAGAATATGCTCGACAGGGTCACGTCTAGCTTTATACATCTTGCATAAACTCTTTATCCCAAGGCAGCATTCACACAATAAGAACACAATATTACTTCACACTTTAGTTTATTCAATTGGCATAGGCTATGGAATAAATTATATTGTTTTGTCATATAGGGTAGATAATAAAAGGTACACAAGTGACGTATCAAATATAGAATGGTCTATAATGATAACTTAATTATATCTGGTCACGTTACATTTACACACAGTATCAGTAATATAAATATGCAGGAATAATGATGTTACACAATTGTGTACATAGGAAATCAGTGAGATGATAACAGTATGCGAGCGTAGCGTCTAACGTGAAGATTTCTGGCTCAGGGCGAATTGACTTGAAACCGCGTTCACTAACGCAGGGCGGTGAGCGCTTATCAAGGGGATTAACGGGAGGGTCACACAGGTAAGATAAATACAAGGTAGTGCGTTCGACCCTAGGTCCGAGAGACTGCTTTGGTATTAATTTATAATTCAAAATAGTGCGACTTTAAGACACTAGTTAATATTAAAGATATACTAAGGAGCTTATCGGCAAGGTAGTTTAATTTGGAATTAACTTATCTAAGTGGTTTTTGTGAAAGACTCAACCTACGGATACGAAAATAGATTTAGACCGGGTATGAGATCGACACACACAAGTATAGAATTCAAATTCAAATTTAGATCAATTAATCACTATAACAGGGTTTTGGAAATGAATGCAAGTTAATATAAAATGAAGAAAATACACTCAATTATATTGCGACTGGAAGTCACAGTAAATTAGAATTCAAATGAACTCAGAATAAAAAAGGGCATACACGACGAAGTTGTACTTGGTTAAAATACTACGAAAATAGTATTAAAGGAAATTTGAATACATTAACAAATCCCTATCTGGCAATACGTGGATCAAAGATATGACGTAACGCGAATTACATAAACATACAATGTAATTAAATATTTACTATTGAAAATAGTAAAGTAAGAGTAGAAACGGTCTCTACGATAATATGGGGACACGAATATAAAATAACTTGAATAAGAGTTACTGTAAATGTGTGAAAAGAACTATTAATTACCCACACACGTAGATCAGATTAATTCACAAGCACTGGTATAAACTACAGTAGATAGCTCGAATAATAGAATTAAGGTTAATTAAACGGTGGGTTCTTGACTTTTCGGTAAGGAAAGATAGATGGATTAACATTTGGGCATAGGTCCTAGGTAAATGGTAGTAAATTAGGGAATATCTTCACGGTATACGCTTTCGCCTCTGCTTGGATACACAAGAGAATAAATAACATATATAGGTGACATCTGAGAGTATTCCGTCTTTAGCCTGGATCGAGATAAGTTTATATAACGGGTGCACAATTGATAATTATAAATAACACCACAGGAAATATACTTCAAAGGATACAGTAGCAATATCTGGTGCTCTGAATTCACTTGCACAGATCAAGATTTATGGGAGGACAAATGACTATGTCACGTGTACACAAATCGATAATTGAACAATTAAAAGGCACAGATCCTTGGCACAGATCAACTTAATAACACTTCTGGAATACTCGCATATATTACCTTACCTTCAACAATAGCCACAAATTGAGATACACGGAAACACTTTGGGTAGCGTGGGGGGAGGAAAAGGGCCAAGTACGAGGGTCGGGGCATCACAGAGGTCCGGGCACGGCAACTGAACGTAATGGGGCCACCTTCGCCAGGAGTCCAAGCGGCAGGGCCAGACGTCAGGGTACTGCTTCGGCAGGAGTTCAATGGGCAGGGGTTGGACGTCAGGGGACCACTTCGTCAGGAGTCCAAGGGCAGGGTGGCAGTGGACAGCAGGCTCCTTCTCTCTCGGGGGGAAACGACTCCTGGACAATAATCCGGACGGAGTGTTTAGGTAGTCAATACTACCGGACAATAATCCGGACGGAGCAAGCTACTGAGTTTGAACTGACTTCCTGTAGTTTCAGTCAGTATATATTTGGGTTATTTCTCTTGGTCAGCTTGCGTGATCTCGCATGAATAGGGGCATAGTAAATACATAAACATTGGCTATGTTGAGGTAAATAATTACATGACAAATATATTATGATGCTTAATGACATCGTACTGAGGTTCTCGTCTTTTTTACCTTTGTTTCTTACTTTTTTTTTTTTTTTTTTATGTGATTGAGGGAGGCAAAAGGCAGAACTGCCTATAGCGAGTGCATGCCTCCCCCATAGTTGAAAGAGTGACAGGGCCAAAATCAAGGGTCGTTCGAGCCAAAATGCCTGGACACACGGAGTTTGAAGCAATTTAAGTCATAGGAAGAGGGAAAGACTGATTCTGGGAGAGAGTTCCAGAGCTCGGCTGTTGAGTAGAAGAAAGACTGAGAGTAACGTTTCACTCTCGGGTTGGAGAGTTGCACAGAGTAGGGGTGGGATTGAGTTGCAAGACGGGTACCACATGCCCTACGTAAAGGAGGTGGTATACACTGGGAAAGCTCTGAGGAACACTGATTATTATAGTAGCGATAGAATAGCGAGAAAGATGCAACATTGCGGCGGAGAGAGAGAGATTGCAGAGAGTTGGTGAGTGGACGGGAGTTAATGATACGAAAGGCCTTCCTGTCAACTTTGTCTAGGAGAGCGGTGTGAGAGGAACCTCCCCACACATGTGAACAATACTCAAGACAAGGACGCACTATGCCCCTGTACAGAGCAAGAAGCTGTGCAGAGGAAAAGATCCCCCTAAGGCGGTTGAGCACACCCAGCTTCTGGGAGGCTGCCTTAGCAAGACTGGTAATATGGTCCTTCCAACTGAGAGCAGAAGAAAAAGAGACACCAAGAATATTGAGAGAAGATGAAGGATTGATTTTTGTATTCTTGAAGAATAAGGGATAGTCCGCTGGGAGTTCCTAACGGGTAGATAGATGGAGAAATTGGGTTTTGGAAGCATTAAAGGTAACAAGGTTTTCTCTGCCCCAATTGGAGATAGTATTTAGATCAGAATTTAAGAGTGCTATGGCTTCATTACGTTTGTCGTTGAGGGATTGCTGGCTGGGGCGTTCTGAAAAACTAATGGAGTAGTGTAAGGTTGAGTCGTCTGCTTATGAATGGATGGAAATTGAGGTGCAGTTGAGGAGATCATTTATAAAAATTAG
>CM064575.1:22077992-22217992 GCA_032716605.1 Paralithodes platypus | reverse complement strand
GTTTTCTTTAAGCCACCATTCATAGAAAACCGAAAAGATCAGGGGTAACCAAATTAATATTTATAGAGTGTCTCTGGGGTAAATTTTTGTTTTTAAATATGCTACAAACTACGCAAATTGCTTGCGTTCTGAGCCTCAGGTGGGGCAACATTTATATATTGATTGATTTATATTTGTGTTTGCCTATATTACTCCAACCTCCTGGAAATGGATGTCTAGCCTCGTTTTGAAAATGTTAATTGTATCACAATGTGCCACTTCCTCTTACTTTTGTTCCACTCGTTGACCACACTGTAAGTGAAGAAGTGCTTTGTGACATCGAGTGTCTCGTCCTCATTGTTTATAGTATCATTCCACTTCAGCGATTTGATGAACTATTATTGATTTTGAACAGTGAATTTGCCTAAAATATGCCAAAGCCCTGTAATATTTGGAAATACTCAATTACTTGACCAGCAATCTTCTTTTCAAAATTATTTTGTTCAATTTGTTGTAATATGAATTAAGTCTCAGTGATGGTATCAGCTTTATCGCTCTGCTCTACGCTCCATTAACTTTGAGTGTCTCAATGTCCTTGTTCATGATAAGGAGACCAAATTCGCACTTCATATTCAAGATGGGAACTCACTTTACTTTTAAATAATGGTACTATAATGTTCTAATTTTCATAAGCATAATTCTTTTAATAAATCCCAATGCTCTGTTGGCCTTGTTCGCAGCTGATGCGCATTATTATGAGATAATTTACTTTTCAAAATCCCAAGATATATAACAAACGCAGTTGTTTTTGTTGGTTAGCTTATCATTATATTTTATTGTATTATATATTTGTAAGACCTGACATTTATAATCATTGAATGGCATCTGCCATTTTTCTGAGAGAGAGAGAGAGAGAGAGAGCTACTACATCAAGATTGTGGAACCTCATGACAAACATTATACATGTCAGAGCCCTCCATATCAATCAGATGAAGCATGCTGCTAATGTCTGGTGTAGACAACAAAACTTTCACTTTTCCTAATAGGATAAACAAATAATACAAAACATAGATTATAGTATGCTAGAGCAATTCTGGATATGAGTATCTTCACCTAACAGGGATATATAAGTAATTTATATACAGCTACGATTAAGCACAAGGACAAGTCATACAATAGGTACAATATAACAGGTTTATTTTTACACAAAATTTTGGTTCATACAGTAAATTAAATAAATAGCACATGGCCTGGAAATATACACAATATACATTATAACATGGAATAGAAGTGATCACGTGCGTTCTTAATTATTTTATACAAGTATGTAGTGTGGGTTCTTAGATCAATGTTTTCTTCTTTCAGATAAGATTAAGTATAAAGAAAGTATTAATACAAATGGAAATGGTGATTCTAGTGCCTAAATATTTTCAATATTACGAATGAACTTTATTATTTGTATAAAATCAAATTTTCTTTACTCTTTGGACTATAGCTATTTAACAAGGTTTATCATAAAAAAAAATGAATATATACGCAGTTGGAAATCACTACCATAAAGTGTGAATGGTCGGGTGTTGGATATTTGTAAATTAAATCTTACTATTATACATCCGAAATTAAGTTGGGAGAGGAATGTTCGATCGTAAGTTTAGGATGTTAAAATATCAGGTGTCGAAGGTGGACTAAGATATTTATGTATGTCTTGGCATGCTGGGCTGGTATTTCGGCTCTGGAACATCTGGGCAGGTCTGGAGTCTCGGTCTTCGCAACTTGCAGCTTTCCTTGTCCCCTCCGAACCACTAACAATGCACGGTATCGTAGCACACGCGTCAGGTAAGGTACTAGTGTTATGACCGGGGCTACGAATAAAACAAGGGCACTTAATGCTTGGACTAGTAATAGGGCACTATGCAACAACGGTACGTACGCTAGATCCAAACCCTTGAACTTATATGCCGGCGAACAAAACACCTATACCCTCCAGAGTTAATCTGCGATAACGGGGTATCCTTAACTGGGCATAAATGTACTCTACTTCAGGCTAACCCACACTGGTATAGCCTGATAACACACAGGATGCAAGTTACGTTAAAATGCATAAACAAGAATCTATGGAAAGATCAATTAAATCACTGCAAGATTTAATACAATACAAAGATGCTTCAATACAGTTACTCTAAACAACAATAAACTCTTCACTCCTATCTGAAAGAAAGTGTAGTACAGTCCTACAGCATAGACCTGGAAATTTCTGAAGAAAGTCTGATGCTCATAAGATGCTCGTATCTTAAACTATATAAAGGCAGGAGGCAGGACACCACACGTGTAAAGCGAATACACAGAAAGATAGGACATCTAATGTTAACTGACACGAGAATACTATAAATGCGCAACGGTAGTAATGCTCGACACTAAAAGAAGTACTTCCTCATTAACGAAACAGCCTACTATGGTTGTGCGGCTCAGCAACAACCTAGACTAATAAATGCTTGTGAATAATAATGCATACATATCAAAGAGCTTATATTAAATACTAATAAGTGTCTTCTCAATTAATAATGTCTAGCTGGGATACTCAAGGTAAGGAACTGGGGTGAGCAAGACTGGCTCGCAGCCTAGCGATGTCCTTAAGACTGTATCCTTTAAGTTACGTTAATTGACTAGGGTGCTGTCTTAATAGATCCAGACCACAAGTATCTGGTTCTATCCTGGCGACCCTCTAGAGCCAAGCAAAGAGGCAGCAGTCGACCAGTCGAAGTCGTGTAGGTATAAGCAAACCATACACACATCGATGACAACGACTACAGTTACCTTATCCCAGTCTAGCATTAAATAAAAGAGCAGAAACACTAAATCAATAATGGAGACACACAGAGTTCATAACCTATACCAACTAAGAACCCTCAAAACCTATTCTAAGTACGTGTAAATATCTCGGAGGACAGCGCATGCAATACAATGGGCCGGCTATGGAAACCATATGCAGAACCCAAGGGGACAAGTAATTGAATAAAGATAAGAAGTAATGGAAAAGAAGAAGTTCAGAGAGAGAAACAGTTCTAAAGGGGGTGATCGGGGGAGAGAGTAATCAAGGGATGTTAGATGCATGCATGCCAAGCCTGTCCTGAGGAAGGCAGCTCCTGGGGACCCCCACGAACACAGGAGCCCACAAAGACGCGGTGGTCGGCCAATCAAAGGCCGAGACGTCAAAAGGCAGCAGGTGTCACGTGACACAGCCAGACACGCCAGCTAATCAAGGGGCGTGGGAAGGCCCGCGCGCGAGCCTCCGAGCGAGGGAGACAACACATGCATACGCACGCACACATTACCACCACACTGCCTACACCGCTCTCTCTCCTTAACAATATACAATGCATGTTATATTCTATTAATGATATAAAGCACTTCCCGTTGTCACAGACAAAAACAAAGACCACCACTGGACTGTCTGTGACAATACGATTGCTAGGAAAGAAAGACCAACATTCTCTGATAACTGTAGCCCATTTCAATGTCCCTGGCGAGTGCTAATGGCTACCGAGAGGCGATTCTGCCAACGCTGGTAGGCATCACACTAGTGGGTCTCTGCAACGAATGTTCTAGTCTAGGACCTAGAGAGTTGTGTAACACTTTATCAGTCTTTCTCTGGTACGAGCTAGAAGGGCACAAACTGGTGGTGGTAATGTCATGCTAGTTTATGGCGGCATCCTGGTGTGAGGTTTGATGGTGTGATGGCTCCTGCGTACTTAAAGGGTGTTCAGTTACTCTCTTTTGGTGTACCTTAGGTAATTTTGTTGTGGTACTGGTGGTGGTAGATACAGTCGCAATTGGCATCATGCACATACAAAAATAAATAATAAATGAATGGATGAATAATAAACAATAATATGATAATATATGTAAAAAGAGGTTAAGCTTAAAAATAGATGAAAACAGAAATGTTAAGTCTTTAGCACTGAAATATGCACTAACTTTATATAGTGCTCTTCATATAAGCAGTTATGTTTAAATAAAGAGGAGGGAGAGGGAGAGAGAGAGAGAAAGAAAGAGAGAGATGGAAGGTGACGTGGAAATTAATTTGTCACACCTTGAAGTTTACCAATTATCAGTGTCAATAATTGATGAGAGAGAGAGAGAGAGAGAAAGACCTACAATTGGATAGTCATATATACAAATATTTAAAATAAATTGTGTCTCCTGATGCATTATAAAAATCTGACATTGATTTGTGTATATTATTTACACTACCTCAAACGAAAATATTGAATTTGTTAAAAAGAACATGCAATTACAGTTATTGTTTAGTGTCAATAGATATAATTGCACATTGGTGTCTTTGAAAGACTTTGTTATTCATGATAAGTGAGTATTTTTCGTTAACAAACAAATCCACCTTGCATTCTTTCTTTCGCAATTTTCATTTTGCCTTCATCCCATTTCTTCAATCTTCTTACCTCCCAGCACCCGAGCTGCGTTAAATGAGATACTTTTTCGCCCAGCTAGGCTATGTCGCAATTGTTTCCTTAATTTTTCCTTAATGTTGTACATTCACGAAAGCACACAAACATTCGCACCGCACGCATGCATCTCACGCCACATAGAAGCTCATGCAGAAGTGTAAACACACACACACACACACATACACACACACAAACACACACACATTTATACTACACCTTTTCGTTTTATACTATCCAATCTGTTTCAATATTGCTTTCCCCAAATGTCATTTATTGCTTGAATTTTCTTATCACCCTATTTCTCTTTTTGTCAAGACATGTACAAGTCTGAAAATATTGTTCTGTTAAGAATATGTTTGTATTCTTCCTCCATTGATTGCATTTAGTTTGTTACTCTAAATATGATAAATTTCCCCCTCCCCCATCATCATATTTTTGTAAAACATTAATTGTGTATGTAAAAAAAGTATGTTCCTGAAAATATGGTAAAAGGCAGTAGGATATCAACACTGTTTGTTTTTAAATGGTAGTTAGCAACTCACAGGTGATTTAGGACGGGTATATAAGCCTAGCCACTCTCCCCGTTTTTTTGTATTGCCTGAAGATGTCTTGAGAGAATAGACGAAAGCTTGGTGTTCCATTGTTTAATTTTTCCTAGCGTGTTTTACTACATAATTTGTTCACACGTATTTGTGATTTAATCTCTCTCTCTCTCTCTCTCTCTCTCTCTCTCTATATATATATATATATATATATATATATATATATATATATATATATATAATTATATATAAATAAATATATACCGGTATATATATATATATATATATATATATATATATATATATATATATATATATAGTATAATACATAACTTGTTCGTGTTGTAAATATGTAGTAATCATTAATTAAATACCACCCAAACTGTGTTTGAGGTCCCACTTTGTACCACGCCCATAGTAATGACCTCACCCACTTTGAACCACCCCCACAGTAATGACCCCGCCCACTTCGTACAACGTCCACAGTAATGACCCCGCCCACTTTGTACGACGCCCACAGTAATGACCCCGCCCACTTTGTACCACACCCACAGTAATGACCCCGCCCACAGTAATGACCCGGCCCACTTTGTATCATGCCCACTGTAATGATCCCACCCACTTTGTATTTCGCCCACTGGTAATGACCCCGCCCACTTTGTACCACGCCCACAGTAATGACCACGTCCACTTTGTATTTCGCCCACAGCAGTGGCCCTCCCCTCTTTGTGCCCCCGGCCACAGTAATGACCATGCCTACTTCCCACCCCACCTCCTGTGTAAGCCACCTACAGTATTAATCCCGCCCACACTGTACCCCGCCCATAATAATAAAGTAGATGTGCCGTTTTGCCCAAAATCAAAACGGCATACCCAACTCTGCGATGGGTTACCATCATCACTACTAATACCATCATCAATCAGAATCATCACTACTACTGCCATCATCACTACAACTGCCACAATCATCACGACTACTGTCATCATCACCATTACTATGATCATATCACTACTACAATTACAATCATCAGTACTGCTCTCACCATCATCACTATTACTGTCACCATTGTCACTACCATCTTAATCACTACTATCATCATTGATACTACAACTATCAACCATCATGACTACTATCATCACCATCTTATTATCACCATTACTACTGTCACCATCATCAGTACTACTGCCATCATCACCATTACTATGATCTTCATTATCACATCTATTGTCATCATCACTACAACTTTCACCATCATCACTACTACTCACCATCATCACTAATACTCACACTATCGTCACTACCATCATCACTACTGTCATCATCACTACAACTATCATCATTACTTGTCACCATCATCACTACTATTATGACCATCATCACTACTAAAAGTATTGTCACTAACAACACCATCAATACAAATACAACCATCATCACTGCTGTTATCACCATCATCACTACTATCACCATCAATCCCACTATTACTACCATCACTTCTAATGCCAATTAAACTAACTTAACCTAGCAAATACGGAGCGAGATGTTTTCGCTCCCAGAACGCATTCATTGCTGGGTGTGGAGGGAGAAACCATATTTTGGACCTAAAATCATAATTATTGCACAAATTCAAAACAAATTTGTTGACTGACGTTTGCATTCACCCAACACATGTTCGTGTGAAATTTTGTGAAAATCCGTCCAACGGTCTAGGAGGAGTTTCGGGACAGACGGACGACAACAACGACAACGACGATGACAGACATTTTTTTCCGGTGGTACCCACTATACGGGGGGGGGGGGGGATACCAAACTCTGCTTACGCAGAGTTGATAACCCCAACGGCTTCCTACTCCGCTCAAGGTAATGACCCCTTCCACATAGCACCTCACCCACCTTGTACCCCGCCCATAGTGTTGTACCAGCCTACTTCGCCATACGCCCCCAGGAAACACCCATCCCATCTAAAGTAAACACCACGCTCTCTCATTATCCCTTCTACAGTATTTAACCTACACACTCACCCAACCACTTCCAAGTCTCCCCACCTATCCACGCCCGCCGAAACACTCCTCCCAATGTCTACGTACACTACCATAATAACTACCCTTGCCATTTCACGCCCTGCCCATAATAACCACCCCACCCACTAAGCTTTCCTTCCGGCATCATAAGCAACCCACCCACTGTCAATATACACCCTGTTAACTCCCCCAACCCCGCCCACTCGGAACCCCGCCCACATCGACCCGCCTTCCACCGCAATTAAAGAATCAACTAATTTTATTTTCGCGGAGTTTGTTGGCTTCCACGGGGCGTTTTTGGACTTTTTTTCGGTACACTCCTGATTTCGGGACTAACTCGGTTTTCGCCCTTTTAAACGTAATTCTCTGAACTTTTGCACATTTAATTACATGGCGCTCGTTACTTTGCCTCCCATTTATACTGTGTTATCAACTCTGCGTAAGCAGAGTGGTATCGCCCCCCCCCCCCCCCCGTATAGTGGGTACCACCAAAAATATTTGTCGTCGTCGTCGTCCGTCTGTCCCGAAACTCCTCCTAGAGTCTAGGAGGACCTAGACCATTGGACGGATTTTCACCAAATTTCACACGAACATTTGTTGCGTGCATGCGAACAGGAGTCAAAAAAGATTTTTTGAATTTATGCAATAGCTATGATTTTAGGTCCAAAATATGGTTCCCCCCCCCTCCCCACCCGGACAGTACTAGTAGTAGTGATGATGGTCATAATAGTAGTGATGATGGTGACAAGTAATGATGCTAGTTGTAGTGATAATAATGACAGTAGCGATGATGGTAGTGACGATGGTTTGAGTATTAGTGATGATGGTGAGTAGTAGTGATGATGGTGAAAGTTGTAGTGATGATGACAATAGTTGTGATGATGAAGATCATAGTAATGGTGATGATGGCAGTAGTGATGATGGTGAAAGTAGTAATGATGATTGTAAGATGGTGGTGACGATAGTAGTAATGATGGTTGATAGTTGTAGTATCAATGATGATAGTAGTGATTAAGATGGTAGTGACAATGGTGACAGTAGTAGTGATGATGGTGAGAGTAGTAGTGATGATTGTAGTTGTAGTAGTGATGATGATCATAGTAATGGTGATGATGACAGTAGTCGTGATGACTGTGGCAGTTGTAGTGATGATGGCAGTTGTAGTGATGATGGCAGTAGTAGTGATAATGGTGGTAACCCATCGCAGAGTTGGGTATGCCGTTTTGATTTTGGGCAAAACGGCACGTTCTTATTGGTTAGTTTTGGGAATTGGATTTTGTATTATGTTATATGTAATATTGGTACGCAGTGCTATTAGGCTGTATTGTGTTATTTTCCTCTGTTAGTTTAAAACAATTATTTGTTATGCAATGGCCGTTGTTTTAGTTTATTAAAGTTTATAGAGTAATTTATGTTATGACGGTATTTTTTCCTGATTGCTGATCAATATATATTCATAGTTTTGCATAATTCTGCTATTTGCACTTATAACAATTCCAAGTTTTGCCCATAGGCATTATATTTAATTTAAATCTCCTTCCCGTTGCATTACCACAGGTTGCAGGCTGTTTCAAGCATTATTGTATAACAAATTTGATAAAAGGGTCATAGATTCTATACCAGCAAAATACGATGATTTTTTTTTCCTGCATAACACATATGGGAAGTCCTTAATTGCAAATGTTTCGCAACCGATCTGTAAATATTATAATTATTCTCCTCTCAAAAAATGTGTCCTGTATGTATCTATCTATCTATCTATCTATCTATATATCTATCTATCTATCAATCTTCATCTTAAAATCCTCTCTCTCCCTTGCCTTCTTCTCGTTTAATTTCCTTTCTCCCTTTCTGTCTTCCCCTTCTCATTCCATATTTATTTCTCCACCTCTCTGCCTACCATTTTATAAATTCCGACGTCTTCCGTTTAATTCTTTATATGATATTCCAGATAATTGTGTGCGTGATATTCCTCAACTGTTTATCCATATCTAATCTCTCTGCTGGTTTGAATGTAAACTAAATTATTTCCGCAGGATTATAAACTTATATGAAAGTTGCCATTGACACAGTATGGCGGAAACACTGACTGGATATACTGTATGTGGCTGAAGTGAACATTACATAATATTACATTGGAATGTCAAAATCCCAAATACAAGCATCCATTATAAGATACATAATACCCTCACAGCCAATCGTTCTAATTAATTGTGTCCAAAAGCTCACTGCCTAGAAGGCACGCAATACATTTACAGGAAGACCATTAAAACGGATATTAGTTTGGATATGGGAAAACTGCAAATATGTACGGATAGGATTAGTGGCAAGGAATACTCGAAGACATACATTCTCACCCGGTTTTCTGTATCTTCGAACTGCCAATCTCAACCTTCCAAAATGCATTTACTTCTACAGGTATAGACTTCATGAGGAAATTTGATTCAGTCTGAGATACCTTAGAAACCTCAAGGAAAGCATTTGTATTGCAGGATTTTTGCACTCTAGGACATATTTTAAGGCCAAGGAGGATAGATGGAAAGAGAGGAAAGCGTTGAGCTTCGCGCACATCCAAGGGATAGCACCACTGTCGTGGGGCATAATATTATAACCAAATGACCTCAGTGAGTACTCCTTATTACATACTCCTAGATATCTGCGCGCCTGGCTTGTCTACAGTGTTACCATAGTTAGGGAAACTTCTGCATAATGAGGGGGCATTAGATTAAAGAGGGAATGTCTTTGAGAGTGAATCCAAGAAGGGACTGGGATTCTCGTGCAGAGGCCCCAGTCCAGGTTGCGATTAAGGAAGACGTCTGGGGTTCCCAAGCAGGACAACCTCCAGATTTATATTCCCAGTATACCTGGTGGTCTAAACTTGGAGGTCTCGGGGACTCCGGACTTACGATCTTCCTGACTTTAAGGTGGGCTTAATGATCCTCAAGGGTCGATAGCCTCTAAAGTCCTATTTTAACTAAATATTTAACTAAGAGTGAATTGATATGGGTAAAAACACATGTAAGATATTTAGAATAAAATAGATATCTAGAAGCACGAGATAAAGAAGTAAGTATATGCATGCAATATAATAATACTTATATATATTACAAGTATAACTCCAAGCAACACAACAAGAATGAAAAGGTAATTTTGAATTTATATTATTATTTACAAAATAAGTGGATGCTTAATAGTAAAGTTGTATTAAAACTTGTCATTATGACGACGTAGGTTAAGGTATAATTATGACATCTAGGGATATTCTGCTGATATTCCCAGCCTGTTTGACAACACCGAGTCTCACAACAACAATGGTGGAGGTAGTAAAAGATTCTCAGGTCCCAGATCCCCCGGAGAGGCTCCGATTTGCCGCAGCGGAGCCACGACAAGCCCGCCCACCATGCTTCCAGGCGTACCCTTCATTACCACCGGCTCCCCGGGCCATGCACCTGACGTACTCTATCTAGTCCAACTGGCGCATGATCCTCTCTCCCAAACAACTATAATATTGAGGAAAAAACAAATATATGACCGTTTTCATTTGTGTCCAAGGCCATATGACCAGTACATTTTACTTCACGACTTACGAGGGGGAAATTAATGACGTTTTCTAAGTTAATTAATTCATCAACACCTCAGTGAACCATTGAACTTGGTTGATCTATCGGCAGAAGAAAAACAGAAAAGAAAAAATAGTTCTTACAAATTTACACTTGGTAAATAACTATGATTTCTACGACCACTACTAACACATACACGAACAGACACAACCCGTCTTTTTCACCCTCAGTAGACAGAACATGGAAGGCGACCTGAATATTTAAAGAGAAAGAGAGAGAAAGTGAGAGGGAGAGGGACGAGGGGGGGGGGGGGGAGGAGCCTAGGGAGAAGGCATGAGAAGTGAAGCTGAAATATTGCCTGTGAAATATTAATGACGTTTGGAGACTGGAGCCCTTGTGTTATGGTGAGTGTGTGTGTGGGGAGGAAGGGGCGGATTGTATGTGTGAAGGAGAACGAGATGGATAAGGGAGCCACAGTAGTAGTGAGAGGTGGAAAAACACGTTTTAACCGAGAGAGAGAGGTGAGAGAGTATTGGGAGTAACTGAATAAGAACATGGAGTTATACAGCTATACCATATAATTATATATACAGTATATATTTGTTATCTCTCTCTCTCTCTCTCTCTCTCTATATATATATATCCCTTGAATACAGGATCTATAGTACTTCATACTTTGATGGAATAATACCTATCGGTAGCAAAAAACAAATCATACATGAACGTATTTTTTTAGTCATTTCTATTGGTAGTAAATTAATTATTCCTTCCAATTGACCAAACTTAAAAAATTTGTTTTTACTTCTCTGTAATGTAATGTCATAATATATTATGATCTAAGATTAAACAGGTGAATTCGGTGAATACCTTGTGATTTTTGTTAGGCTTAGAATAATTTGTATATGGTTTAATACTATTTGAAAATATATATTACGTTTTATTTCGTTCGTCCGTGGGCCATATCTCAGCTATTATTCGACACATCAAATTTGAATTAACTTATGTTTAAACGAAATCATGAGCTTTATATCCTTAAATAAGAATATAACCTGGAGACCATGAAATTGCTGAATTCAACCCGTATGTGGTTTATAATTCCGTAATATTATACTCATCTGGCAATGCGCATCTTGCCATCAATAGGAATATAACCTAATTTAACTTTGTATTTACAGTATTTCCTTGTAAATTCCGGCTCGTTTTTGCAGTGAAGATTATTAGCTTTTACTCTTTATATATCCTTTTACTTACCGTCTGAATATTTCATGCTGTTTAGAAACGACCCTAATCATCAAAGGATTAGTTAATTACCCTGCATTAATTCCCAAAATATCGGTAAACTACGGCCATATTTTTCCTTGGGAGAGTTGTGCCCTACCGTAATATGATTGGCTGCGGGGCTGAGATCCAATTGGTTTAGGAAGATGGTTTCTTTATTTTGCTTGTATCCTCTACAGTATGTACTCGCAAGTAATTTTATCATACAGGTTGATCATGAAGGATATCCGAAATCGAAGTTCCAAATGTCATAAAATAATACATTAACACTATGTTAACTGATATATGATAAAGTTAACAGAACTAGATTGCATAGTAATATCAATAGCTTCTATGACTGAGTCACGAGATGGCTAAGTGTCATACAATCACGAGACGAGATAGCTAAGTGTCATACAATCACGAGACGAGATGGCTAAGTGTCATACAATCACGAGATGATAGCTAAGTGTCATGCAATCACGAGACAAGATGGCTAAGTGTCATACAATCACGAGACGAGATGGCTAAGTGTCATACAATCACGAGACGAGATGGCTAAGTGTCATACAATCACGAGACGAGATGGCTAAGTGTCATACAATCACGAGACGAGATGGCTAAGTGTCACACAATCACGAGACGAAATGGCTAAGTGTCATACAATCACGAGACGAGATGGCTAAGTGTCATACAATCACGAGACGAGATGCCTAAGTGTCATACAATCACGAGCGTTGATAAGATCGGGAAGCGCTATGTATTCCAGGTGAAAGCCCATCATAGCTAGAGATTGGATATTCGTATGACAGCTATGGTAAACCTCCAGCATGGATAAGAAATGGGCATGGTTTACTGATACTTAGGGAAGTAATGCACTATTCTCTATTTCAATTTAAGATGTATTTGGATGTCAATTATACTGTTTTATCTTTCACAAACATGAAGTTATTTGTATCCATTCTTTTAACAAGACCCAAATGACTTCATCAACTAATTTTTAGAATTTGCCCTACAATTTATTAACACACTAAATATGTATACTATCTCGCTGTGTGCCGATAACATAGCTCAAGAGCTCCGAAACGTTTCCCATTCTTTTTTTGAAAATTGTGTTCAATTTTGTGTGTTCTTAATACTGATAGATGATGTTAGTCCGATGAGGATGGACCTCAATGAATTAAATAATATTGTAGGTGATTATTTCAATCAACACTTTTTCTGGCGGGTTCTTCCGAATAAATCCATAAGATGATGATTTCGACTTTATATACTGAGCATCTTATTAGGACTGAATTACATGGACGCAGCCTCCAGTAAATTTCGATCGTCAACTTCTTTATTTTCTGGCATTATTTTAGGCACATTTCACTTTGTTATCAGTAACAATACTGACAGTTATTATGTACTTGCTTCGGTAGCTGGAATTTTATAAGCCATACCTTTTACTTTCAAGAGTTATACGATACCCAGATGGCTTCCGATAAAAAAAATAAATATATCTTTTGAAGTGATACTGGATAGTAAATTCCCTAGGCCCCAAATTGGACCAAAGTTAATAAAGATTTATCGAAATAATTCCAGGAGTTAATGGGGGTAATTGCTTATACAATGACGCAAAATGTCGGCACTTGTGCAATCTCCAATAACTGTCAGGTGTCTAATTCTCCCCATAAATGCCACTTATTATCTCAGTCGCTCAAGCAGTCTTTGTGATTGAAGTGGAAGGGAAGTCGACAATTTTGCAGTTTGTGTTCAGTTTTAATGGGATTTTAACTTCTGCGTATGCATTTTTTTTTAGACAGGCCATTTTCTTTCAGCTGTGTTGATTTTCTCTGTTCAGGTATATATAGAGAAAATCAATAAACCAACTCAATCAATCAATCGGGGCTTTCACTGTGGCAGTTCATAGTTGCACTCACTCTCCGACTCCACTCTTGTGGGTTTCTCCGTGAATGGTCCCAGGGCGGGATTCGGTCAATCCCAAATAGTTTTGGTATGCAGGAGCCTCTCTAGAGGTCTCCTACATTCAGGGTTGTCACCCACGAAATCCTCCACAGGAGCAAGGTCAACTTCAGGGAAGCGGACCACATGCCCAAATTAACAGAGGTGGTGCTAACAGACTATGCACTCAATATGTCTCAGATCAGTTTCAGATGCTAGCTTGATATGTGGTCATACAAATGGTGCCCCATCCTGCTGTTTAGACACTTGTTACCAACATAGTTAATTCGTCTCTTTATGACACTGTTGAAATTCTATATCTCACATAGAATATTAAAGATACGCAGCCAAATGTTCATCCTAGATATCGACATCGCCATATACTCCTGTTGAGAAAATATATAACCCGATATGCTAGGCAGAGGGGATGAACAATATTGTGGCCTGACCCATCACTGTTATGGATCTCACTACCAAGATAAGTGAATTTAGTCAAAACCTATAGGTTCTCGTCACATGGATGTACAAACTGCATTGCCTCACCCAACAAACTTTCAAATGTTTGGACTTATGCCTTAGCCCAAGGGACCTTTAGACCCAGAGGTTCTGTTTCTTTTCAACTGACGGTAAATTGCAAAGTTCCCATCAAGATTGTTAGGTTATTTTGAGGAATTTGTAGGGAAATATGGTGCTGATTATATAAACTTGGTCTTAATATGATGCAGATACATAGTGGTTTCATATTTTTCTATTAAGCATCGATAAGTGAGCTGCCAAAGGATTCACATTTACCGTCAGATCAAATTAAACAGAGTATAGTCTTGTTATGTTTAACGGAGTTGCTAGAGATTCTCAATAGCTCTAGAATCTAGAGCTATTGAGAATCTCTATCAACTCCGTTAAGATCTTTACTTCATCCGCAATCTTAAGGTTAGTATTAGTGGTATTGCCGACCAATGCTCCTGGCTACGAATACCTATTCGGCCAAGTAACCTGCAGTCCTCACAAGTGTTGAAACGCGAGGGAGGCATCACTCACTCTGGTCGTATTCCTTAGTTCACAGGGGAAAAAAGGGAGATCTCCCTACCACACTTGCTTGCTCTCTCTCTCTCTCTCTCTCTCTTCCAGTTTAAAGTCCGGAAACCAGATCAATAGTTGCATACAGTATATTCAACCGAGTCATAGGAGCCACAGTGTCTCCCAATGCACTGAATCAAACACACTTCTTCAGATAAAAATAAACTGCAAGAAGCCCCTCTCGAAGCTCAAACTGGCGATCCAATAAATAAATGTTTATTATATATTTGTTTTTAAATAATTTAGCTTCCGATGAATTGTAACATTGAAATAGTTAGATAGATAAATGTATATGAGAGTACAAAGGCATACAAAGGAAATCAAGCAACAACAGGTCTAGTGACCCATCTAGGCTGCTTGTCTTCCAAAACACTGAGAATCAAGTGTCCAAACAGTGGTTTAGAGTGGGTAAGGGAAAATTGGAAAGGTAACTACTGCCCTGGAATTAATGTCCGTGGCAGGAGAGATAGGCAAATAGGTTACAAATTATGTAGAATATGCATTTACGATTAGAAAATCTTTGGAATAATGTAGAGCATATTCATAACAGGATTACTACGATTAACACAGATTAATGAGTTAATGAAATATCTTGGCGATAAAATAAGTCCCTTTAACAACTAACCGAGGGGCTTGTGTTACGTTTTCTTGTTAAAATTCAGCTATGGTAGTTTTTCATTTTCTCTTTCTCTGTGATAGAAAAACCTGCATATATGCTAAATTAAACGTGAACCCTTCCGAAATCTAGATCCGCAATATATTTCTAGCAACATTTGTTGCGTATTGTATTGGCACCGGCAGCTAGAAGATAAGAGTATTTTTGGTGGCTGAATTTGAATAAAACTGTAATCAAAACACTTTCAAACACAACATGCCGAAGAAATAAAATTGTCAAAAAAGCGTTTGTGTATGTGAGTGAGAGAGAGAGAGAGAGAGAGAGAGAGAGAGAGAGAGAGAGAGAGAGAGAGAGAGAGAGAGAGAGAGAGAGAGAGAGAGAGAGAGAGAGAGAGAGAGAGAGAGAGAGAGAGAGAGAGAGAGAGAGAGAGAGAGAGAGAGAGAGAACACAGCCACGCACAAGACTGATAGATACGGGAAGGGCCAAAAAGATCTCCCACTTGTCATTGGTCGCTGTGTCTTCTGAAAGTGACTCCTGATTGGTTTGATCGGCAGACCATAACGCACGTGATTGGCTGTGACCTGGTGGTGAATGGGACCGCAAGGAAAGTGAATGAATATGCAGAAGAGGGCATTTACTGTTGGTTGTAACGAGACCCTGGATTTTGCTCTCTATACACTGAATATGTGCATTTATTGTTATTTAACGATGTATTCTCTTCCTGTTTTCGTAAGGTCAATCAGTCAGCTAGCGGCCAATTGTGGACAAAGCTAAAATATGGCATTTAATTTGGTCACTATTCATTATTTTGCCATCGAAATTATTGACAGAAAAAATTGTAGTAGATCTAAAACACACACACACACACACACACACACATGAATAGCTACATCACGCGTGCTTTTCAATTTTGCAGTGTGACATGGCAAAAGTGTAAATATTAGCTCTTCATTATATTTTCAACTAAAACTTTAAGTCACATTGACAGTAAGACACATCTTCTTTTTCTCTTTCCTCTTTGTGACACCTACACAATAGCAAAAAAGTGGTCATATATATTGTATATATATATATACACATATTCCCAATACTTCAACTATACCAAACAGTACAAAATAGCAAGTTACTATTAACCCACTGAGCCCCAGGCAATATAACATAAATGTACACCCCACGACCAGCGATGAAGCAACTTGGTTGAGCCCAAGAACTTTCAGTCTTGTACTGTACTTCTCACTTCTCAGCTTGTTTCTCACTTCTCAGCTTGTTCTTCCTCTGTCCAATTACTCTTCTCTCGTACTTTACTCCAGCCATCTGGTCTGGTCTGTTCAGGTTGTCAAAACAAATATTTTTCCAGAAAACCCCTTGAATAGGTTAGAAAAGAAAGAAAACACACAAAAAACCGATCCCCTATAGGTCATTAAGGCGTCCTACGGGGCGCCCGAAAGTTGGAATTACAAGAGGGGAAATGGATAGGCAAAAACATGCAAAAACACGTTTTTGCGCACTCACGCGCACGCGGCTGGACTTTGAGGGTTTTCAACCATCGGCATTGTTGCGTGGGATACTTATGCAGTTCCCATACAAATCTAAGCCTTCTAGGTGCCATAGGACTGGAGTAATTAACCAAGATGCACCCTATGCGGCGCTGGGGTCTACCGTTACATACATTGCCGACGCATCACGTGCGTTGCTGGGGTCCTGTGGGTTAAGAGAATGTAAAGTTAAGGAAAGTTGGCCACTTTTTTCACGACAGACATACCGGTGAAAATATCGGATGTTAGTCAGTGGATGCGAAGTCATGTAATAGGTAGATACTCAAAAGATATGAACTCTATATTACTGGAAGGGGCTAGAAATCCTCCTACACTTGTAATATTCACTTTCTAGACGAGACAGAACAAAAGGGCGATGGAACGCAAATGTGATCCTGGACCTTAAGAAATGAAACTTTAAATTATGTCTTTATTCGGGCTCTGTCACGAGTCCCCCCCCCCCCCCCCCCGAGTATATACATACATACAAAAAAGATATGTGTGAGGATTGTTTTGTTTTGTTTTTAATTACGAAAATATATACAATACCGACTGTGAGTTGGAAACTTAAAGATTCAGAATAGCACATTTCTACAAAGACGAATTCCTACACATTTCCAAATGACTAATAATTAAACACATATTTCGACAAGAAAATATCTATCGCGACGTAGTTATAACATTAATGAATGACAATTATGTATCAGTTTGATTAAATATCTAAAAAAAAAAAAAAGTATTGTATGATATTAATATAATTACCGGTATATAAGACAATTCTGCTAATACTCACATACCATTAACCCATTCATATTGATATCTCTTGACATGACCTGCCCTGACCTTACTCATAGTGGCACGGCCGACACCTCCCTCTCCGTTGACACTTACCTGAAAGAGACAAAATATGCAATTAATACAATGGACATACAAAACTTTTAGGTTGCACAGACAATTATTTTTAGAGTACATGGATAAAATATGATATAATAATGTTATCTATATCCATTATACATGTATTTGTAAGCATTAACAAAAAACACATCAATATTTCCAAGAATATAATACATGTTAATACACAGTTGGTCAAGTAATAAAGATGATGGACGTCATATAAATTAAGTTGATGAGCATAACAAGTAAATGGAAGCCTACACAGCGATATTTTCAGTATTTTCATTTGTTTTTCTTAATATTCCTGTTATTAGCAAAATAAAGGAAAGAAAATTGTGTGAACTTACTATTGGGGATAATTATAGGAATTAGAGGGCACTCGGGAAAGCTTTTAAGTCCCCCTCCCTCACCCCCTCCTCTCTCACTCACTCACTCACTCACTCACGCGCACACACACACACACACACTCTCTCTCTCTCAATTAGCCATTGTTTTTAGTCGTACCTCAATCACGTTACACCCACCATGCACACATCAGTTAGCGAGTTGACACACACACACACACACACACACACACACACACACACATACAGTTGAATATAATATTAGCCGTTGACCACCCTACCTCCGCTCGGACTATTGTCAGAATGGGTTATATATTCTGGGGGGTTCCCGGAAAACTCACCCAGTGAACCATATCAACCAGTAGATCTCAACCAGCGACAAATCAACCAAGGCCAACTAAATAGAAGTGGAATTGGATTTCTGACCAAAATGAGCCTAGCCTAACCAATCAGTATTAGTTGAGTTGGTATTGGTTAAGAGCTACTGGTTAATATGGTTGAGTTGTCCAGTCGCCATTATTGGCTTGGTTGTAGTCACGACACACTAACTTTGTTATCAGTCTGAATCAATACTGAAGCATTAGAGTATATCATGATATCGAGCTAAGAAAACATTATGAGTAGTGGCAGATACATTTTTAAAAAAAATAGTTTGGTTAAAATACCTTAGGTGCTTTTCATATACATTACGTATATCAATAATAATTTATATAATCGGCTATGGCTTAGATTATAATAATTTATATAATCGGCTATGGCTTAGATTGTTTACTTTCTTGACTCTTTTTTCACTCATGTCCTTGCAATTCTCATTTAGTTTTGTAACAATGAGCGAATGATATTTGTATTGCATAACAAATAACAGCTTCAACCACAGTAATGCATAGAATATGTGCAGATTTATATGAAGAACTATGGAAGGTTATTATTTATATGAAGAACTATGGAAGGTTATTATTTATATGAAGAACTATGGAAGGTTATTATTTATATGAAGAACTATGGAAGGTTATTATTTATATGAAGAACTAAGGAAGGTTATTATTTATATGAAGAACTATGGAAGGTTATTATTTATATGAAGAACTATGGAAGGTTATTATTTATATGAAGAACTATGGAAGTTATTATTTATATGAAGAACTATGGAAGGTTATTATTTATATGAAGAACTATGGAAGGTTATTATTTATATGAAGAACTATGGAAGGTTATTATTTATATGAAGAACTATGGAAGGTTATTATTTTCAAAGTGTCATTAGAACACTGTATCAATTCGTCACAAAGATTTCATGGTCTGAAAATTGCCTTAATATTTGTTCATAAAATAAATGTTATTCCATATGAAACGACATTTTTCAATCCATATCTCAGAATATATCTAAACACAATGAATACAATAATTATACACAGGCACCACGACATTGGTAACTAATTAGTGGTTGGTGAAAAAAATATAATTCCTTCTGGTTTAGGAGCAATTTATTGCAAGGCCTTCCCGAGGGTTAAGTGCCCCATTAATTACTCATTCCATTCGTCTATACATTAGGCTACCATAGCGCAGTTGGTACATGCTCAGATTAATATGCAGGATTCGAAACTGCATAATAAATCGTAGGCTGGCGCATATTTCTTTAACGGTCTTGATAACGTAAAGCATAAGTGCGCGAAATTTCGGTTTGAGTGTCCTAGGTTCGAGTCCTTGGAATGCCACATGTATTTGTTGATTTCATTAAGTTGGTTGGTGAAAAAATATAATTACAATGCCATATGTTGATGAATCACACATATATGTTAATATATGTTAACATCCAGAATTGTCTCAAAGATTCTTACATAATTATATAAACACCAACATACTCTGTAGACAAGAGCTAGAGAGAGAGAGAGTGAAAGAGTCCGTACAACTTCCCTACCTTGCCAGTTAGCGTCAAATTCCAGGACCCCCCAAAATACTCTTCATGTAACTCTAAATAAAGTTTTGGGCACTGGCTATTTTTTTTTAATTACTTGACGTTCTTATTTCTGAATTCAAGTTCCGGGTTTGGTTTGCGTGTTTTCATGTTTTTTTCTTGCGACAATATTGTTCAAGTTTTATTTGCCATCCTTTTGTTAGTCCAATATAATATTATTTCTACTTTATTTTCGATTTAGCATTGTTTGTCGTTAAAATATACTTGACTAGTTATGTTAAACCTTTTGCATTGTACCCCCTTGTATTCATGAAAGCATTCTATTATTATTATCAATTCTGCAGAATGGTATAAATCCCTTGCATACCGGACCAAGGTTACTCAGCTTGACTGGCTGTCTGTCTGTCCGTTCAATATCTCCTTCTAGTGTTATTTATAGGTGCATACAGAATTATTATACATGCATTTAGACGGTCCATGCGGATGTCAGTTAAAAAGGAACTTGATCTTCCCTAAATGATAAGGTCAATCATAAAGGTCAAAGATAAAGGTAATTTTTTCAACGTTTTAAGTACTCATTTAATGTTAACCATATTCACACATTTAGATGCTATGCATGTGACAATCTTACTGCCAAACTTACCGCTAAATATTCTTAAGGTTAAGGTCAAAGGTCAAAATAGGATTTATAAATATTACTTCTAAATTAATTAATATATTTTCGTCTAAGCTTGCAGCAATATCTAAAACCTATACAAAGGCCAGCTAATTCAAAAACAAATGATTTGCTGAAAAGTCAAGGCAATAGATCAAGGTCAAATGTTAAGATCAGTGTATTTAACTTATCTATTGTTTATTCAAAGTTCACCAAATTTGCTAAAAATGGTTAACCTTGTTATGAAAACTATAATTTCAAATTATCAGACACATTCCGCAAAGGTCAAAATAAAGGCCACAGATATTTTCCATTTTTATTCATAATTTCACCTAAATTAATCTATATTTGTTCATCAAAATGTACATGCATATTTGATTTGTCAATGAAATCAACCATGCAATAAATTGTATGTTTTCCTCTCCTAAAGGTGAAGGTTACAGGTCAAAGCAAAGTTCTGTAATTAAAACTGGTTAGAAATAATTTAAATTTCACCAGTATCGCTCTTTTTGTTATTTTTTGCATAGACATTTTGTTGAACAAATGCCATATATATATATTACATTTTGAGGTCAAATGTAAAGGAAAAGAGTAAAATACATATATTTCGATTTCTCCTAAACTGATCAAAATGTATTTTCACCAAGCATAATGTATAAATCCAAAAAGTGTATGCAGAGGTATAAATATAACACACAACTGTATATTACTCAAAGGTGAAGGTCACAGGCCAAGGTAACATTTTTAAATCAATACATTAACTGGTTAACTATTATTTCAAATTTTACCAAATAGTTGGCATTTACATGCAAATTACAATATTAGTTGTTCATATTAAAACCATAAGGTCAATATATAGGTCAAAGGTCCATTTCAACTAATATTATAGTTCTCGCAAACTAACGAATATATTTTCACAAAATTAAACTTGTGTCGTTGATTTCTTAACTCTTTGAAGATTATGACGAATTTTGATAATATATTTTGACTATCATTAGACGAATTTACGTAGCTTAGGAAGGACCTCTAGGAATCTATGGGGTCAAAACCAACTTAATTATGCCTCTGATTCTCACTGATCCTTCCTTACCTGAATGAAATCGTCTATTGATAGCCAACATATACTGCTAACACGCATCATAATCCTCAAGGGGTTAACATAATTATTAATAAATAAATAAATATATTTCTACTGAAAGGTCAGCATAAAATTTCAGATGTATATAATTCAAATGTATATATATATATATATATATATATATATATATATATATATATATATATATATATATATATATATATATATATATATATATATCCTATTCAATGTTCAGTTAGAATACCATAACATAATGCTGAAATGTTTTAATAATGCCTTTAATAGTCAAATATGAAGAATACAAAAAAATCAAATTCGCAGAATTGGGTATGTACTATAGTTTTCTTTCCAAAATACGAAAACGGCACTTCTAATCTATTGTTAATATCATCATCATTATTATTATTTGTAATGTTTTTATTACTGTTATCATTATTATTATTAATATTATTATTATTATTATTATCATTATTATTATTATAATTATTATTATTAATAATATAATTATTGTATTATTATTATTAATATTATTATTATTATTAGTAGTAGTAGTAGTAGTAGTAGTCGTAGTCGTAGTAGTAGTAGTAGTAGTAGTAGTAGTAGTAGTAGTAGTAGTAGTAGTAGTAGTATCAATAATATTTGTTCTCTGTGGCAGGACACAAAAGGTAATAATGCCCATTTCAAGTTGATTAATAAGTAACCGAATTCAGAGTATTTTGTAAGTATAAAACAAACTGGACACAGGGGCATTGAGAGAGTTTAAGTCGTTGGGTGAGGGAAAGGTGGACCACGGACGAGATGTCGAAGTTTGCTGAACCAGCCAAATAGTTTTACACTCTTAGGATAGAGAGCTAGACAACATAGGGGTGAACATTTAACGTTTTGGTTACGTATTGGGTAATGTGTGCAGGACTGTTTATTCCCTATCTAAATAATTCTAGACCAATAATGGTACTAAACTTAGAGACACACAACCATATTTTGGTGTTGTAGTTTACATCACTTCATATCGCTACACCCACTTTACCTCATCATCAGGCGCCTGTGGAGAATGTGTGTGAATCGTATCATCAGTATTTCTCCATACACATTAATTATATCATAAGATGGAATGGGGACTGGCAAACAATATTCTGCAAACTAAAATGCCATAAACTAATATTTGTAAAAGTAGAACCAGATATAATGCAATTAACTCATGGATGAGGGAACACGCTCAAGCTCCACGCAAGCTAAATATATGGTTTCAATTCCTAACTCGTCAGCACATTTCACAGTGTTATGATTTTCTTGCTACTAGGTTTTGCTTGCTCAATGTCACATAATGCATATGTATTGTATACATGTAAATGTATATATACAGTATACATTTAATCTTTGCATTATACATCCGTTGCCCTATACACATCTACTTTAGATTATATTGGAAGTATCCCCTATGCATTCTAGCTAATTAAGTGTAAAAATATGCAAGTGAGATGTATTTGACACATCAAGATTATATGATAAAGCAAAATTAATCTTTTAGCTTGCCTAGTATTGCTCACCAGTCCTCATTCCAGCTTATGGCATACAAATGTATGAAGAAAGGCTGGTCATTTCGTATTTAACTGGAAACCAAAAATAAACAAAACTACGAAAGCGGCGATCAATCTAGAGTTCGTTTCAAACTGTTTTCAATATATACATATTAGACGCGCGCATTCACCTCTACCCACACAACCATTCTCCAGTAATCAGGTGCTTGTGCCCCATCTTACCACACCACATCCGCACACTATATTCAATACATCATCACCCATGAACACATCACACCACACAATTAAATACACACACACACTGTACTTATACATATACACACTCACATACACGCACACAAACTCGTTCACACAGACACACATAAACTAACACATGCGCATTCTGTCATCTCTCTCTCTTTCTCTCTCTCTCACACACATTCTCTCTCTCTCTCTCTCTCTCTCACCGTCAATTTTGAGTTAGCGTGTTGTGAACGTTAAGAGGGAGAGCCATCTAATTCACTCCCCTCTGCTCTCACTAAAGGGACTAGGAATTACTACTATTCACCCTTGAATTGACGGCTTACTACCTGACTGGAAATGTAATGGGTGTTTCTAGCCTCTCTTTCTATCACTCCCTCTCTCTCTCTCTCTCTCTCTCTCTCACACTCTCACTCACTCTCTCTCTCTTTCACGGGCGTATATGATCGGCGGCGTTAACCTGGAAACGCGCAAATTCAAGCCCCCTGAAGCGCCAGAGAAGCAAGAAAGAGAAAGATAAAAACAAAATTAATGTATAGATGGACAGACAATTAACATTACGATGACTGGCAAGTAGACAACAAGTGCTAATAAAAACATACACTATATAAATTGTTCAAGTTATTTCAGTTAAAGTACTACAGATGCAATAATGGTTGCACAAATAGTACAGTTTGTATTGTTAAATATACCATATGAAAAGCGATCCACCTGCCTCCGGATTCCAGACTGCACCAGGAGTTCGCCGACTACATACAAAACTTGGATCTACGGGAGGTGGGCGTTAGCCATATCGAATTTCAAAACCAGGACGATGTTCCAGTACCCTTCCAGTCGGCCCGGCTGGAGCTTCCCAGCACCCACAAGCGTCGCCTGACCTCACAATGCCTAGGTTCTAGGATGGGAAGAGCAGGACCAGAAAGATACCAACACCACCACGGGCATCATCAACCTTCGACCTTCTTTCAGATTAAGAAGCCTGATTCATAATGCCCCCCAGCCTGTGATTGGCCCAGTGAAGCAGACCAGATAGTCCTCATGATCCAATCCAGGGCCTCAGAAACCCCGAAAATCAGCCCCTGTAGAAAAAATTTCACAAGCTTCCCACAGGACTGGAACTTATTCCTCCCCGTCCTACCTGCACCTTCAGCAGCACCACCTCTTCTCTACTTTGGAAGGCATTATTGACCTACGGGACATATTAAAAAAGGACAAATAATTGACAGGCCTGTGGGGCTAAAAATAATGAGAAATTTGAATTAGACCAAATTTCAAGTCCACCGCCAACCATTCAGAAAGAAACCAAAGATTGCGTGGAGCTGCAGGTGTTAAAGGACCTCCTGAACCCGCAGGATGATACATTTTAGTAGCTCTCACGAGAGTAGCAGGAGGAACTGAAACAATCCGGGAGTGGCAAAATGACTCAAGTAAGACAAACTAGGTGAGGGAGCTAGAAGAGCGAGCCGGCCGATGACTGTACGAGAGAGGTTCCATCACAACACCCCAAGCTGCCAACATCTAGCCATCTTGAAGGACAACCTAGAAGCCAGGCCCTGTCTCCCTGCAAACCCTCTTTCGTCAGCAAGAGGTCGGACGTCACCACTGCCATTCAAGCTCTCCCTAACACCCCCATAAACTGTCAGTCATCCACCTATAGAGGGCTAGGCTAATATCGTCATGCTCGTCGCCCCATGTACTAACCCAGCTTGGACGAATGTACTCGCCCGGGTCACCAGGAGAGAAGAAAGGAAAGCTACCGAGGTATAAGCACACCTGGTGGGGGGGTATATGGACCGCTTGCTAGTTAATCCCTGGTTGACCTATGCCATCCAACTCTACATCCCACTAGGACCCTTAACCAGAGTTAAAAAGAACCTCCATGGTCTTCCAACTCTAAGCTAAAGAATATTGTATTCATATTGTATGATATTGTATGTTGGTATAATTTTATGCACTGACTGTACCTATGACATCTCTGTGTTTCATGTATACATATTTTTGCTTCGTGTTCTCAGTTAAAGACCCCACATTGTGTTCTACAATAAATAACATAGAGATTTTTTTATTATCTCTCTCTCTCTCTCTCTCTATATATATATATATATATATATATATATATATATTGCAAACCTCCTTTACCAACTTCCTGAAAATACCAGAAAAACTATACGAAAAATTGAGAGTATCAATAAAAAACTCAATAATGCAAACTGTGCCTATTATTTTAATCTCACCTGCCTGAAAGAAAATATCCTCCCTGGCTACACTAATATCAATATATATATATATATATATATATATATATATATATATATATATATATATATATATATATACAGAATATATACTGTATATAACGTTATATAATTATAAAGTTCCTATGATGAAAACTTGGCCTATATTCTCTGTGTTCCTGCGTTTATTCGAGGTCATTGTTTATTATCTGACATTTGTTTCGTTATAGCCATTGACGGAGTGGTGGTTCTGTTTCATGTACCCTTAATTGTATTGTGGGTGGGTACACTGTTGATAGCATAGCTGTCCTGTTGTTCGTCAATAGTTTAAATATGCACACATATGTTGATATACTTTTATTGCTGGAGCAACTACCCTATTGTACTGTATATGTGTTGTTTTTGTTCTTGTTTTTTTTGTGCGGGGGGAGGGGGGGTTATGATGTTGATGCCATGTGCATTGAATTGTTTCTCCTATTTGTTTAGGTGTTGCTGTTGAAATTAATATTGTTTGGTTTGCTTTAGTTAGGTTTGTTAGGTTACTACTATCTATATGAGTCCTGTAGTTATATAATTGAGTGCTTTATTTTTATGTCATTAATTTTGTTTTGTTGAGTACATATTGGTGATGGGATAGTTTATTTTTATAATATCAGTTTGTTGTATTGGGCGCATTTTGTTGATAAGGTAGGTCTTTCATTATCCTGTTATGAGTTTTGTATATTGCCTCTACGTTTAGTTTTTTGTTTGTTTTATTTATATGGTTTTGTTTGACTTACTTGAACAAGCGCTATATTGTTAATGCAATTAATTTAATACCCCTGCGAGTATGATCGTAAATGAGTTGTTGTTCTATTTGTTTATGCCTGTATGCACAACTTGGTAGTTCAATTGTATTTATTATAATTTTCTTTAGATCAATACATTTATTCTATTGAGATTATACTGGTTTTGGCATTTTTGTGTTGCTATTTTCATTTGGTTTGCGATTGTATTGTGGCTATTGTTATGGAAGGACAATGTCTGTATATACAAAGCGCGTATATTTTTCAATCTGTTGAGGTGGACGTCGTTGCAGGTCGGTAACATATACCGTAATGTTACCAAAACATGAACTTGGGATAAATAATAATGGCATATTTAACCAGTTAATGCGTGCTATTATTGTTATAAATTGGTGTTGCCCACTTCAAACAGCATTATTATATAAACAAACACTTCCTAGCATAATTTCAAACTATATATAATCATATGAGAGCATTGCATTATGGTAATAATTCACAGCACTTGTACCAGGTACATGTCTTGGCGATTATTGTACATCTGCAATATAATCTGAGAGTAGGGTATGATTTTTTTTTCGCTGATTACTCATCATAAATGTATGGCATGAAGGTCGTATGCATATATTTCATGAAAACAGTAAAATGTAGAGAAATACTACACTTGCTAAACAAAATAACTTGTTTGTTTCCTTAGTGGCATAGTATTAAATGTGGAAAAGGAGTTATAGGCCTCTTATTTGTTTAATAACTTACTGCATTACCATGCTTATCTTATATTATGTATGTTTTCAATCTAATGGCGACTTTACTGGATTTTATGAGTAACTTAATGTATCCGTTCAATATATATAGCCACTAAAAAGTTATGTAAAATTGCATGGTTGTGTCTGATAAGCACAATTACCTCCATTATTAGATTGATTTTGTATCTGGCTTTAAAATAGATGTCAGTTTGTTATAAAATATGTTTACAATAACTGTTGTAATTGGATTGTGGTCATTGATAGACACAAAGTAACTTACATCTGCTTATGTTTATAGTAAGCTAAATTTGCCTGTGATACAAGATTAATAAATGTCAGTAGGTACATCAATATTTTAGTCTGTTTTATCCAGCTAATGGTAATTTGAATCCCATAGCAACTAATTTGTCCATACTTAACGGAAAAAAGGAAACTGCGAAGCCTTTACATAATTATACATTAAGGAACGGGGTGTACCTTAATTATACATTAATTTATATGTTCATTAATCCTCCATTACAAACTCCAATGTACTTGAATGAATTAATGAAATCATATGATCCTCCCGGGATTCGAACTCGGGACACCACACCCAGAACATAAGCATCTAAACCATTTCACCACCAACACAGTTTACATAATGAACAGAGAGAGAGAGAGAGAGAGATAATGAGAGTGTGTGTGTGTGTGCATGTGCGTGTGTGTCGTCTATGTATCTAACAAATATATTGCATAAAGTACTTATGCAATTTCTTAGAAAAATTATTGTACTCCTAGTCTCGTAATATAATTCATCAAAGCCCTTGTCATTAACTACATAAGGAGTGTAATAATATATCTCAAACTCGAGCGTCTTAGTCAAACAAGCTGCCCAACTCCTTCCCTATTCCCCCCACCCCTTGGCATCTACCCCCTCTAAAACACTTTACCTGTGGTTATGTGGTTCAGGGTGGAAGATAATTTAACTTCAGTAATAATACTCAATATTACTGACAAGAAATTAGCATCATCAGCATAATCGTATCATTGACTTTCGTATCATTAACTTCCGTCCACTCACCAACTCTCTGCAATCTCTCTCTCTCCGCCGCAATGTTGCATTTCTCTCGCTATTCTATCGCTACTATAATAATCAGTGTTCCTCAGAGCTTTCCCAGTGTATACCACCTCCTTTACGTAGGGCACGTGGTACCCGTCTTGCAACTCAATCCCACTCGTACTCTGTGCAACTCTCCAACCCATGAGTGAAACGTTACTTTCAAACTTTCGTCTACTCAACAGCTGAGCTCTGGAACTCTCTCCCAGAATCAGTCTTTCCCTCTTCCTATGACTTAAATTGCTTCAAACTCCATGTGTCCAGGCATTATGGCTCGAACGTCCCTTGATTTTGGCCCTGTCACTCTTTCAACTATAGGGAGGCACTCGCTATAGGCAGTTGTATTTTGCCTCCCTCAATCACATAGAAGGAAAAAAAAAAATCAGCCAAGATTAGGCTGTTCACTGAATATTGCACTAAATGGGTAGAGTCGCATTAGTCAGTATATTCCATATATATTCCAAACCATGGCATGGCTACATATTGAGTAACGAAATACTGTATATGGACGAGATTGTACGTTTGTATGTAAACCATTAAATTAATGTATGTGTATGTTTATTAGCATGTGTGTGAGTGTGTTTATTTGTGTGTGTGTGTGTTTGTGTTTGTGTGTGAATGTGAGTGTGGGCCAGTGTTTGTGTTTGTTTGCATATGGGTGTGGTCCTGTGTTTGTGTTTGTATGTGGGTGTGGGCCAGTGTTTGTTTGTGTGTGTATGTGGGTGTGGGCCCGTGTATGTATTTGTTTGTATGTGGATGTGGGCCAGTGTTTGTTTGTGTGTGGGTGTGGGTCAGTGTATGTGTTTGTTTGTATGTGGATGTGGGCCAGTGTTTGTGTGTGTATGTACTTACTCTAGTTGTACTTACTCTAGTTGTATTGCGGGAGTGAGCATGCTCGTTATTTCCCGCCTCCTATATGTGTAGGTGTTATATGTATCGTTGGAATGGCTGTGGATGTGTGTGTAGTCTGTATTTTTAGCCAATTGGCGACATCGGAAACGAAGGCTTAGGGTGGATCTGTATGGTACCATTCTCACTATAGACGGTACCGTCTCGCCCGAAGGCTTAGGTAGCCATCAGCTTAGGTGAACCATATGATACCCATCTCGCCTTGTACCATTTTTGCCAACCCCAGATGGGACGTCACAACGTCGTCCACTTATTCCAGGTACCTATTTACAGCTAGGTGAACTGAGGCTAACACATGAAAGGAGACAAGCCCAATTTGTCTCCGCCCGGCCGGGGATTGAACCCCGGACCCCTCGTGTGTGAGACGAGAGCTCTACCTACTAGGCTACGGGCTGTGTGGGTGCGGTCCAGTGTTTGTTTGTGTGTGGGTGTGGGTCAGTGTATGTGTTTGTTTGTATGTGGATGTGGGCCAGTGTTTGTGTTTGTTTGTATGTGGGTGTGGACCAGTGGTTTGTATGTGGGTGTGGGCCAGTGTTTGTGTTTGTTTGTATGTGGGTGTGGGCCAGTGTTTACGTTTGTTTGTATGTGGGTGTGGGCCAGTGTTTGTGTTTGTTTGTATGTGGGTGTGGGCCCGTGTATGTATTTGTTTGTATGTGGATGTGGGCCAGCGTCTGTTTGTGTGTGTATGTGGATGTGGGCCAGTGTATGTGTTTGATTGTATGTGGATGTGGGCCAGTGTTTGTGTGTGTATGTGGGTGTGGGCCCGTGTATGTATTTGTTTGTATGTGGATGTGGGCCAGTGTTTGTTTGTGTGTGGGTGTGGGTCAGTGTATGTGTTTGTTTGTATGTGGATGTGGGCCAGTGTTTGTGTTTGTTTGTATGTAGGTGTGGGCCAGTGTTTGTGTTTGTTTGTATGTGGGTGTGGGCCAGTGTTTATGTTTGTTTGTATGTGGGTGTGGGCCAGTGTTTGTGTTTGTTTGTATGTGGGTGTGGGCCCGTGTATGTATTTGTTTGTATGTGGATGTGGGCCAGTGTTTGTTTGTATGTGGATGTGGGCCAGTGTATGTGTTTGATTGTATGTGGATGTGGGCCAGTGTTTGTGTGTGTATGTGGGTGTGGGCCAGTGTTTGTGTGTGGGTGTGGGTCAGTGTATGTGTTTGTTTGTATGTGGATGCGGGCCAGTGTTTGTGTTTGTTTGTATGTGGGGGTGAACCAGTGTTTGTGTGTATGTGGGTGTGGGACAGTGTTTGTGTTTGTTTGTATGTGGGTGTGGGCCAGTGTTTATGTTTGTTTGTATGTGGGTGTGGGCCAGTGTTTGTGTTTGTTTGTATGTGGGTGTGGGCCAGTGTTTGTGTTTGTTTGTATGTGGGTGTGGGCCAGTGTTTGTGTTTGTTTGTATGTGGGTGTGGGCCAGTGTTTGTGTTTGTTTGTATGTTACTCAGTTACTTGTTCGTCAAGGGAATCCACGCAATGCGAGCTAAGCTCATTTGTAAGTATATGTGGGTGTGGGCCAGTGTTTGTAAGTGTATGTGGGTGTGGGCCAGTGTTTGTAAGTATATGTGGGTGTGGGCCAGTGTTTGTAAGTATATGTGGGTGTGGGCCAGTGTTTGTAAGTATATGTGGGTGTGGGCCAGTGTTTGTAAGTGTATGTGGGTGTGGGCCAGTGTTTGTGTTTGTTTGTATGAATATATGCCATTCCTTTTCAGCTGGCACTATTTCTCCTTTACTTATTTACCTTTTTGTTATTTACAGATACAAAACAGTTACATGCCAAACCTCGACCACTCATACCCACCCATAGCAATCCAGTTCAACTTAGTCCACAGAGATGATCCTAATCTCTCTCTCTCTCTCAATCGAACTGCTCTTAATCTACTCAGTTTCACTCTCCCTGTCTATAGTATTCAATTTGTGTATACCCAACCAAATTGTGTGATATTGCATCCACTTCACAATTCAATGCACCATCCCCTTTAAAGCCTTGGCACAGGTACATTACTTTAAAGGTGAATGAAGTCGTCCGGTGTTACTCAGCATGAAACCAAATGTCCTTCCTAAGGTAAATAACATAACTTCAAGGACCAGGACTCTTAAGCAAATGTGTTATGGCCAAACCAGTTATCACAACTCTTTGGTAAAAAAGGAAATTTAGGTATTTTGTTCTTATGTGATACTTTTTTGACAGCAGATTTCAAATTTGATATGTAAACATTTATACACACATAACATTTAAATTTGAATAATTTTGCAATTGTATCATAATTTATCTTGCTAACATTAAAGGATTAATTAAATTATAGTAAGGATCTATAGGTACCAAAAAGGTAATCACTTCTTCAATTACCCCTTTTGCTCCAACATATTATTTTTGGTAATAATAAAAACAAACATAATAATAATATCCAATATAAAAAATAAAACATGCGTTACAGAAACATTTGATAGCCAATAAACGCTAAATTTTGCATTAACATCCTGATAAGCTAGCCTGAGCTTGGGCCCTTTGAGAATATACTGTTGGCTACATTAACATCCTGATAAGCTAGCCTGAGCATGGGCCCTTTGAGAATATACTGTTGGCTACATTAACATCCTGATAAGCTAGCCTGAGCATGGGCCCTTTGAGGATATACTGTTGGCTACATGAAGCTGGATTCTAGCCTGAGCTTGGGCCCTTTGAGGATATACTGTTGGCTACATGAAGCTGGATTCACTCACTGAATTTATGTATGGACAACAAATGAGTGTGATTGAATTAGTAGTGTAGCTTTGTATGCAGTATTTAATTAACATATTTAATTTACGGTTTTATAACAAATTATTCTTGTTATCCATTCATATTTGTTTTACTTTCATACATAAAAACACAGGGTGTGCACATATGTATGTGGGCAAATGTACACCTTAGTTAAATAGTATCGTCTGGGAGTAGCTAAGTATAACTGTTCAGCAGAATCTGAACATCTCCAGTACCCTCGACATTCCAAGCGGTGAATATCAAACAGCTGCCATCGACACACCATATGTACGACTCACCTCCCACGCCTTCATCACACCAGATATTTTGGACGCAGACACTCTGGTCTTCGTCCCCTTCATTATCGACTGGATTACAAACCACCCCATCTAGGCCCCCTTTACCTCCGACAGGAGTCCCTATCGCCCCAGAGCCTGCCCATGTTTCTGAGATTGGAGGCTCTTACACCCTCCTGGGTAAACGACCACCCCTGCCCGCGACACCTACACCAAGCCAAGGCACAAGGCGGCAGGGGAAGAAAACAAAACAAGACAGACGATTGGTCACCCCGAGTCACACAACCTACCACCTTACCTGCCTGGGAAAAGCCGGATTCTTGATAATGAGACCAATTAATGCCACGGATCCCAATTGGTCAGTTACGAACACCACATATACAACGTGATCCTGGACAGATCCGAAATTCCCCCTCCAGAATATTGTAATACACCACAACTACCAAAATATATATACTAGGTTGTGCTGTGAATACTGCATATATATCTATGTACACTGTTGTTACATTTGTTGGTATTATCTTATTAATATCATTCATTTGTGTCCTGGAATCTGAATACCCATATAACTTGTAATTTGTCTTGCGTACATATACATCCCAATTATTAATTTATCCTTTGTATTCCTTATCCAGTCACGTATCCAATTGTGGCGCGCATTAATAATAACAGGACAACAATAACAGAGAAGCAATAACTGATCATAAAACGTAAAACCACCCAGCTATACATCTCTTCCATTAATCTATAAATCCTCTTTACTTGCAAGCGGTGGAGTGAAGCAGACCACAACAACAGAGTCCCAGAACAGATGTAGCTGCCACCGGCCCCCACCCGCCACTTCAATGTGTCCAACCCACTTCTCAACATTCATGCAACCGTAAACGCTAATAAGTGCACGTCAATTTATATATTTGAACCTTTTATGTCAATCTCCAAAGTATTTGTGATTAAACAAAGCATTGCAGTGTCTCGTTTGAGTTCGATGCAAATTCAAATGAGTGAGTAGCTGTTTGTGCTCATGATCGAACAATCGCTTGTAGTGATAAGTGGTATAAATTTGATATACATGCCACTAGTCAGTGATTAACATCAACTTGTATGTTCACTGTCTCAAGTTTGTCATAAGTGTATGCCAAATATTTATGTAGGCAGTTGCGCAGTGTAAGATGTCAAGTATGTCATTAAAAGTGTTTGTTTTATTGTGTTGAAAGAGTGCCAGAGCAAAAATTAGTTTTGTTGTTGTATTGGAAAGAAGTATGGTGTGCTTGTTTAGTCTAGTGAAATTATTAGAAGGAGGAGTTTATGAGAGCTAGCTAGATTACCCTCTGTGTAGTTAAGGCACACACAGAAACAGTGAGGGAGCCCAGATAAATGAAACAGGGGTTCCAGCAACTCCCTAACACATACTTATGAGCCTTCCTTGGGTAATGCCCTGCTCAATTGGTGTCTATAATATACCCAGTTATTGAGGAAATTATGTGTTTATCACTGGTTTTTTTCTGGAAGTTGGAAAGCATGATTAATAGAAAAATTACTAATGGTCTATTTTAGATGAAAGTAATTTAGTACCCAGAGAGTAACGGTTAACTTTTGGCCATTCTCCGAAGAAACCTCAGCCCCCAATGCTCCCTAATTAAAGCCACCACTAACTGTCCCTAGAAATTTTGCTAGCCGATGTTCTCGGTACTGTGAGACGTACTGATAACATTAAGACTTCTCACACCAAAACTGGTGAGGATTGCTTCACCACCTACACCCTACAGTATGATTGCAGTCACACGTAGACCAGGTTCGCAATTTTGTATCCGATTCCTTTGCCTTGGCCCAACAGCGTCATTTACAATCCTCATCTGTTCCTCTTGGATGACGTTATTGAGCAAATGTACACTCGGCCAAAAAAAGTATCTGCACCCCTACCCTGATAATCTGGTGTGTACAGCTTGGTAGGGTTGGCATCTCTGCCTAAAGCTATATCCATCTATGCTACTACCTACCTATACTACCTAAGACCTACTACCTACGACCTACAACCTATACTACCAAGATGTACACACCAGATTATCTAGGTAGGGGTACAGATACTTTTTTGACCGAGTGTACGTGTTTGAATAAGATCAGCAAGTATCTGTGCCACACTTTAAGCCACTTATCACATGACTCGAAAATTAGATCTGCCTGTTGGAGCTCGCTCATTTGGTGTTTACAAACTTAACCTTAAAACTTAACATGCTATTATCTATAAACTTCATGAACAGAAATGAACGATTCATGGTGACTACATTCCGTGAACACCAACATAATTTTGTAGTTGTGAGTTGGTTATTGTCCTAGTGTATACAAATAGACATAACTGGGTTGTATAAAGCCAACTCACCTCCGGACCACCCTTCCATTTACCGCACACTAAGGACACCAGTTTCTCTGTCATTTGATCCGATGACTCTGGTTTACAGGCCTTCCCAGAGTGCCAGAGTGATTGAGTGAGTGAGTGGCCATGTGTGTGTGTTTGTATGTGTGTGTGTTGGCATATTTGTGTGTGAGAGTGAGATAGTGTGTGCGTGTCGATGTGGGTGTTATGTGTGTGTGTGTGTGTGTGTGTGTGTGTGTGTGTGTGTGTGTGTGTGTGTGTGTGTGTGTGTGTGTGTGTGTGTGTGAGAAAGCGAGATTCTACGTCTTGTGTGTGAATTGATATACATTTTCAAAGTAGGACTTCCCTTTTCTTTAATATACATAGCAGAAAGGTTAAGAATCCTCTACCACGGCGTAGTTTAGTGGATTAAAGTATGGACACTCGTCCTGAGAATGTCGGTGGTTCAAGTCCAGCTGGGAGTATGAAAAAAAAAAATAATAATATATATAATTTATATATATATATATATATATATATATATATATATACTGTATATGTATTGTTTTGAGAAAAAAAAATACATTCAAAGGTTTCGGTAGCATATTTGTTCTTCCTGAATATAAAGTAATATATATTTACTTATGCACACAAGAAGGCAATGAACACATATCATTTATTTTTTACCTTTGTAGATACACACTGACGAAACTGATATAGAAACTCGCTTACATCCGTGACACACACACACACACACACACACACACACACACACACACACACACACACACACACACACACACACACACACACACACACACACACACACACACACACACACACACACACACACACACACACACACACACACACACACACACACACACACACACACACACACACACACACACACACACACACATAAGTCTGGATAGCCGAGTGGTTTAAGGCGCCCGTTCTGTAACTATGAGGTCGAGGGTTCAAATCCACCATAATCCTAAAAGTGTCTTCGGCCATCCAAATGGACACGATTGTATCGTGGTCGCTCCCTAGCCAAGCTGCTCAACTATCAGCTTGTGTTAGCCAACACGTATTTCTCACCAGTGCATCTGTGTATGTACTATGGTGGGGACCCAGGCACATCACGGTCGCCAAAGATCGCATTGTGGCCTCGTAGTTAAGGTAGAACAAGCCTTAAACTGTACCTAGGTTAAGAGAAAATACACTTTTTAGATTTTCAGCCTAACGACTGCAAGTTAACAATAAACCGACAATTAATATTGATATTTTTAAGTATATCACAATATTGTTATATACTGTATGTAGGACACACACACACACACACACACACACACACACACACACACACAAGTATATCACAGTGATGTTATTGGCTATATGCAGGACCCAGGTAATCGGATATGACCTTACTAATTACCGACAGGGAGAGCAAATCAAGCACTTAGTCTCTAATTTGCGTAATAACTACAGTATAGTAATGATGGTAATATTGTTGCGTACTCTTGTTGTTGTTATTGTTTGTTTAGTTTACTACCGTTGTTTTCGTGTTATTGGTGGTGATACTTACATTGTTGTTATCATTATTGTCGAACTAGTTAGGTATTCCTTTTTCTTGTGTGTTGTTGTTGTTGTCGTTCCCTAAGCTGCCTGGCCGAACAGCCTCGAGTCCCTAAGGAAGGCCATGGCTACGGTCGGGCTTTCCCACAGGGCTCTCAAGGAGTGTAAATTATGTTGTTGGCATAACTGATTGTGTTAAATGCAGTTTCCTACGGTGTGTTCAATGGTTTAGGGTGCTGTGTTACATCCCGGGCAGGTGTAGTCGACGGAGTCATCCAGTCTCCTCTGATAGATCAGAAGAGCTGGATGGTGCCCACATATCAGCCTGGCCAGGTGAACTCTCTCCTCACGAGGAAGGGCGGATTCAGAAGGATGGATTTCGGGAGGTTGTGCCTGCAGCTGCATGTCGTCTATGGGTGATTGGACAGAACAGCGAGAGATATGAGCATGGATGTGCTTTTGGAAGCTGGTATGGGGTAGGCAGGGAGGGAGAGAAGACAGTATTTGTGTGTGATTTCGTGTGCTGGGTGTTGTTTTGATATTTCTTGGTGTCTGTGGGTGTGTTGCCATGTAGTGTAGTGGGTGGTGTTGGTTTGTGGAGGCTGCAGCCAGGAATTGAGTGCCTCTCATGTCCAGATGGTCTTTGACTTTGAGGACTTTGGTTTCTTGATGTAGGTGATCTGTAGGTGTAGTTGTTGTGTTGTTGTTTTTACTGAACTCCTCAATGTGTATGGATACTAATTCACAGGACACTTTTTGTTACACATTTTCTGGCAAATTCTAGTTTTAGGATTAAGCGTCTAAAATGAATTGTGTAATCTAAGTTCACTTGCATTCCATCTAGTTGTTGATATCAGTGCATTTGTGCCCCGGAAATATTTAAGTTGAGTAAAGATGCTTGTAAGAAGTTGTGGGAAAGAACATTTGTGGGAATCAGCTTGTACCACATATTGTATATGTACACCATATTGTATAATTCTACCAATTCTCTATTTGTGGGTTGATTTTATAATTCCGTGAAAGGGATCATGTCGCATGTACTGGAGAAGATTGATACTTCACACATCAGTGTAAACAACAAGCGGCTACTCTGTATAAAGAAGTTGAAGGTTCCCTGTAGGTGGATGAGCTATAACGACTAATGAACGCATCCATATAGACTTATCATGTTGATGAAGGAGATGGCCTATAGGCCATCGTATATCGTATGGAAATCAGAAATTGTTATTACAATTTTGTTTTTCCAATAACAATTAAATACAATAAAAATAATTAATACTTAAAATATAATAGAAAAATATGAATACAATACAGCTGCCTGTTTACGGATACTGAGTCATTAAATGGCGACATCTAGAATATTATCTTTGTCATGTTCCCAGTAGTTCCCTTTCCAATGTTCCCTTACCCACTCTAAACCACTGTTTGGACACTTGATCCTCAGTGTTTTGGAGGACAAGCAACCTAGAAGGGTCACTAGACCTGTTGTTGCTTGATTTCCTTTGTACTCCTTTGTATGTTTGTCCTATGTTTATCCTCTTATCTTAAATATCTCCAGCATACAATTCCCACTCTCCTCTTTGATATTCTTATTAGCTATCCCAGTTACCTCTTCATTTTGGCTCGAACGTCCCTTGATTTTGGCCCTTTCACTCTTTCAACTCTGGGGGAGGCACTCGCTACATGCAGTTCTGTCTCCTTCAGCCACATAAAACAAAACAAAAATACTACTTCCTGTTTTGTGTTTTCTTCCCCTGCTTCATGTAAAACTTTCTTATGTTCCCTCTGTCCTTTTCCTACAAGACGGCTTGGTTGGTCGTGCAAATTATATATGCAATGGTTCCCATATTCTCCATCATATCGGTTTGCTGCTTTAATTACAAACAGCCTCGTAAGGAGTATAGACTATTGCTATTAATGTTAATATATGTAAACCTCTTCATTTGTCTATACACAATAGCTATATACAGTATACCTATTTATTATCGTGTACATTGTTCTCTCCTACTCGTCCTTCTACATTTTTTTTTCTGAAATGTATGCTCCCTCCAGTTTGTTGTACTTCTTTTATAATGTATACACACTCACCTTTGTTTAGCTTTTTTCATTTCCTATTGATCTCTTTTATGCCCCCATCTTGTACTCTTTCTCCAGCCACTTCTCTTTACTCCTCTCTTACCCACTTTGTACCCAACTCTCCCTCCTCCTTCCTCCCTCAGCCACTACTCCCAGCCACTTCCACCTACTCTTACCTCACCCTCCATCTCCTTAACCTACCTCACTCATTCTCCTCAACCTCCTTCCCATGCTTCATTCCCTTCTCCTCCCCATTGCCCTTCCCATAGCTCCCTCTTCCACATTCCTTCCATCCGTTCCCCACCTCTACCACCTCCTCTTCTTCGCCTACCCACTCCCCCACCCCCACATTCATGTCACCTTTGGCCATTTCAACCTGGCCTCTAATTTCCTGTATGCCTGGTTGGAGGTGGTCAGAGCGTCGTATCTTCTCATAATGCCCCCCACCCACCCACCCCGAAAAAAAAACACAGAATCGAAGAACTGTCTGACCTATATATAACGAAGAACCTTGCTACGATATATATGGCAATTTATACTAAATAGAAGACTCGTGATAGTTTACTTTCCTACCCTAATAAACGAATGACTTCAGGGAACCCACCCACCTTAACATAATTTTGCAGAAGGACCCTGTTATACAGTATATGAGCGTTACATTTGTAATATATATATATACAGTATATATATATATATATATATATATATATTTAATTGTGCCCCCTTTGGCCCCTAACACTCCCTAAACCTCCTGATCACCGACCCTCGAACCCGTTAATGACTGGGATTCCCACAGCTTCAACACCTTCACTCATCTTACTTATTGTGTAGTATATATAATCATTTGACTACGGACGATTTTTTTTCAAACAGTATGAATGTTTAACTAAGCAATAGTATTTGACATTTATACAATCAGGGAGTTTGTTTGGTTTGTTTGAGCTCATTGACAATATTATTATCAAATAATATTACAAAGATAAATAAACATAATCACTTAGTATTAGGCACAAATATATTGAAGCGATTATCCTAATAAAACGAAAAATGCCTATAAGGTTATAATAATTATGATTAAAGCTGTCATGATGGCAATACTTAAAGACAAATAAATGTCTTATGAAAGGGATAGAAATCATTTAATCAATTATCCTGCCTCGTTATTATATCATTACTATTTTACTTGAAATACACCATTGAATAGCTGTTGCATACGGGTTCCAGAATAAAAAGTATAAGAGTTCAAGGAATGTTTTGTGCTATTATGGTTAGGGAGTTTTTGCTGAGGACAACAATTATATATGTGTTTCCATTTTGGCAATATTTCATAATACCTTAGAACAAATGGCTCATATTCCCCGCACAATTACTTGGTTTTCTGAAACTATCTTTACTCAAAGTAACATTCCAGCTGTCTTCTGATTTCATGAATAGAGTATGTCATGTTTTTTTTATTGTTTCTGAAATGTTAGGTTATTTTATTCAATTCATCCTCAGTTGCAAATACCCATTCGAACTTGTGAGTTTAAAATTTAATTTTAAATGTACTGTAAGTACCAATTGTAATACAATCCATTATTCTATATATATATATATATATATATATGTCAGAGAGTTCATGCCCATTTATATCTTTAATACCGTGTTAGAGATCTTAATCTGCAACCTTTCAGGAAAATCTCAGGCCGCCACATTACTCGTTTAACAAGCCGTGAAGATCTGCCCTCTCATTCCTTCCCCCTCTCCCCTCCCTTCTCTGTCTTCCTATTTCCACCCTTCCCCTCTCTTTGTCTCCCTTTATATTCCCTCACATATTCTATCCCATGTCCCCGCTCTTCCCCTATCCCCACATCCCATCTCTTCCTCCATGTCTCCACACGTTTCCTCTGTTCCCCTCCCCCTTGTCCTTCCTCCTCCCATCCCTAGTATCCCTTCTCTTACTCTTCCTCTTTGCCCTCTCTCTTCCCTCACGTCCCCTTTCCTCCTTATCGCCCACATCCCCTCTCTTCCTCTCTCCCAAGTTCCCATCTCATAATTTTGAGGTATTATACATATAAACGATACCGCCATGCTTCCCAGGAGGAAAATTAAATGGAATCAATTCGTCACAAGTTGCGTAGGGTTAAGTGTAAAAATCCCTTGTAGAGTACTCTGAAACATGGGTCCTAGGAGTTTGTATGGAATTAGCTTTGTTCGCATATATATATATATATATATATATATATATATATATATATATATATATAGTTAGGGGAGGTGTGGCGGAGTGGTCTTGCCACTGGACTGGTAATCCAATGGACCCTGGTTCGAATCCCAATATGTCAATGGGAAGATATTATTGGGATGGAATTTGTGCTGTACCTAGGTATCCGTGCATTACCACAGCACACCGAAATGCCAAAAAAATACCATCATTGTTCCCTGATTAAATAGCATTGTATGAATACTCCCATATTAAAAAAATATGCTACAGGGGGGCAATGCCTAGTGAGTTAATTGCTCAATAGGTGACGTTCTGAGAGTTCTGACGTTCTGGATATATCCAAAAGGATATATAAACCTTACTATCACCATTCTGACCCTGTACCAAGAAGACCTCCTCAACAAAGGCCTCAACTGCCACTACAGCTCCAAACCTGGCCCCAACCGGAAACGCCTAGAAACGGAAATCCTCCTGGACGACATCCTACGACTCAAGAAGGATGGCAAGGTCACCACTACTCCCGCCCTACAACCTACTCTCCTCGCTGAAGCCGCCAAAACCAGAGGAACTCACCATAGCAAAATACTCAACAAACAACACTTCCAAGCTGCCAAACAACTAAGAGACAACATCATCATCCGTCGTGCGGATAAAGCTTCCTGCCTCGTGATCCATGACAAGGAGGAATATCTTAGAAAAATGGACGTCATCGTAAGTGACAACACCAAATTTAAAAAGATCACCCGCAACCCAACCGACGAAATCAAACGTACTGCCAACACCACCATCACCGCCATCAACGCCAAACAAGGAGGGATCCACCTTAAAAAACTCGTCGGAGAATACACCCCTGGTTATGCGTACGGAACCATCAAAACACACAAACCTGGGAACCCCCTCCGCCCCATCATCTCCCAGATCCCCTCTGCCACCTACCAGATCGCCAAGGCCCTGAACAACCTCCTCACCCCCTACGTGCCCAGCCAATTCAACCTTAACTCAGCCCACGATTTCTTGGAAATTTTACGAGACGCCCCCCGTAACAACAACCACACAATCGCCTCTCTCGACGTAGAAAGCCTGTTCACCAACATTCCAGTGGATAGGACCATTGACATGATTCTACGTCGAATTTATCATTGCCCTGATACACCAACACTGGACATCCCGGAGAAGGTCCTGAAAACACTACTGGAGCTATGTACCAAGGAGGCCCCCTTCCTTTGCCCCCGGGGCAACATGTACAAGCAGATAGACGGTGTGGCGATGGGCAGCCCCCTAGGAGTTCTTTTTGCGAACTTTTTCATGGGTACCATCGAGGAAGAGCTCCTAGCTGCACAACGACCCGCCGTCTACTGTAGATACGTGGATGACATCTTCGTGCAAATCAAGGACCTCCACGAACTACAGGAACTCCAGCGTCGCTTCATGACCTCCTCCGGACTTAACTTCACCTTTGAAAAATCTAACAATGGACAACTCCCCTTCCTCGACATCCTCGTAGCTCTGAACGACCATGGGTTCAAAACCACCGTCTACATTAAACCAACTAAACAGGATAATGCCTCAACGGCGATAGTGAATGCCCCCGCCGTTATCTTCTATCCTCCATCTCCACCTATGTTAGGAGAGCCCTCACGCACTGCTCTACCTGGGCCGACACCCACCAGGAACTAGAAAGACTATCCCAAGTTTTAGTAAATAACGGATACTCCAACTTCGACATCTCCAGCACCATCAACCACCATCTTGAAAAATGGTACACCCAAAGCCCTCCCAACATTGACCCCCCCAATGAAATTAAGATCTTCTACCGCAATTACATGTCCTCTGAACACAAAAATGACGAGGCCGTCTTAAAAGAAATAATCTCCAAGCATGTCCACCCAACCAACCCGGAAAACAAAATCAAATTAAAAATTTATTACAAATCCCCCAAGACCTCCAACCTCGTTCTCCGCAACAAACCAGCCTCCACCAAGATAAAGAGCCCGATGACCGACGATCACGTCATTTACCAACATACCTGTAATTATGAGGACTGTGGACCTCATTCCTATATTGGTATGACGCAGACTCGTCTTTCACGTCGGTTAACTCTTCACCTTCAGGCTGGAGCCATCAAAGACCACTATCTCACCCCTAACCACCCTCACCTCACACGCAACGAGTTAGAGAAACACACCACCATACTCGATAAAGAAAGTGACCCAAGGAGATTACCTATACTCGAAGCTTTATATATCCAAGCCTTACATCCCAACATCAACAACCAAACTCTGGACCTTCAGATCCCTCCTTCTGCCAAAAGGCACTTTCCTACAGGACCTAACACCCCCCCTCGCCCCCCGGTGCCCTTGACGCAGCCCCCCGCGCTTCCTCCTTCAGCTTCGTCTTCCGCAGGCGCCACACAACTTAGGCCACGCCCCTCGACACGCAGCCAATCAGCTTCGACCCCACCAACCGACCACCATCCCGCATCCAGTGCGCATGCGTGAAGCGGTTCTCCCTTTCTCTCTCCTAGAATACCCCTCCACCAATAGCAGACTTTTGCCCCCTGATTTTCGCCTCCTCTGATCCTCCACCCTCTATATATACCCTTCCTGTTTACCGTCCTGTCCCCTCTCGAAAAGTATCCTCAAACTGTCTCTCCAACATAAACCAGCTCACGCAAGTTGGGTCAAGCCCCGACGCCTTCATCTCCTACTAAAATTCACTTCCTCACCCCCTACTACTTCCTCTGTACCAACTCTAGTATTCGAAGCATAAGAGTGATCAAAATTATTACTTGCCTCACCTTTACTATATACTTCCATACTTCCTTTTATATCATTCCTTCCTTACTTGATAATGCTGGTTGTCCAGTGAAACGCGTCGTATATCCTGTATCTTCATGTACTTTAATGTAACCCTGTACCACCATGAATTTTGCTCATCTCCTTCATCTACTTCCCGCCACCCAGCGAAAACTCATCAGAGACCTGGAAACTTTGAATAATAAAATTTCCAACGCAGAAATTGCCATTTCTTTCAACCTCGTATGTATTAAAGAAAATTATTACCTGGCTTTACTAACATATATATATATATATATAAATATATATATATATATATATATATATATATATATATATACAGTATATACTGTATATATATATATACAGTATATATTTGTGTATGTATGTATGTATGTATGTATGTATGTCTGTGTGTGTGTGTGAACATAAACAACAGATCCCTAGCAATCCTATTCGCTTGGTTCGCCAAAAGCTTTCTGGTAGCGATGAAAGAAAATGGAGAAGACTAGTGAGGAGTGCTGATGTCAGTACTGTGACCCCAGGCAGAAGGGGACCGGTGCAGAGCAGTAGTGGAGGGTCAGCACTTGCTTGGCCCACTCTCCTTCGCTTTCTTGAACTGTTTTATCGTCTGTTCACTTTTGATTTTGCTATTCGATATTTTTATTACGCGAACTTACTATGCAGGATAAAATGGTTCGTCTAACTAGAGCCACAAATATATATCTGGGGCCTATTTTCTGATATAAATTTTTGAAACATATTCTGTATATGATTGGATTAAAAACAGATAAATAAAATGTCTGGTTTTCGAAAGTGCTTTTATAAATTAATATATTGTTTCATAATCTTCTTACTCAGCTTGACATCGATTCTGTATTTTTCACTGATCTCCTATTCTATTATTTTTTCTTCTGGTTTCATCGTTAATATTAGTTTTCTCGGTTTCATTATTCTCCTCTCCTAGTCCTTTCCTTCCTCTGCTTGTTTCATCTCTCCCCTTCTCTCCCCTTCCCTCTCTCATGTCCTCTACTGTCAGTTTGTTTCCTGCTGTATGGGGAATACTTCAAGCATTTTAAGGTCAGTTATAAACTTGAAGGATTGGGGGAGAGTTGGAGGCAGGGGGATTGATGGTTGAAAGGACAAAACAACTCAGTGTTTATGCAATTTTTGTTTCTCTCTTCATATATATACGTTTGGTAGATCTGCTACATGCAGCTTAGAAAGGTTCAGTAGATTCCTCGTTGTATGCTTTCCTTTGTGCTCCTTTGTATTGTCCTCTTCTCTCTCGCTACTCCTCCCTTCCTTTTCTCTCCTTCTCCTCTCCTCCCTCCCTTCCTCTTATCTTTCCTAATCCTCTCCACTCCATCTTCAGTCCCATACATCCAGCACTCCCCTCCCCTCTCCCCATTCCCTGGGCTTTATATACGTCGCCTTTCCCTTCCATCATCTCTCCTTAAGTATACTCTTTCATTCTCCCTTTCACCACCCACCCTCCCCCACTCCCATCTCCTATTCTCCCCTCCCCTCCACCATTCCCTTACAACTCATTCTCCCTTCCACTCCCCTCTCCCCCTCCAATTCATCTCTTACCGTGGCCAAGATGAGATGAGTGAAGGAAGGAAAGTCAAGCTTTAGAAACTGTTGATAGCTCTCGGGAACTGCCCCCTTGTTATGATTGAAAGGGAATTTTGTGTTGGTGTTTGTTGAACTTGCTCTCCCCCTCATCTCCTTAGCTTACACACAGACACACACACGCGCGCACTGACCTTTTCTTTGACCTCTCTCTCTCTCTCTCTCTTTCTCTCTCTCTCTCTCTCTCTCTCTCTCTCTCTCTCTCTGTATATATATAGATATATATATATATCCGGTATATATATATATATATATATACCCTGGGGGTAAGGGATTAGAATATGCCCCACGTGCCTTCTGCGTGTCGTCGTAAGAGGCGACTAAAGAGGTTGGGTCGGTGGTCTTGCGACCCCCACCCAGAAAAAAATAAGTAGCAACGATAAACGACAATCAGCCCCGGATGCGGACGGACCCTGTGTTGACGAACCCCGACCGACTATGGGCAAGCTTACGGACATTCTGAGAATAGGTACATGGAACGTGAGTGGCATGAATGATGGCACAAAAGAGAGAGAGGTACTGGAAGTGTTAGTGAATGCCAGGCTGGATGTATGTGGAATGACGGAGACCAAATGGAAGGGTACAGATGTGAGAGAGTGGGAGTGTGGAATGGGTGTGTGTGCTGGAGTGAGTGAGGGAGCAGCGAGAGAAAGTGCGTGTTTGTTTGTAAGTAACAAATGGAAGGAGTGTGTAAGAGAATATGGGTCTGTGGGTTCAAGGATTGTGTGGGTGAGAATGAAAGTAGGAATACAAACGTGGGTGATTGTGTGTGTGTGTATGCTCCGACAGAGGATAAACTTGTAAGAGAGAAAGAGGAGTTCAGGGTGAATGTGGAGGCGTGCCTGGATAAGTTTGACACGAACGAAAGAATATTTCCGATTGGGGATATGAATGGTAAGGTGGGTGATAGGAAAGTTGATGGAGTGGTGGGAGGGTGGGGGGTACCGTCAGAGGTGAATGGGAATGGTAGTGCACTTGTGGACATATGTGTGGGGAGGAGGTTGTGGATAGCCAACACCTTCTTCCGACACAGAATGATACACAGGTACACATGGAAACGGGTGTGGACGATGAAGGATAAGACAGTGGTGGAACGAAAGTCACTGATTAATTATATATGTGTGGATGAAAGAATGAAGAAATCTGTGATGGATGCTATGGTGTATAGGGGTATTGCAGGGGGTCAGTCTGATCATTATGTAGTAGTAGCTAAGGTTAGGATACAAAAGAAGTGGGTGAGGAGAGCTGGAGGGAGGCGAGAGGAAGGTGGAATGGTGAGGAGGGTGGAGAGGCTACAGGAGGAGGAAATCAGGGAAGAGTACAGGAGAGCAGTAGAAAGACGACTAGGTGGGTTCGACCTGGAAGATATGGAGAAAGTGGAGGAGATAAGTAAGGTGTTTAAGGAAGAGATCTGTGCAGCATGCGAGGAGGTGTGTGGAGTGAGGAGAAGAGGGAGGGGAGTGAAAGGTACAGCATGGTGGACAGAAGAGGTAAAAATAGCTGTGGAAGACAAGAAGAAAGCGTATAGAGAGTGGTTGGGTAGTAGAGGGAATGAAGATTTGGAGAGGCAGAAACGAGCGAGGTACGTGGAGAGAAAGAGAGTGGTGAAGAGAGTAGTGAAGGAAAGCAAGAGAAGAGTAGATGAGGAATTTGAAAGGAGTCTGAGTGTAAAATGGAGGGAGTGTAAGAAACTGTTCTGGAAAGAAGTCAAGAAAGTTAGGGAAGGTAGCAAGGGAAACATTAAGGGTGTGAAAGATAAGAATAGGAGAATGCTAGCCGAGAAGCAAGAGAGTCGAAAGATGGAGGGGAGTACTTCAACGAGTTGCTAAATGTAAGGAATGAAGAACCAGCAAACATAGTTGGATATGGTATGGGAGGGAGAAGAAGAGAAGTAGTGGAGGAGAAGGTGGGGATCAGGAGTTCAAAAGTGTGGGAAGCCATGAAAAGAGTGAAGTTGGGGAAAGCACCAGGAACAGATGGAGTGTGTGGGGAAAAATTGAGGTAAGGTGGTGAGAGAGTGATCGAATGGGTATGGAAAATGTGCAATCTAGCATGGGAGAAGGGGAGTGCACCCGATGACTGGAAGACTGGCATAATAGTCCCCCTATATAAGGGCAAAGGGGAAAGAGGAGTGTGTGGTAATCACTGAGGAATATGTCTTTTAAGCGTAGTAGAGAAGGTGTACAGTAGGGTAGTGATTGAGAGAGTGAGAGTGAGAACGGAGAAATGGATATGCGACGAGCAGGGAGGTTTTAGGAAGGGAAGAGGATGTGTAGATCAGCTTTTTACCCTGAATTGTGTTGTGGAGAAATATCTGGAAAAGCAACAAAAGGTGTATGTTGCCTTTATGGACTTGGAGAAGGCCTATGACAGAGTGGATAGAGAAGGCATGTGGAAAGTACTTAGAATATACGGAGTAGATGGCAAGTTGCTGAAAGCAGTGAAGAGCATGTATGAGGGTGCAAAGGCGGCAGTACATGTGGAGAATGAGCAGAGCGAATTCTTTGACCTGAGTGTTGGGTTGAAACAGGAGTGTGTGATGTCCCCGTGGTTGTTTACTGTTTATATGGAAGGAGTCATGAAAGAAATACTAGGAAGAGCAGTGGATGTTGGTATATCGCTGAAAAGGGAGGGAATTGAGTGGAAGCTGTCTATATAGCTGTTTGCGGATGACACAGTTCTGATGAGCGATAATGAATGGGAGTTGCAGGGTCTGGTAAATGAGTTTGGAATAGTTTGCGAAAAACGGAATTTGAAGGTAAATGCGGGGAAAAGCAAGGTTATGGTCTTCGAAAGGGGTGAAGTCACAGAGTGTGAGGTGAAGCTGAACGGTCAGGCTATTGAGATCGTTAGCTCTTTTAAGTATCTGGAAAGTGTGGTGAGTAAAGATGGGACTATGGATGAGGAAGTGCGGGAGAGGGTTCAACAGGGGAAGAGGGTTGTAGGAACGTTGAAAGCAGTAACAAGAAATAGGGTGGTCAGTATGGAAGTGAAGAAGTCCTTGCATGACAGTGTGGTAATCCCGACACTATCTTACAGAAGCAAAGCAAGGACGTTCGGGAAGAGACTCAGACCAAGAGTGAGAGTGGTGGAAATGAGTTACTTGAGAAGTGCGTGCGGAGTTACATGGAGGGATAGACAGACGAATGAGGAAGTAAGAAGGAGGTGTGGTGTGGAGGTAGATGTGCTGGAAAGTGTGAAAAGGAACAACTTGAGAAGGTTCGACCATATGGAACATATGGAAAGTGAGAGATTGACTAAGAGGGTGTACGAGAGCGAGGTGGAAGGATAGAGAGGGAGAGGTGCACTGAAGGAGAGGTGGAAGGATGGAGTGAGGAAGTATATGAATGAAGGCGGTGCTGGTTGGGAGGAGGAGCGTCGACTGACTGGGGACAGAGGTGCATGGGGACGGTTCCTTCGTGGCCACCCCTTCGGGGATCACGGCGTCAGGCAATAGATAGATATATAGATAGATATATATATATATATATATATATACAGTATATAATATATACACACACATATTATGTGTGTGTGTGTGTGTGGGTGTGTTCTGTCATTGTTATTTTAACCCTCTCACTAAAAACTTGAGCATAAGTATGTACCCTAATTGTTCACTCTGAAGCACCAGTTGCTCTACCACAAGAGGATGCACGTATGTTATTGCTCTCTCTTAACCCTCAATAATCTCTTTACATGCAATGTATTATACACCCAAAGACAGAGCAAGATCCATACTATTTTATAACTGGAAAAAAATCCTATACGATAAAATATGATCACATTGAAATCCGATATAAAATATAAAACATTGTTTCTCAGAGTTTACACCTCTTGATTTCGTTATAAGCTTAATTATGTTTTGTTTATACCATCTGAAATTAGAAGCCCATTATATTTTCAAGTTCATTCCAAATGCGTCTTCAGAATTTATTGATCATCATCTGTTGTATTTATATGAATGAATTAATGATCGATATTTGGCAAAGTTAAATTGTGCATGCGCAACCAAAATATTCATGCATCAAATTTTCAGAAACAAGAATTTCGTTTAGTACAATTAATTATATATGAATAGAAAGATGAAAGGTTTATCTACAATATTACCATACCAAAACCCACAACAAATACTGTATATTTTGATAGATAAAAGTGATGAGGACCGAAATTTTGAAATGTTTTCCCAGCATCTTTGATTTTGCATCAAGATAAATAATAATTTTCAAGAATGACAATAGAATTATATAATATATGATATGCCAATTATTTGTCATGCATTTTCCAAAAATGCAATTCAAATTTGACTATCATAAGTTTTTTGTATATGAATATTATAGCACAAGCGTATATGATCGCGGTTATATACGATTATTTACAAATAGGCAATCGTCGGACAAAAATGTCAGCACTCATAACGGATTTATATTGAAACCAGTTGTACTAAACACTGATACTACCTTAATATATTACACTATGGATATAGAATTATAAAAAGATATCCTAAGATATATAACCCTATCATATAGTATTTTAGATACACTAACCAGTAGTACAGATCAAAATTAAAGGCCTCACATAGCGTGCTCTCTCCCAGCCTGTCAGACTGAAACTGATGACTCGCTCTCTATCGATCGGGAAAGGTGAGGTTTACTGAGAGTTAAGGCCGCGTCATACCGGAGTCGAACGTTGGCCGACTGCCGCCCGAAGTCGATGACTTGCATATTTTTCCCGAATACAACCGAATTACCCGAAAGTAACTCGGAGTCGAATATAACCCGACACTGACCCGAATGAATTTTGAATATAACCCGATGGACCTGAATGAAAGTCGATGATGAGTCGATGAATCCCTGTACGTAACTCGAAGGAACGCCGATGTGGAACGAAGAAGCCTCAATCATGCGTCGAATATAACTCGAATATGCCCCGAAGACGGGGAAATAACCAGAATTATTACCGAAGTTTAGCTGAAGCTCAGTCGATCAACAACCGAAATAGAAGAAATTAGGTAGAACGTCAGTCGAATAGGTCGAATGTCAGTCGAATAGGTCGAAGATCATAGTAAGTTAAATAACCGCTTATATTATATTTCGTTAACCCTTTCTGTATCGGTGACGTCATATTTATTTGATTTCAGCAACATTTAGACGATTTTATGAAGCTTAGGATGGATTTATGGTAGCTAAAGGGATTAATTGATATTGTCTGAAGCATTTCAATGGGTAGACGCCCTTCCTGCGCTGAATAAAATCGTCTAATAGTTGCCAGAGTATAATGAGAGTATATTGAAGAAGGATCTGTGGTATTAAAAAGGATTAAGTAAAACAATTAGAAACCTGCTAATTGTTTTTTAACCTGAATAATATCCTCTAATGGTAACCAGAGTAAAGTTAATAGGACATCACCGGTACTGAAAAGGTTCTTATAATAAATGTGTTCTACAATGAATTTCAGATTAGTGGCGTTTCCTTCAATATGTTAAAAATACTATTCATATTATGTAGACTAGTTATACTACAACCAATATATTCTACATTGCACACACGAAATCAACAATGTACTCAGCTTAGAATTTATATCTTGTAGCGTGTGTGAGTGTGTGTGTGTGTGTGTGTGTGTGTGTGTGTGTGTGTGTGTGTGTGTGTGTGTGTGTGTGTGTATGTGTGTGTGTGTGAGTGTGTGTGTGTGTAAAGAAGCTGTAACAAATTCGTGGTCAATAAACTATCTACTTATCTTTCTGTGTGTGTGTGTGTGTGTGTGTGTGCCATCCTGACATTTGTTTTTATTTGTATGTAAACAACCCCAAAGAGTGGAGTTAGAGGGTGAGTGCGGCTACGTGTCATCCCCTCGTAGTCCTCCTTTGATTGATTGATGTGCTTATACCCTGTTCTAAACAAACAGGTCAAAATTCTTAAGGGGGGGTCACCAGCTTTTTTTGTTATCTCTCTCTCCGTTTCACTCTTTCCCTAGCTTGTATCCATTCGGCCCCATTCAGCCAACTGTTTTAAGACGTTTATCCCCATCCAGGTGTTGATTTCTTTCTGGCGAGCGATAGCGAGCCAGCATAGACAATGAAAAACAGATGGATAGGGTTATATTTGACTGTTATTCGAGTGAGCATCGACTTTCCATTGTCTGTTATTCTGCCATTTCTGGTCATGGTTGGGTCAATATCGAGTCTCGTTTGACTCTCGTTTGAGTTACATTCGATTTTATGAGAGATTCATCCAGTTATCATCGAGTTTCCTTCGGGGTAATATCGACTATCATCGGGTTACATTCGACCCAAGTTCGAGTAATTCGAGTCATCATCGGCAATTCAAAATACAATCGAATAGGTCGAATGTAACCCGAATATGACTCGAATATATCCGAATGTAACTGGAACGTAACTAGATCGTGACTCGATAGTTTTTTAACGTTTATTTGACCCGATTCACCGGATGATTCGACTCAAGCCCAGAACATCCTAGAACTTCCCGAAGATCACCCGAAGCGTTACCAGAATCGACCGGAACTGGCTGAAATTTGAATTTTTAAATCGATTCGGCCAGGTTCGGGTGGGTTCGACTTCTGTATGACGCGGCCTTAATGTTGCCAAGGTTTTTCATTTCGCGTGTTACTATTTACAGTATTTATTGTAGTCCAATTAATATGCAATTAGAGTATTCAGATTTTGTTCAATTGATTTTTAAAGTATCCAGAGCGCTTGTCGAGTATCCGTGAATATAGGGATGCCTTTCATGAATACGCTAATCCCGGTTCCAAACCTAAGAAGGTTAATTCATTGGAGGGCTTCTAACTTAATTTATTTGTTTTATTAAGAGAACATTATTATAATGTAATAATAATAATAATAATAATAATAATTATTATTATTAATAATATAATGACACACCCAATCTCCCTAAAACATGTAATATACATTGTCATGATCATTATACTGTAAGATATATATTGAAAGGAACATATTCATAGGGTTTTTCTGCTGTTATTAAACAATATGGTAGGCATTATATGTTAGTAACTAAACAAGATTGGAAATGAGAATATCAGAGTGATTATGTTTTTGTCGTAGCGAGATTGAGCAACACAAAATAAGAACTGACGCACATTTTTTTTCTGTGTCAAATTTTAATAAGAAGTCGAAAAGTTTGTAGATATGAAACTACTACTTTATTGGGACTCGTCCACTTTCAGTGACACGCTGTGACAAAAATGTGAATGTCTTTCTTTCTGTATTATGGTTCTGCATCGAATTTAACGCATATTGTACAAGAGGATATTACCTTAAATGTACCCTCCAGTACCAGGTAGTGTGGCCAACATTGTTTCAGAGGGAAGAGAGCACACCCTCCCACCTCAGAAGTTGGTGAAGTACTGACCCAGCCAGCCTGTAGAGGATGGCAGCCAACCTGAGAAGTGTTGCCAACTCCTCAGAGCATTGCCTACAAGTCATGTTATCAGCTACCGTTCGATACTAACAGTTACAAGGACTGCATATTACTAACAGCCGTCAGTCGTCGCTGGTACTGGTGAGTGACTTCTTTACTGACGGCCATTGTCCGTCGCCAGTAAAGTAAGGGTTAAGTAATGCAACGGAGCAGATTGTGCATGACCTTACGTATATATATTGGTTCCGCATCGACTAAGCAGTAACAGTAACACACACACATACAGAAAGAGAGAGAGCGAGAGAAATGCGAGTTCGGTCTTATGTAAAACATATATGATGCTATATCAGTTTGCAGTAACAAATAGAATAGGCTGTGAAGATGACCTGTTTATTTACTTACTTGTGGCTACTACTGAACATACATTATATGAACTACGTTACCTAAGATATTCTACTTTCATTTTAATCGCCGATCCTACTTCTAAGTAGTCCCGTAACTTGGCCAAAATTACGTGGTTCATCAACAGTTCTGTGAATTCATTTTATGTTGTATTGACTCTCTAAATGATGTAATTGTTGCCGACCCAGTTGTTGGCAAAGGTCCGCTCTTCTTTCGCTCTTTGTTTTTGTTGAATAAATAACATCGAATGGGGGACGGGGCAAGTGGAAGAGGTGCGGAGAGGCTATAGAATGTTTTCTGAGTACAGCAATATCATCTTGTTAGTAGAAACTAATCAAAGAAAAGTTGACTTATAGCATTAAAAATGCAGACTTTGATCTTGTTGTTCAAATGACCCTTATATATTGAGTACACAAGTCAATCGTGACATAGAAGTTCCTCTGTATCAGAAACTCAGTGTTTTAAGTGATCGCTTTTTTAAAATGTTTTGGATCGATTTTTGATGATGATATAATATTAGGGTTAATATATGCGTTAGTGATATAAACTATAGTGAAGGTTGATTATATGATTCCTGAGATCCCAAAGGCATTAATACAGATGCTGTCAGACCAGCACTAAAATTTCATCACAAATTCCTGCGGGAGATTACTTCTATAAAGACACTATGCACAACATGTCGGCATTGTTTCCGTATGGCAACCGGTCAGTTCACTTCCTTATCAAAATAAGCTTAGGTTAGGTAGGACTAGAGTAGTTTAGAATAAGTTAGGAAACTTAGACTATAATTATTAGGTCAAGATAGTTATATTGATTGAGTTAGAGAGGTTTTGCTCAATGTAGGTTAGATGTTTTTGTTTTATATGTATAAAGGAGACAAAAGGCAGGATGTCTATTACGAGTGTCTCCCCCACAGCCAAAAGAGTGACAGTGAGCCAAATTCAAGGGATGTTGGGGTCAAAATGCCTGGACACACGAAGTTTAAAGCAGTTTAAGTTATAGGATGAAGGAAACATTTATTGAGGGAGAAAATTCTAGAGTTCACTTGTTGAGTAGAAGAAAGACTGATAAAATTAACCAATTCTTGGGTTGGAGAGTAGGACATAATAAGAGTGGGACTGTTTTGCAAGGCGGGTGCCTCCCACTCGCCGCAAGGGAGGGGGTATGCACTGAGAGAGGTCTGAAGCACACTGATTGATGTAATAGCGATACACTAGTGAAAGAGATGCAACATTGTGGCGTGTAGAAGAGATTGTAGTGAACTTGTAAGAGGAGGTGAGTTGATGAAGCGAAATGCTTTTGATTCTTCTCCTTTGAGAAGTGCGATATGGATGAAGCCTCCCCACACATGCGAACAATACTCAATACAGGGGCGCACTGTGCCCCAATACAGAGCAAGAAACTGTGCGGGGGTGGAGAACCCATGGAGACGGTCGAGCACACCAATCTTTTGGGAAGCTGTTTTAGCGGGACTGGTAATATGATCTTTCCAAGAAAGGTCGGATGAAACAGATACACCTAGAATATTGAGAGAAGATGAAGGATTGATATACGTATTGTTGAATAATAATTGCTAGTCTTGTGGAAGATTGTAATGGAGAGACAGAGGGAAGATTTGGGTCTGGGAGGCATTGAAAGTGACAAGATTAGGTAAGGATACCGTTACGTTTGTTTAGCTTGAATTATAGGTTAGAATAGGTTAGGATGCTCCATATGATTTTAGGCTAAGTTTGTTTAACCTGCATTGTAAATATTCGTTAAATTAACAGCAGAAGATCACAAGACTCCACTTTCGAACACCTTATACAAGATTACGTTTCCTTAGCTGTAAGCTACGGTGATGAGACCGTAAATAACAATTAATATCGATGGTTAATTAACTTTGTAAAATATATTGTGTAAGTAAAAATGTGTGGACATATGATGGGTATGAAAAGTGTAATTAAAGTGTCAATAATATTTTTCTCATTAAAGGTATATTGGTAGGCTTACTGCTAAACCCATATCATATAAGCATTACAATGTGCATAGTGAAATATAAAAGAAAGTCACTATCAATGTACCTATCTTGATTTAATATGCCTTTATTTTTCGTTTTCATTTTTTACAATGTGGGGTTTAATTGCGCCCAGTCTCCCTTCCCTGTAGAGTCTCCGAGCGGGCCAAGTGGATTAACTTTTCCCCTAAACTCGTCCCAAAGTTTCGCCAGGGAGAAGGAGGGGGAAAAATTGGTAGGGGAAATTTCTAAAGGCAGGGAAAAATACAAACTTAAAAAGAAAACTAAACAAACAAAACAAAAAAGCTAGAAACAAAAATATATCTTTTCTTGCTGGATACTTTCTTGTGATGTTTTGAATGTCGTTCTAAGGTAACTTTCGGGGTTTTCTTAGGTAACTGTGGTGGTGACTTTTAAGTGTTAGAGATGTGTAAGGTGGGAGGTAAAGCCTTGTGTTGGCTAGCTGGTGTAGTCTGATTGACGGTTTTAATTTCGCCCTTTTTTATGCCGTGAAGATATTTCTGACCTAGACAACGTAAGTACCTGCGGTGTTGTTTGTATGTACTGAGAATGATTAATTTTGACATACGTTTACTGTATAAGCCAAATGTTGTATCCTTAGAGGGCGTTATCTGCAAAATTTCTAAGATTCTGAATACATTATGATTTGCATTATCTGAACATTTATCAAAATATGACATTAAGCAATTGCATATCATCGTCATGTGTACTTTGATTTTCCAGCTGACAATGAATCAAATTGCATGATCTTATTAATAACATAACATATTGACACACATTCACGATTGTGTTCACGTACACACTCGGGCGTTCTTACGTGTGTGCACATGCATTCATTCTCGCACGAACACAATATTTTTTTGGATTCATGCATGCACGTACACATAGGCATACATAAACACTAACAATTAACGCAATACACGCACTCGGTGAGAGAGTGAGAGAGAGAGACAGCGAGAGCGAGAGGGGGGGGGGGGGGGGGGAGAAAACTAAAAAGGAAAGCGAGCGCGAGCAGAATGAACCCGGAAAGATTGAGATATATATAAAGTGAAGCCTGCGACCAATGGGACGATTGGTAAAGTTAGGGCTCGTCGAGAACTGTCAAGATATCCGCCAATGTCAGCCGACATTTTCTTTTCGAGGCCTTCATAGTAGTTCTAGTCTCGTATATATATTTCTGTATTTATTTCAGTTTGTATCATATTTTTGTATTTATTCATCTTTGTATCTCTTCATCTTGGCTCGGTTCTCTGTATTTCGTCTTCCTGTTGTGTAGCATCCAGCCGACTAATAACTCGTATTCAGCCCTTCATAATACCTCCGGCAGCTTGGTCATGCTCCCACGCCCTCCATGGTCAAGTTTTCCCCATTCGGGGTGTGTACAGAAGAGTAATTTCGCCCCACAGATGAATGCTATGGACCCCTGACGACGTTTCCACGACTGGCAGGTGGTGGGGCGGCGCCTCTAAGTACCATTGTCCTGTAGAGACCAAAGTTTAAAGGAAGACTAACTTCTGAGGGTAATTTTAAGATAGTTCGTTTCTGTCGCAGTCTTGAAAGATTTTCGGTTAATGGTCAAGCTAGGCCCTTTTAGTCGCTTCTTACGACACACGCAGGTATACGGGGTGGGAAATTCTGCTCCTGATCTTGTGGATTCCCCTCTCACCTAGGGGGAATTTCGTCTTGCAAATCCTCTTATTATATTTCTGTATATTTTCCTTTTGTTTTATATATGTATCTCTTCTTTTCGTCTTTCATATCTGGATCTCCTTGTTTTCTGTATTTATGTTTCTCTAGTTCGAATAGTATTATTAGTATCTCATCTCTTTATCTTGTTAAATTTTCATCTTGCATTTATGTAGCCCCTTATAATGTATCCTCTCATTTTTGTACAATGTACATCTTTATAAATTGTTATTTTAATTATGTACCACCTCTTCTCCTATCCCAATCTTCCTATTTCTGTATCATTTTAGAACCTCATATTGTAATAATAATAATAATAATCTTCTGGTTACTTATATAGCGCCCGTATCTTCTCCTTCGAGGATTCACAAGCGCTTGGCTTTCTTTAGTCTACCAGAGACCATTACCCATCCCCCTTGCTCATGGGAAGATGGTAACCGCCGGCTATGTCCCAGAAAAACTTTTCAATCTGAGCGGGGATTGAACGCGAGACCTTCAAGATGGGAATCAGGCACGCTATCAACTGAACCAGCCGGACGGCTGGTTTATATCCCCTTTTCATGTATCTCTGTAACTTCTCAGCTCGTTTCGCTGCATGTCCTCATCTTGTCTTAAGCATCTTTCTTCCTTTTTCAAAGCTCTCACGTTCTACTTTCACTTCTCTGTATTACTAAGCTTCTTTTGTTACCCTTTCTGTTCTTTCCTTCTCTTAGGTTCATATCTCGTCGCTCTATTTCTCGTCTCCATTTAAAAACAGCTCGTCCCTTGAATATTGTACCCGTGTGCTCAATAATATTCATTACCAATCAGCCACAATATTTGATCTTGTGCAGTTGAATTCAAATGTCAGTTTGCATGTGTCGATGAAGAACATCACGAACCTCACTGAAGCACGGTAGCTGGATAGCTTTAAGTTGGAGTCGCACGGGCGTTATATCTGCAATTTGTTCCGATAATTCAGGTCTAGCAGCTATTCAATTTAGGTATGTAATTGAAAGAGGACAGTTATATTAACTTGCCTTCAGTTTAGTTGAGTTCAGTTTTGTATTAAATCATATTTGTGTAACATACATTTTTATCCGCATTTACTTGTCCGCACCAATTTTATTTTTGTTACATCTCTCAAAATGAAACGCAATATTCCAGCCCGTTTTTTCTCTCTTGCATACGTTTCAATCGCTTACCCAAATTACGGACATTTCACACACTCTCCTGCATTCATGTCAATCACGGAGTCGCGTCCAACATAATAACAATATTTAGAGCACAATTCTCCTGTTGCCGTTTTTTCCGGCATTACTTCAAGGCATTATTGATGATTCTGAATTAAAGTTTAATGAACATTTAGGTAGCCATAGGAGTCTGAGGTAAGTAAGCTTGTCGGTTCCGTACGAAAAAGTCTGGAAGGCCCTGTACTAACTAAGATCTATCTATCTATCTATTGCCGGACGCCTTACTTCCCTTACGAGGGTGGCCATACACAAAATGCCCCCAAGCGGACCTATTCCCTGGAGAGGGACAACCCGAGCCAGTTTAGTGAAAGACTTACAGGATTGACCACTCAATTTAGGATCCGTCCGACTCCGAGGCCCTCTGTGTATCTTGTTAGCACTATTTTTCTACAGTGGTGTTCGGCTAATCCATCCACTAACCTGCCTTACCCTTAGGTAAGCAGTACGGATTTGTATCAGGTTTACTCCCCTAGACAGGTTGCCAACCAAGGCTGACGAGTCCCATCCACCCGGATTTGTATAAGGTTGTCTCCCCTAGATGAGTTGCCTACCAAGGCTAACGAGTCTCATCCACCCTAACTAAGATGCCACTCGAAAATCGTCGGTAAAGAGCCTCCGTGTGATCCTACCTTAGCGTGGACGTTGGTGAACGCATGTAATCACTGTGCATTCCGGTATTGTATTATCGGCCATTTGTATACACCCCTCCATCCGAACCCTGGGATTTACATAAAGTGTTTGTTCATTATGTAGATGTGGCCCATACAGATATATTTATTCGCCGTATATTTTCATTGGGGTAGATAATAGTGGTCTTCCCTATTGTTTTTAGTGTTTTCGGGATTTACTGTTCATGAATGATTCTTTATATATATATATATATATATATATATATATATATATATACCGGTATATATATATATATATATATATATATTATATGCAGTATATATATATATATATATATATATATCGGTATAAAATTATATTCAGTATATATATATATATATACAGTATACTATATGACAGAGAAAGACTTGCAAATATCATACATTGCAGTCGGTATGGTTAAAGGGCATAGCTCACGAGGTCAGCTATCCTCATTATCATAAATGTTAGTGTACAATATACCTCCTATGTCCAATAATGTTAGTGTACAATATACCTCCTATGTCCAATAATGTTAGTGTACAATATACCTCCTATGTCCAATAATAGTAGTCCGAATTTTTTATAAATGTAAATTTCAATATATTAGTGTTTTTGACGGTGGTGGTGAGAGACATTTCCGAACTGTCGTGGCGTACAGAGAGGCATTGGGGGTACCCATAGAATAACACAATCGGTAAAAGAGTCTCAGGAGTCAGGTCACTGGCTACCATTTTGATTGTCAGTATCTTTGTTAAGTACTCCATGCTGTGAAAGCAGTTAAAAAAAATGGAAATATATTTAACGAGAGGTAGGCTATGAGTAATTTCATGAACAGCATAAGCTTAGTAATGAAGCGTATACATAATGGCAAGCTATTGAATAATACACTGTGAAAGTTAAAATGAAGATGGAATTTGTTGATACAGTGGCCCTACACTATTTTACAATGTTATTTTTGTTTTACCATTAGAACTGGTACGACTAGTGTTGCCATATGGATTGAGCTGCCAATACATATTATTATTTTTTTGTGTTTTGTTTTGCTTAACGAGGTCAAAATATGAATATTTGTATTGATAGATACTTAAGAATAGAAAAAATATACTCATGTGGTACAACTATCAAATACTGCTTTCACATTACTTCATCATGTACGAAATATATGAGGGTAACCTAGATAAAGGGAAAATCAAAACAGATTCGCATTCCGCGGTATAATTCCTTCATCATTACAACAAGAGAGAGGCGACAGGGACTGCTATCAACTTTCTAAGCTTAAAATATCTTACATGGTTTTGTTTGCTATTTTAGATCAAAATTTATGGCAAACCAAGACAACTGTGCAGTATCAACATGCTTTAACATGTTTTAGACAATGGTAAAATGGAAAGGGATATTTAATAAGCTATGCTCTTTAACGTACTGGATTCTCGGGTTCATCTCAAGGAGTGTGAGTAACAGAACTGTTATCTTAAAACTTTACTTATCATTAGTGAGACCTCATAGGGATTATGCTGTCCAATTGTGGTGTCCTTTTTACAGAATGGACATAGATTCGTTGGAGAGAGTGCAGCGAAGAATGACAGACATGATTCATTATATTAGAAATCTACCATATGAAGAGAGGTTGAACAAATTATAATTAAATTCGTTAGAAAGACGCAGAATTAGAGGGGATATGATAGAAGTGTTCAAGTGGGTTAGTGGGATTAACCCTCTCCGACATATGACGCGATTTTGAGCCTATTGGGGATACTTTAAAGTCTTTGTTACCATCAGGGGTATTTAGAAACCTTTAGTTTAGTTACTTCCAACCTCTGCAGTTGTCTTTGAGTTAACTGTGGGCAGAAAACAAATATTGGAGAGGTAATTATAAGAGTGAGAGAACTCGATTTCTTATTGCTAATCTGGCAACCTCTGCGTCATATGTGCGTGAAAGGGTTAATAGAGGAGACATGAACAATTTACTGAAGATCAGTGATAGCGAAAGAACTCGAACAAATGGTTTCAAATTAGATACAATTCGTTTCAGAAAAGATATAGGCAAATATTGGTTTGATAAAAAGCGTTGTAGACATGTGGAATAGGCTACCGAGTGATATGGTAGGATTGAAAACGATAGAGAGCTTTAAGATAAAAATAGATAGGCATATGGACGAGAAGGGTTGGGTATGAGGGGGGATCTGTCGGGTGTGGGCCAATCGGCGCTCTGCAGACCCCATAATCTTATGTTGATCTCTGACTGTTTTGGTGAGGTTGTTCTCAAGGTATTAGTGAGTTGGGTCTATAATTAGGCTTTGTAATTGGGGTTGGGTGTGACAGGGAGGATCTGCCTTGTGTGGGCCGATCGGCTTTCTGCAGACTCCCATTGTCTATGTGCTTATGTATATGCCAACAAATATAATATAGTAATTATTCCTCTACATTATTAGTAACTGATATACTACACACACACACACACACACACACACACACACACACACACACACACACACACACACACACACACACACACACACACACACACACACACACACACACACACACACACACACACACACACACACACACACACACACACACACACACACACACACACACACACACACACACACACACAGTAATCCATTGATCCAGACCTGACAATGACCTCCAAAGTTAGACAGATGGACTAGATATACAGCCCAGCATAATGACATAATTCACATGCTAGTGGTAAGGGTAGTATGATCGAATATACATCACCCGGACAACCACAGAGACAGAGTGAGAAAGAGAGAGAGAGAGATTTTAGAAGGGGTAAGGGACAATTGAAAAGAGAATCACTGGCCTGGGAATATTGTCCATGACAGGATTAGGAGATGTTAGTTGGGGACAATTTGGTTTTGTAACTTAATCCAGCTATAAGTGATTATTCGTGTATACGGGGAAAAGTGAGTAACATCTTAATTGTTTATACGTAAACTAAGTGATCCTCAATGTATCTGAAGAAATATAAAAGATATAAGTATTCATTTACAAACGTAGTTAATTATTGATTTAACCTTTTCGGTGTGGCCTCTTCTATATATGATGAAAACGACCAGGTGGCTATTATTCCACTAATTCTGTTCAATATACGTTGTCCTAGCGCCATATTCGCAGCCCTGAGCAAATTAGAAAGCTTCTATGAAAAGATTGGGTCGAACTCTCACCATAGTAGTCATTATCACCCTCCCTATATCTCCACATCGATCAATATATTGCTTTTTGTGTTATTGAAAGCCGACCGTCCACTTTTCATTCCCGAGCAAAAATATACTCTTTCTCTCTTTCATTTCTACTCGCAATAACTGGATGATATTTACAATTATTCTATCATGTTTTGAGTTTGCAATGCAGTATGAGTTGTTGAAATAAGGATGTGAAATGAACCTAATATACGTACCTGGTACGACTATAGATTTAACAAATAACATTGAGAAGTGGCCCTGCTTTCATTGATTTTTAGCTTTAACCCTTAATTAGCGGCTCACCACATAAGTCGAGTTAAATAAAGCTGGACTATGTGGCGGCGCTCGACATAGGTCGAGTGGCAATTTCAGCACGTAATGTTGCTGAGAGAGAGAGACAAGTGGTGGCAGGAGACTAGCGAGCGTATGACTGCTCCAGACCACCGCGGCGAACCTACTGACACGAATCTCAGCTCCCTCCTCCCTCTCTCACTCGCTACATACTGAATTATATGGGGAAAGTACCGAATTACATGCTTTTTGCACTCGCGTTGCACGGTTATTGCAAGAAAACTAGCCATCATAAAAGGATCGTTATGGTGTCATTCAAAAGCTCTGTTTATGCCCTTTCAGGGATAGGTACTTGTTTTACGTTCTGGGTCTTATTTAGGCATGAAAATGATCACGTAAACAGCCCTATTTTGGCTAAAAACACCCCGCTGGGCGGTACATATAAATAAACCGCATAGGCCGCTCGTAAGGTGTTAAAAGCTAAAAATCATTGAAAGCATATAAATATTATACATACACCCTCCCTCAACCAGTGCACTAAGCACACTGATATAAGTATGGGTGGCAAGCTTAGAACCTCCAGGATGTGTCTGGCAAGAAGCGGGACGGGTTGGTGCAACTATCCAAGCTGGTATTGCTAATGCATTATGTACGTTGGTCGCACTGTAAGACGTAAATATATGTTGGCCGTTGGCCGCAGTGAAAGGTGCTTGTCTATACGATGTTTAAAGGAATCAATGTGCTGCAGTTTATAACACCTCGAGAAAGCACATTCCTCAGGTTGATAAATCGATTGAAGAAGAAATTCTTAAATAATTTACCAAATATTTTGCAACCATTTCCCCACGTGTAATTTGATTGATCGATCATTAAGTACTTATTATAGATCATGTTGTCTACACTTTGATGATTTTAGCACTTGAATTAGGTCGCCTCTTTATATGTGCTGGGTTAAAGGAAATATATTTTGTTCTCTAAGACGCTCCTCGTATGTTTTTTTCTATAGACAAGTTATAATTTTGGTAACTCTATATTTGAACTCGTTCGACTTTGTCTATATCTTAATGGTAGTAAGGGCACCAGAATTGAAAGCCATATTCCAGAAGAGGACGGACTAAGGAATTGTAAAGAGTGAGGATTACAGCTTTGGTTTTATGCATTTATATTTATCCGCAGTAATGTCTTGAGCCTAATCCAAAAAGTAACTTATTGTAAAACCCAGTCCCAGGCAATATTCATATCTGTTTTATTTTTTTTTTTATTTTTTTTTAATATTGAACAAAATGGAGTAGCCCAAGATGGTCTCTGTGGCTGCCAACTTTGCCCTACATCCTAAGCTACCATGAGTACAAATTCGAGACCCCTACGAGCCATTTGGAAGGTCTAAAGTGATTTTCTTAAGGCAAAAATAGCCGACGTCCAATGGACGTCTCTGGGCTGGACGGGTTATAGCGTATTTGCCAAATTTGAGACCAACATTATTTGTCACATGTTCTATATGTTCATTTGAGAGTACGGTATTTGCAAATTTGCATCTTCAGTAAACTTTATGATTGTACAGGTGAGACCCTCATCTACAGTATATCGTAACTATAAACTAGGAAGAGAACTGGCTCTAATACCGATCCCTGGTGTACCCTGCTAGTAATATTGGCCCATTTGGATGATTTACTGTTTATGACTAGCCTACTCTTTTATTTATTTCTGTAGCCAGTCTTTTATCCATCTCAACACACCGCCGTATATTCCATGCACTTTTAATATTAACAATAAACGTTTGTGGGGATCTTTGTAAATGGCCTTTTCTAAATCAAGGTACCGGTATATACTGTACATCCACAGATTTATTTTCATCATATAAGTTGAGGATATCGTGAAAGAAATCTAAAATGTTTGTTAAGCAGGAACGTTTATTGTGGAACCCATGTTGAGTGCATTTGATGATGTTGTTGTCTTCCAAGTAATTTACGAGTCTGTCTCTTATGAGTGTGTCAAGCATTTTGCAGCAACAGAGATTAAGCTAATTGGACGGTATTTATTGAGTACATATTTGCTGCCTTTTATAAATATCATAGGTACGTTAGCCAGCATAATCCCAGACTGCAAGGATTTATTGAAACGCAATGTCAGTGATTTGGAGAGCTCACATTTAGCTTACTTTAGAACTCTAGGTGAGATTTTTTGTTTTCAAACATTTCAATACATCTGTTTCTGTAATGCTCTTATTGTTTAGAGTATCATAATTGTTTATTTGAACTGTTAATGCTGTAGGAAAACATTGCAAAAAAAACATTGTAAAAAAATCATTGCAAAGAAGGTATATTTTTGTTGTTGTATGAAGAAGACAAAAGGCAAGGCTGCCTGTAACAAGTGTCCCCCCATAGGTTGAAAGAGTGATAATCCTACCCCTATTCAGTTCATCTCTTCAACCCCAAAATTTAAAACAAATCTCAGTCCTGCTTCTATTCAACAAGTAAACCCTGGAACTTTCTCCACCAATCAATCTTTCCTTCATATTATGACTTAGACAGCTATAACATTCGTGTGGCAAGGCATTTTTACCCCAACGTACATTGCATTTGGCTCCATGTTACTCTTTTGGTTTTTGGGGAGACTCGTTACATACGAAATTACTCGCTTATTCACTGGAATTAAATAACAGTTTTCCATACTCTCATATCTCATTATATCTAACGAAAGGAAGTAAATCCATTGCTATTCAGTTCAACTCCCCCACCTCTCTCCCTCACTCTAAGATATCTAGGAATAGCACGTATAGTACTACAATTTAAAATAGGTTAGACATAGGTTAAACATACTTTAAGGGGAGATGGTTCACTTTTTGGGCGATATTTGCATGTATTCATTATTTTTCTAGTTTCCTCCCTAGATCTTCATCAAATTTGAAAACAAAAAAACATCCATTAGATCCCCCTTCTAGATTAATTTGTACATTTGTTGGTGTCCCGGCCGAATGCCTGTTCTTCCAACATTACAGGCTCACTATGGTTCGCCAGGGAAAGAGTCGACACCTAAATAGCACGAATGGCCTAAATATTGACGAAGAAATGGGGCGAAAGGTCTTAGAATCAACTAACTAATGGAGCAAACATCTTAACATCTGAAAACTAATGGGACTAAACATAAGGGAGAAAGTGGTCCAGAAAACCGGCCCATTCCCCCTTAAAGTAAGAGGAATGGTGTAAACCGGCCCATTCCCCCTTAAAGTAAGAGGAATGGTGTAAACCGGCCCATGCCCCCTTAAAGTAAGAGGAATGGTGTAAACCGGCCCATGCCCCCTTAAAGTAAGAGGAATGGTGTAAAACATATAATTTACAGAATGCTTTATAATGAGCACGTCTGTTAATAGTTAATACATTTATATATCAAGCGTGAGCGTATTTTCTCGAGATAATACTACTTCATTGTACGGTAATTTGGCCAATCATATGATCCGTAAAGTCTATAATGATTGGCATATACTGTATACGTTAAAACTCTCTCTCTCTCTCTCTTTCTCTTTCTCTCGCTCGCTCTCTCTCTCTCTCTCTCTCTCTCTCTCTCTCTCTCTCTCTCTCTCTCTCTCTCTCTCTCTCTCTCTCTCTGTGTCTCTCTCTCTCTCTCTCTCTCTCTCTCTCTCTCTCTCTCTCTCTCTCTCTCTCTCTCTCTCTGTGTGTGAGCGTGGGGGGCAGTATTTAACATCAAAGAGAACAGAAATGGGTGTTACCGTTTGAGTTGGTGTATAGAGGAAGCAGCTGGGTCGGGATCAGGTTAGAGGTGTGTGTGTGTGTAGTGTGTGTGTTGGGGGGGGGGGACTTGTATATGCATTTGTGTGTTTTATCTTGTGCATAGAGGAAGCATTTATGTGGGAGTCGGGTTAGAGAAGCGATATGTGTGGGTGGTTATGTTTTGATGTGTTTGTGCTTTTGAGTTGGTGCTGGAGTATAAACGAAGCAGTTGAGTGGGAATATGGTTGGAGGTGTGTGTGTGTGTCATTTACTCGTTTTCGTGTGAGTGGGCACTCATTAGCTTGTGAGACAGGTCGGTGGAATAGGCGGGGCCGGGGTCGGCTGCCTCCTGAGGAGCGCCTGTGTGTGTGGAGCTGTACAGAATAAACAACATATGGTACAAAACTGTTCGCTCACCAATCACCTTAGGCAGACCTGAACTTTAGAACAGTTAATGCCGTCAGATCAATTCATGATATTTTGGCTGCTTATTGATAGGTATTCGGACGATCAAAGGCGCGGAGGATATTCAGTGTTTGCATATATTGTTTATTGTGTCATATACTGTATATATGGTAAGGGTTTTGTTTTTGGACTACAGTTTTCATTTATGTTGTAAGATTAGACTGTGAGAGCTGCATTGCTTGTTGGAAAACTATAATTGCACAATTGTTATATTATATACAGTATATATATATTTGACGATGTATTCTGTGGTCAATAAAGTATCTATATATTTATCTATCTATATGTGTGTTTGAGTTTGTGCTAATGTATAGAGGAAACAGCTAGGTGGAGATCGAGTTAGAGGTGTGCATGTGTTATTTGTGGGTGTGCGTGTGTGTTTCGTGTGGTTGTATCTGGTGTTGGTGTGTGTATATGTGTGTGTAAGTTAGATTTGGTGCTGTTGTATAGAGGCAGTAGCTGGGTGGGGATCGGAATAGAGCGGTGTATGCGTGTTGAGTGCGTGTGAGTATTTTTGTTTTATTTTTTTTTGTATGAAGTCAAAGTGAAGGTTATGTGCATAGGCAAAGCTGCCCGTAGCAAGTGACCGCCCCCCCCCCCCCCACACACACACACACTTTTTCTAATGAAAATACTATCTTAAATGAAACACAAGCTGGTTTTCGGCAAGGATACAGTACAGTAGATCATATTTTCTTAGTTAAATCAATAATTGATTTGTTTTGCTGGAACAACAAAATTTTAATTAATAATACTAACCTAAACTGTATGAAGAATCTGTCACTTTTTCTCAAAAGAACGTTTAATATGTATAGATAGATCAAGTCTTAGGACATTTAATATGGTTTGTTTAAGATGTACCAGTGTATGTACGTGTTCACTAATTTAGTTAGCAAAGGCATATTGTGCATGTGTAATATGTAAGGGGCTGTGCTCCATACTTTTTGTAAATGTCTGAGCAAAATAAACTTAATTCAATTCAATTCAATTCAATTCACACCTCCAAGTGGAGAGAATGATAGAGAGCCAAACTCAAAGTGCATAGAGTAAAAATGTTTGGACACACAGCTTGAAGAAGTTTAATGCATATAATGAGGAAACACGGTTTGAGGGAGAGAGTTCCGGAGTTTACTTGTTGAATGGAAGAAACATGGGATAATCTGTTCACTCTTCGGTTAGAGTGTAGGACAGAATAGGGATGGGAATGGAATGAAAGGCGGGTGTCACCAACTCTCCGCGAGGGAGGAACCTATGAAGAACACTAATTATTGTAACAGTGAAAGAAGAGTGAGCGAGATGCAACATTGCACGTTGATGAGACAAAATGCTTTTGACTCTACCCTGTCGAAAAATGTGGGATTAGTGGAATCTCCCCACACAATTGAACAGTGTTCGCTACATGGGGGCTCTGTGCCTCTGTTAGGGGTTAAAGAATCCAAAGAAATAGTTAAGTGCACCTAAATTCTGGGAAGCTGCTTTAGCAAGAGTGATAATATGATCTGGCCAAGAAAGGTCAGAAGAAAAACAAACACCGAAATACTGAGAGAAGATAAAGGATTGATTTACGTATTGTTGTATTGTTCGATGAGTATGGGATAATCGTGTGGAATATTGTGACAAGAAGATAAACGGGTTTTGAAAGCACTGAAAGCAACAAAGCATTATCTGCCCAATTTCGGATATAGCTGATAGATCAGAACATAGGTTTGAAGTAACTGCATGGCGAGCTGTTGTGTAAATCTAGTTAAATGTTGTACGTTAGAGTCATCGGCATAGGAGTGGATAGGACTAGAGATACAGTTGAGAAGATTATTAATAAATATTGTAAAAAAAAATGGAAGTAGAACAAAACCCTGAGGAACATCAGAGTTGAAAGATTAAGGAGGTAAGCGACGTCCATCCACAACTGCAGCTTTGGTCATAAAAGAAATTGGATATATAGTCATAGAGAGAAGGACAGAAACCGAAGGATGGTAGTTTAGAAATACGCAATTTGGGAAAGACTCTATCAAATGGTTTTTAATTTCTCGTGCAATAGAAAAGGTCACACCGAAGTCCCAAAAGGAGGATGATCAAGAGTTATATAAGATAACAAAAGAGATCAACTGTTGATTGACCCTTAACCCTTCTTTGGCGGCGCGCAACTTATGTCGTGTGAAATAAATATGGAATAAGTGGCGGTTCACAACTTACTGTATGTCGTGTGCCATTTTCACCACGTAATGATGCTGAGAGAGAGAGATAAGTGGTGGGAGGAGCGTAGCAAGCGTATGACTGCTCCAGACCACCGCGGCGGACCTACTGACATGAATCTCACCCTCCCCCACCCTCACGCGCACTCGCTACACAGGGAATTATGTAGGGAAACTACCTAATTACATGGTTTTTGCACTCGTGTTGTGCGATCGTTGCAAGAGAACCAGCGGTCGTACAAGGATGGTTGGGGTGTCATTGGAAAGCTCTGTTTATGCCCTTTCAGGGATAGATACTTGTTTTACGCTCTGGGTCTTATTTAGGCATGAAAATTATCACGTAAACAACCCTATTTAGGGTAAAAACACCCCGCTGGGCGGTACATATAAATTACCGCCTAGGCCGCTCGTAAGTAGTTAAGGACATGATACTGGTGATCAGAAAGTAGATTATGAGAAGATGAATGCTTTAAAGATGCAAGAAATGAGAGCTATTAGACGATAGTTGGAAGATTGAGAGCGATCACCCTTCTTTGGGACAGGTTGAATGAGAGCAAACTTCCAAGAAGAAAAGATGTTAGAAAGTTAGAGGATAGACAAAGATGAGAGAGCTTGCCTAGGCAGGGATTCAGCACAGAAGAATAGTATTTGAGTACAACAGGAGGAAAACACCATCTGGTCTGGTCTCTATGCTTTCTTAGTATTAAGTCCAGAGAAGGCAGGAAGTATATCCTTAGAAGATATTAAGATATTGGGCATAAGTTAGAGAGAGGGGGGTTGAGAGGGAGGAATAGGACTGGACTCATCCAAGGTAGAGATTCTAGCAATAGTCTGAGTGAAAAGTTCAGCTTTGTTAGAGGTAGAAGGGACGAAGGTGATATCAAAGCTGAACAGTGGAGGGAAAGACGAGGAAGTTCTCAGCTTGATGCCAGAAAGCTTGGGATGAGTTAAAGTAGGAGAGTTTTTGGCAAGTCAAAGATCAGATTTGGCTTGATTCAGGGCAGAATCATAAAGCGTTCAAGATTCTTGAGTTTCAAAGTGCCGTTACTGTTTGTATATTTCCTCCTTATTGCAGACAGCTGTAGAGCAAGCATGATTAAACCAAGATTATTTTGCATTAGATTGAGTGTAAGAAAATGGAATGCATGCCTCTATGCCCAATTTGGTCACCGCAGTAATGTGTTCGGCAAACTCCGAGGACACGGAAGCAAAAATCATTCCAAGGGATATCAAAGAAGTACTGCTGAAGAGGCTCCCTAACGGTAACGCCAAAGTACCACAAGAACTACCGGCTAGGAGGGCCAGATGGGTGCACTGGAGAGATAGGACAGGTTACAGAGATAGGGTTGTGATCGGAGGAGCTCAACAGAGAGAAAGTATTTACATCGCAAGCAGAAGAATGAGAGGTTAGAAATATGTCAAGAATGCTGGGCCAATCTCAAAGACGGTCAGGGATAGGTGTAGGGGTCCTGACCTAACTGCTCAAGGATATTTGGGATAGAAAAGATGTAGGCTTGTTCACCAGGTTGGTCAGTGAAATAAGGGGAGAGCCACGGGTGGTGGTAAACATTGAAATCACCCAAGGTGGAGATTTAACAGAAGGGAGATGTGGATAGAATGTGTTCCAATTTAGAGGTATGATATTCAAAGAATTTTGGATAGTCAGTAGAATTACGGGACAAATATACAACACATATATTTAGTTTGAGAATGACATGATCCCTTAAGCCAGAAAATTGATAATTCATTAGAGTCAAAGTTAGGAACGCGAGAGCAAGTACGCTTGTTGCGTACATATACGCAACATCCACCTTTGGCTTGAAACTGAGGATAGAGATCGAAGGTGGATACAAAAAAGGGTTTGTTGTCAGTTGTGTGTGTGTGCGTGTGTTTTGTGTGGTTGGGTATATGTTGTGAGTGTGTGTGCTTGTATGTTTGTGCATGTTTTTGTGTGTTGCATGTAATCGTGTATGTGTTTGTGTATTTATTAATGGGCCTGTGTGATAACTTGGTGTGCGGATATGTGAATTCCGTGTGTATGTATTTTGTGGCATGCGTATCTATGTTTTATAACGTTTTGGCTTGATTGTGTCTGTGTGTGTATATGTGTGCTGGGTTGTGTTTTGTGACTGTACATGATGAAGTACAACTGCCAAAAGTGCATCCTATGAACATTACTTTGCTATAAGTATGAATGCAAACGGTGAGAATAGGAACATTGAAGATTGTTTGTCCAATAGGATTTATGTATGATTTAAAGACTATTAGTGATAAAGGTTCAGGAGGCATGAAGAATAAGTAAAATCTGCTGTTTGGTAGATAAAAAAAAAACTTCTTCCTCTTTGGTATGAGAGAGAGAGAGAGAGAGAGAGAGAGAGAGAGAGAGAGAGAGAGAGAGAGAGAGAGAGAGAGAGAGAGAGAGAGAGAGGAGAGAGAGAGAGAGAGAGAGAGAGAGAGAGAGAGAGAGAGAGAGAGAGAGAGAGAGAGAGAGAGAGAGAGAGAGAGAGAGAGAGAGAGAGAGAGAGAGAGAGAGAGAGAGAGAGAGAGAGAGAGGTATTTATACTACCTACAATGCATCCGTACTTCACAATTCCCAGCTATATAAAATTGTGAATGGTAAATTATAATGTCGCTATTTCTATTGTTATTAATATAACAGGCCAAATCCCTTGATCTGGTGTACTTAGCTTCATCCTATTGTTTTGTTGCTTTGGCTGTGTGTGTGTGTACTACGGTGATAAAGGTAATGTTTATCTTCAACATTTATCTTTGTTTGTTTTGTTTTTGCAGGGAAATTATTCTGATGTTGATGCGAACTTGGGAATAATTTAGATGATTTTATTATCAAACACACCCGATTTTCTCTCCCCTTAGCTGTTTCACCTCATTTCATTGTCTTTATCCCTACCTTCGCTATTTAAATTATCCCCTTTAATTTCCCCCTCCAATTACTTATTTCTCTTGCCAATGTTCTCCCCTCAGCCTACAGTATCTCCCTTCAAAATTGTCCTTTCCTCTGGCACCCCAGTCATTTCCCCTCACCAGAGTCCCTTCTTTCCCCTCGTTCTAGTCTGCTTGTGCTGTTATCCTAGTCTGTTCATCCTATTTTCCTACAGACATTTACCGTCATTCCTGTTATTTGTTTCTCTTCTCTGTAAATGTTTTCCCTCCTCAAAATATTTTTGTTCGCCTAGAATTTTCCCTCACTCAAGTATATTCCTTTGACCTAGTATTAATATCACACTATTATATTCCTTGTTCTTGTTTGATTTGTTTCCCTTCATACTACTCCTTTCCTCTCGCCCTAGGCCTCTATTATTGACATCCTCGGTGTAACATTGAATGTTAGATCCATTGCTAAAAATGTCACTAAAAATGGGACTTACAGAGTTCGAGAATTCTTCACTGACTAGCAGTTGGCTATATAAACAAAAGTCACGCGCTTTCTCAGTACATCTTATCACAACATCAGCATAACTGCAATAATATAAGGAAATATATCAACACTTATAATCAAATATATGAAACAAGCAGTGAAATAATGACTTAGTAATGTTGAGTAAGTTTAAGTGTGTGATGGCAAGATATATCACGGATGGGAACTAGTACCTCTACTGATGGTTAGACCGAGACTGACTTCTGAGCTAGTACGAGCGACTGTTTGTATTAATCTGGACATTGTTTATGTTAGTGTTTGCTGTTTCGAGGGTGTGATGTGGTGGTGTCGGTGTTCTGTTTGTATTAGTTAGTCTGGATATTGTATATTTAATGTGTGTGTGGTCTTGTTTATATGTATAAATTATACAAAAGCCAAAGCTGCCTGTAACAAGTGTCTCCCCCAAAGTTGGAAGCGTGATAGAGAGCCAAATTCAAGGTACGTTAAAGTCAAAATGTCTGGATACACGGAATTTTTAGTATTTTACGTTATAGGAAGAGGGAAAGACAGATTGAGAGGTAAAGTTCCCAAGCTTACTTGTTGAGTAGAAGAAAGATTGGGAAAACCATTTATCTCTTGGGTTTGGAAGCTGGACAGAATAGGGGTGGGAGTGTGTTAAAAGGTGGATGCCCCACAATATCCTTACTGAGAAAGCTCTGAAGACCGCTCATTATTATAATAGCGGTAGAAATTTGAAATAGATGCAACATTGCGACATGTACATAAGAACATAAGAACATAAGAAAATGGGAGTCTGCAGAAAGCCGATTGGCCTAAGCAAGGCAGATCCCTGTCCCACACAACCCCAAATCAATTACAAAGCCCAATTATAGGCTCAACACTCTAATACCCTGAGGATCATCCTACCAAAACGGTTAGAGATTAACGCAGGATTATGGGGGTCTGCAGAGCGCTGATTGGCCCAACCCGGCTGATCCCCCTTCACACCCAACCCTTCTCGTCCATATGCTTATCCAATTTTATCTTAAAGCTCCCTACAGTTTTAGATCCCACTATAGCACTTGGTAGTCCATTCCACCCATCTACAACTCTGTTACCAAACCAATATTTGCCTATATCTTTTCTGAAACGAAATTTATCTAATTTGAAACCATTGGTACGAGTTCTTTCGCTATCACTGAGCTTTAGTACATTTGTCATGTCCCCTTTGTTAATCCCACTAACCCACTTGAACACCTCTATCATATCCCCTCTAACTCTGCGTCTCTCTAACGAATGTAAACCTAATTTCTTCAACCTTTCTTCATACGGAAGATTTCTAATATTATGGATCATTTTTGTCATTCTACGCTGTACTCTCTCCAATGAATCTATGTCCATTCTGTAATAAGGACACCAAAATTGGACAGCATAATCCATATGGGGTCTCACTAATGACAAGTAAAGTTTTAAGATAACATCAGCAGTTCTGTTACTCACACTCCTAGAGATGAACCCGAGAATCCTGTTTGCCTTATTACGAACGCCTATACACTGTTTTCTAGGCTTCAAATCATTGCTAACAAACACACCTAGATCTTTCTCGCAGTCTGAATTTTCTAATTCTAAATTAGCTAGTTTATATTTAACATTTGTTTGCATCTTCCCTATCTTTAATACCTTGCATTTGTCAATGTTAAACTTCATCTGCCAATTTACTGACCATTCATGTAAGGTATCTAGATCCCTTTGGAGGCACTCTATATCGCTATCTGAATCAATTGATCTCCCCATTTTAGTATCGTCTGCGAATTTACTTATCCTACTAGTTATACCTAAATCTAGGTCATTTATGTATATAAGAAACAACAGAGGACCTAATACCGATCCCTGGGGGACACCACTTTTGACTGCTCCCCACTCTGACTTGGTACCATTTATGCTGACTCTCTGTTTCCTACCAATTAGCCATGACCTAATCCATCCCAACAACGCCCCACCTATTCCATGTGCCTCAACTTTCCTCATCAATCTCTCATGAGGGACTCTGTCGAAAGCTTTACTGAAATCTAAATATATAATATCGTATGCCTTGTCATTATCTACTGCTTCATATACCTCTGAGAAAAAACTAAGCAAATTAGTAAGGAGAGAGTTATGTAGAGAGAGTTTGTAGGGAATAGGTAAGAAGAAGTGACTTAATGAGACCCAATTTTTGCTCTGCCCTTTCGAGAAGTGCTATTTCGATGGCTCGTTGTGGTGGTCTCGGTGTTCTGTTTTAGCTAAGTGTTAACACTCTGTCAATACATCACTATACCACCACCACGATTTCTCGAAACAGCAAATAAAACATAAACAATATCCAGACTAACACAAGCAGTCACCCTCACAATCTCAGTAGCCAGTCTCGGTCTAAGCAGCAGTAGAGATACCAGTTCTCATCCGTGATATACAGTATCTTTCCCTCAAACACTCAAATGTTACTCAATATTACTTCATTTTAACTTGTTTTCTTTATTTTATTGATTATAGGAGTTAATGTATGCCCTTATATTGTTGCATTGCAGTTATACTGATGACGTGTTAAGAAACACGAATGTCTATAAAGAAAAGAAAAGTAACAAACAATGAATCCGACATTTCGGGATATCATTCACCAATATATGGTAGCGTAAGATAATTAGTCCGAAATATTGAGAATACGAAGAAGAAACTAGTTCATAAACATGCATTGGTCTTTAATCACTTATGTATATAATCAATGAACATATTCTGCAAAATTATGAATATATATATATATATATATATATATATATATAGAGAGAGAGAGAGAGAGAGAGAGAGATACCGGTATTACCCAAATAATTCCTAGAGTACCTTCCTAAGCTGTTAGCCGGAATAAATTAAAAGTCATCATCGTACTGAGAGAGTTAATCATGTAACATAATTATATAATCACTACGTAAAATACAAAACTAACCATAAACTCAGAATGAAACATTGAATTTGGTCGTCGTGTCTTCATCTAACTTTAGCGGCGAGATTGTCAAAAATGTCAGAGCGAATTTCAGCCAAACGTCAAGGCGTTGTCACGGATGCTGGCACTCCTGAGAGGGTGGCAGAGATGGTGGCACAGCTGGAAGGGTGTCAGGGATGGTGGCACTGTCGGAATGGTGTCATAGATGGTGGCACTGTCAGAATGGTGTCAGAGATGGTGGCACTGTTGGAAATGTGTCATAGATGGTGGCACTGTCGGAAGGGTGTCAGACATGGTGGCACAGCTGGAAGAGTGTCAGAGAAGGTGGCACTGTTGGAAGGGTGTCAGAGATGGTGGCACAGCTGGAAGAGTGTCAGAGATGGTGGCACTGTCGGAAGGGTGTCAGAGATGGTGGCACTGTCGGAAGGGTGTCATGGATGGTGGCACTGTTGGAAGGCTGTCATAGATGGTGGCACTGTCGGAAGGGTGGTAGAGATGGTGGCACTGTTGGAAGGATGTCATAGATGGTGGCACTGTTGGTAGGGTGTCATAGATGGTGGCACTGTTTGAAGGGTGGCATAGATGGTGGCACTGATGGAAGGGTGTCATAGATGGTATCACTGTTGGAAGGGTGTCATATATGGTGACACTGTTGGAAGGGTGTCATAGATGGTGGCACTAACTGTTGGAAGGGTGTCATAGATGGTGGCACTGTTGGTAGGGTGTCATAGATGGTTGCACTTATAACTGTTGGAAGGGTGTCATAGATGGTGGCACTGTTGGAAGGGTGTCATAGATGGCGGCATTAACTGTTGGAAGGGTGTCATAGATGGTGGCACTGTTGGAAGGGTGTCATAGATGGTGGCACTGTTGGAAGGGTGTCATAGATGGTGGCACTGTTGGAAGGGTGTCATAGATGGTGGCACTGTTGGAAGGGCATCATAGATGGTGGCACTGTTGGAAGGGTGTCATATATGGTGGCACTGTTGGAAGGGCGTCATAGATGGTGGCACTGTTGGAAGGGTGTCATAGATGGTGGCACTGTTGGAAGGGCGTCATAGAAGGTTGCACTGTTGGAAGGGTGTCATAGATGGTGGCACTAACTGTTGGAAGGGTGTCGTAGATGGTGGCACTGTTGGAAGGGTGGTAGAGATGGTGGCACTGTTGGAAAGTGTTCATAGATGGTGGCACTGTTGGAAGGGTGCCATAGATGGTGGCACTGTTGGAAGGGTTTCATAGATGGTAGATGGTGGCACTGTTGGAAGTGTGTTATAGATAGTGGCACTGTTGGAAGGATTTCATAGATGGTGCCACTGTTGGAAGGGTGTCATAAATAGTGGTGCTGTTAAAAGGGTGTCATAGATGGTGGCACTGTTGGAAGGGTGTCATAGATGGTGGCACTGATGGAAGGGTGTCATATATGGTGGCACTGTTGGAAGGGTGTCATATATGGTTGCACAAACTGTTGGAAGGGTTTCATAGATGGTGGCACTGTTGGAAGGGTGTCATAAGTGGTGGCACTCACTGTTGAAAGGGTGTCATAGATGGTGGCACCACTGGCAGGGTGTCATATATGTTGGCACTGTTGGAAGGGTGTCATATATGGTGGCACTAACTGTTGGAAGGGTGTCATAAATCGTGGCACTGCTGGATGGGTGTCGTAGATGGTGGCACTGTTGGGAGGGTGTCATATATGGTGACACTAACTGTTGGAAGAGTGTCATAGATGGCGGCACTAACTGATGGAAGGGTGTCATAGATGTTGGCACTGTTGGAAGGGTGTCATAGATGTTGGCACTGTTGGAAGGGTGTCATAGATGGTGGCACTGTTGGAAGGGTGTCATAAATAGTGGCACTGTTAGAAGGGTGTCATAGATGTTGACACCGTTGTAAGGGTGTCATAGATGGTATCATATGACACTATTTTAAAAATGATGTTAGATACGGTCTAGATAGGGTTACAGATATAAATGGTGTCATATGTTGTGTTAGATATTATGGTGTTAGAGATGGTGTCAGGAGGTGTTAGATATGGAGTTAGAGTGCATAAGATATAGCGTTGGGAAGTACTATAGAAAATGTTACCAATTACAGAAGGTGTCACAAGGATTTCGGCAGATGGTTATTTTTAATTATGGTATATAATACAGTATGTAGGTGTTAGAGACGGTGTGAGAAGATGTTAGATATGGTGTCATATGGCTCTAGATATGGTGTTATAGAAGGCGTCAAATATGGGTGTCAGATATTGCTTCAGCCACAGAGGCTGTGAGGTTGGGAAGGTGTCAGAGATGTTGTCGGTTAGGGGGAGGGGGGTCAAAGATGGTGTCAGGCTTGTAGAGTGTGAAACAGTGAAATTGTCAGGCAGCAAGGTGTCAGGCAGGGAGGTTGGCAGACAGGGTGTCAGGCAGAGAGAGAGAGTGGCATTTGTGGAGTCAGGTAGGGAGGCTGACAGATATGGTGTCAGGCAGGGAGACTGACAAAGATATTGTCAGACAGGGAAGGTGTCAGAGATGATGTCAAATAGAAAGAGTGACTGAGATGGTGTTAGGGAAGGAGGGAGGATATCAAAGATGGTGTCAGAGATGGTGTCAGACAGGGAGGGTGTCAGAGATGGTGTCAGGCAGGGAAGGTATCAGTGCTGGATAGTGACACAAGGAGGATGTGTGTGTGTGTGTGTGTGTGTGTGTGTGTGGCAGAACGTGTCAGAAGTAGATGTCAGATGAAGGTGTCAGAAAATTGCATCAGAGAAGGAAGAAGCAAGGAACGTGAAGGGAGCGTGGTCTGTGTATCAATGCTTGTGTGTGTGTGTGTGTGTGTGTGAGAGAGAGAGAGAGAGAGAGAGAGAGAGAGAGAGAGAGAGAGTGTGTGTGTGGGTAGGTTAAGGGTGTAGATACGTCAGCTTGAACACCAACACTGTGTTTCTGCTGGCTAGAGATGGCTAGCTGGCTGTCCGGTCACTGTGTGTCTGTGTGTGTCGCGCGTGTGTGACTATAGTATGTTTGTTTTCAACTGATGGTAAATTGCCATGCCCCCATCTTGATTACTCGACTATTACAACACATTTTGTTGCGAAATATTTTGGTATCATGAAAACTTGGCATTAGTATTATATAGAGGCAAAGTAGTTTCATCTTTTATTTCAGTACTTATCAAAGAATCAGCTGTAAAGGGATTGAGTTCACTGTCAGGTGAACACATTCAGGTTACAGTACACCCTCTGTTGCACCCTGTTCTCTCTATTTCTTTTTCCTCTTCTCTAATTTTTCCATCTCAGTTATTCTTTTTTCTCTCTACCTCTACTTCATTCCCTCAGATCCTATTCTTCCCTAGTGTTCCTCTCTTGTTCTCACTTTCTAACTTCCCCTCTTCACTTCCGTCATGTTTCCCTACTCTGGCTTTCTCTCTGCATTTCTTACTTCCTTTTCTCACTTATTTTTCTCTCTACTTTCTTACTCTCCTTTCTTCACTTCCTCGTTTTATTTCCTCTCCTCACTTTTATCTATCTCTCCTCTTTTATTTCTTCCTCCAATTACTTCTTTCTTCTTCTCCTTTTTTCTTAACTTCTCTCCTCACTTTCTCTTCCTTTCCTCACTTCCTTCTTCCTCTCCTCCCTTTTTTTCTTCATTTCCTCACTTCCTTCTTCCTCTCCTCACTTCTTTCTCCTCTCCTCATTTCCGTTTTCCTCTCCCTATTTCCGTTTTCCTCTCCCTATTTCCTGTTTCCTCCTTTCAGTTCGTGTCCCGATACATTGCTTTCTCTCCTTACGTCTTGTCCTCATTCATAACATTGATTTTAATATATATATATTTGTTTGTATTAAATCGTAATGATCCTCGGAATCGAGTTAACATTGAAGGATATAAGAGAAAAATGCCAACATAAATACACATATCCTATTAGACAGTGATTCATTTAGTTCCATTGAGAGTATTTGCCTGGAATGGACTGCTCACCACACACACACTCTCTCTCTCTCTCTCTCTCTCCGGTTGAGAGCTCTTGACCTCTTTCCGTTGGAAACACGCAGACTAGGTCAGGTAATTGATTTTTTGTATAGACATAATGGTTTTGACAATGTGGATTATAGCAAATTATTTAGCCTCAACTGGAATACAAGGTTCAGCACTAGCATTTGTTGGCAATTGTTCACATATAAGATCTGTTTTACCTGGATCAAACTTCCCGCAGGTATAAATAGCTATTTAGTAGAGCACTTCAAGAATAGTAGATAGTATTCTGCAAACTCTGCAATGAGTGTATTGCACTATATACTATCTCTTTCCTCTTTGACTATCTCTCCGGAATGGACCACTAGATCTTTGAAATACTAACAATTCCTTTTAACTCCTTATTTGTAACTCTCTCTCTCTCTCTCTCTCTCTCTCTCTCTCTCTCTCTCTCTCTCTCTTTCTCTTTCTCTTTCTCTTTCTCTCTCTCTCTCTCTCTCTCTCTCTCTCTCTCTCTGTATATATATATATATACTGTATATATATTGATATGTGCATGAAGGAGACACAAGGCAATGTTGCCTGTGACAAGTGCACCCCCCCCCTCCCTCCCCCGTCCCAATTTGGGAAGAGATATACAGAATAAAATTCAAGGTAAGTTATAGTTCAATTGTCAGGGCATATGAAGCTTGGTACAATTTAAGTCATAGCATGAGAGAAAGACAGATTGAGAAAGAGAGTTCCCGAGTCTACTCGTTGAGTAGAAGAACAACGGGGAATATCGGTTTACTCTTGGTTTAGATAGTTGATCAGCATAGGGGTGGGAATGTGTTGCAAGGCGGGTGCACTCACTCTCCACATGAAAGGAGTTTATATGCTGAGCATGCTCTGAAGAACATTATGTATTATAATAGCGGTAGAAGAGTGAGAGAGATACAACATGGTGGCGTGTAGAGAGAGATTGTAGGAAATTAATAAGAAAAGGTGATTTGATGACACGAGATGCTTTTGACTTTATTGGTTCGAGAAGAGCAGTATGAGTTAAACCTCCCCACACATGCGAACAATAATCAATACATAGGTGCACAGTCCTCCTGTATAGAGCAAGAAAAAGAAAAGAAACTGCAGCGATGAAGAATCCACGGAGACGGTTAAGTACACCTAACGTCTCTGAAACTGTCTTAGCTTGATTAGTGATTAGATATGTTCAAGAAAGGTCAGAAGAGAAAGATAAACCAAGATTATTGAGAGAAGTTGAATAGTTGATTTGCATATTGTTGTGATGGGTAGATATATGAAATTGGGTCTAGGAAGAATTATTAAAAGAACAAGATTCTCTGTAGCCCCAATCGGAATTATTTGATAGATTAGAAGATAGGCGTGCTATGGCCTCATCACGTAAGTTTTGGAGTAATCGCGTGGTGGGTCGTTGTGGAAAACTAGTTAAATAGTGTTAGGTAGAGTCATTAGTATATCAGTGGATCTGGCTAGAAGTACAATCGAGAAGATCATTAAAGAATGCTAAAACGAGACAGGTTGAGGAATTGAGCAATCACACACACACACACACACACACACACGTCAAAATGGCCTGGTAGAGAGATACCAAATTATGTCTAAACTTGAGTATGAGCGTATTGCATCACTCAGAGTGCTTACCTAATACATTTTCCTTGTAAGATCACCAGAGGCAGAAAAGGTTGCTAACGTAGTCCCTCGCTCTCCTTTTCTAGTATTTCCAAGTGTGTGTTTAGGGAGACCTAAGAGTCTCTGTGATCGCCAAGGGCTAAGTTAATGTAGACTACGTGGTCTATCAAGGTTAACAAATTATGTGGTTTTACAACAACGAGTTTGCAATTGAATAATAAACCAAATTTGTGTGTGTGCTGACAAATCAATTGGTGGAAGAATACTGTATCTATGTATATATATGCATGGAATATTGGAATTATTATTTGTAGTATTGTTATTATTATTATTATTATTATTATTATATATATTAATATAATTATTATTATTAATAGTAGTAGTAGTAGTAGTAGTAGTAGTAGTAGTAGTAGTAACTACCAGCTCCCAAAATTATAACCAACAATGTTAATCTTCTTCCCAACAATTAGGGGAAATCTTGACATCTTGCCAACTGTTCGTGAAGCCTTATCTCGGTGGCTTAAGGGGAGACAAGGGGAGGGATAGGAAGTAATTAAGGGGAGATTTCCACCTGAGGATTTTTTTCTGGACCCCTTTCTCCCTCATGTTTAGCCACATTGCTTTTGAGATTTTAAGACGTTCGCCTCATTAGTTTGGCGATTTTAAGAACCCTCGCTCCATTTTTTTAAATTTTAAGACCATTCGTGCCATTTAGGTGTCGATTTTTTCCTGACGAGCGATAGCGAGCCTGTAATTTAAGGGGAATCGGCCTTCGGCCGGGACATTTTTCTACCGAAAAATGTACAAATTTATCTTGAAAGGGGGTCTATGGGGAGTAATTTTAAGTTTGATGGAAGTCTAGGGAATTAACTAAAAACCTCCCCTTAAGAGGAAACAAGGGGAGGGATAGGAAGTAATTAAGGCAGGAAATGAGACTAGGGCGTACATATGCCCACAGTATTACTAGTATGCCTTTATAATTTCAATATTTTGAATCTATTTATTTATGATAGAGCGTTCCATTATCTTATTTGCCTTCGGTAATATGCGTAGCACAGTTATAAGTAGATTTATCGTGCATCGTAGTTTTTGTTTTCAAGTATTATTCAATTTGACAATACTCTATGGAGAAAATAGCGAAGTTACAGTAGTACATATCTGCTACCAATATAACGAGCTCCAAAAGATACTCACTGCATATGGAGAGAGAGAGAGAGAGAGAGAGAGAGAGAGAGAGAGAGAGAGAGAGAGAGAGAGAGAGAGAGAGAGAGAGAGAGAGAGAGAGCGAGAGAGAGAGCGAGAGAGCACCTTCTAATTAATTAATATGACCAGGTGGTAATATTTAAGCTTCCCTACATTGTCTCCGTGTGCGCCAGTAATCAACTTCGATTTTCTGACACACTTCACTGGAGGAGTTGCATCTTCGCTCTACGTCTTTATTAATCATACAATACTTCACACTTCCAAACATGCCCTTGAAATATATATTGATCTATACTATATTGTATCACAAAGTTATCTTTGATCTTACTTAATGAACATTTGACCAACAAGTATGATTGCTTAGTAATTGCAGTCCTATACAATTGATGCTTTTGTATTTATACTTTAAGAATGTCAGATTTCAAGATTACATTAGGATTTGTAGATGTGTTTGTATTGATGTATACATATTGATGTATACATATTGATGTATACATATTGATGTATACATATTGTTATACTATGCAATTAAACCAAGGCTTATGTAAATACTGCTTACTATAGGCAACCCTAAAGTTGTCTTAGTTTTAATGATCAGTGAAGAGTTTTTATAAGACAAACATTTCGTCAAAGAATCTGGTCTATCACCCAACACCTATTAGTAAACCCTGCATTGCTTACTGTATTTATTTATGTATATATTTGTATTTTTATTGTTGTGTTCCAATTCTTGCACCAGTACCAGTCATGGGCTATAGAACCTGTGCACTCGATCCTTCAACACGATGAAGTCTGGAAGTGTTATTGTAGGTGATGAGTCAGGATGACAAGCAATATGAATACTGAAATGGCTGGAAGTAGTCGTGGCTACCTTAACTAAGAGCACCTGGCTGTTTCCACCTGGCTCCGTGTATCTCCGTCTACCAAAATCTGCATCATCATTATATATCCTGACCCCGGCGCACACTCACAATCACACCACCTACTGAGCTTCTTAATCACAAGCTAATGTATGCCAATGATTATGTTTCATTTGGGAATATTTACACTATGTTAATGCATTGGAAACAGTAAACATTTGGTTTCATGGCATGACGGTGGGCTTTGTGGTTATATAGCCTACTGACGCTAACTACAACAAATATTTCATCGCAATTAAATATTCCGATTGGTACCACGCCATTTGAACCCAGGAATACTTGATTACTAGCTCATTAACATGACAACTCCACTACGCCTACCCTAAATGTAAAGTATGAATGCTGAGCAAAATACCTGTTCTCATTCTCAATCGGTTTACTCCATTCGTGGTTGAACACACACACACAATTTCAAAAACACACTCTCTTCCATACACACACGTGCATGTTAGTTTCTCTCTTGCAACCGGTCACTTCACCCCCTCCCCTCCCCCACACACACTCTCCTATCTTATCTGGGTGTGCAATAACTATCCAGACTCGCTTGAGGCTGCAACACCACCACCACCAATCCTGTCTCGCTGTACACTCGGATACCATAGTCTCTAGCCCACCCATACAAATGCGTGGACTTCACCTATTTCTAATTATGGAAGTATATTTCTGAAAACGAATTTATGAATATAATTTTCTATAAATCAACTACAAAACTATATATACTAATTATTGTAAAGCAAGTTGTATCCAATAATCAATCCAGACAGTTATAATTGCATAAAGACAAACATAGGGGGTCCACTAATTCTAATGACTGGGCTAGACACTATGGCATCCGAGTGAACTGTATGGAGTTGCTGTACCTCATGTTATCGTAGCTGAGTTTATTGCGACATTAGGCCCATATATTCAGAACATTTTACGGCGTCGCATTTATCTGTCTGGCTTGTGCTTACCATCTACGTCATAGCTCCAAGGAAATCATAGCTCAAAAAGGTGACTTTCAGCTTCCTGGTTATTCTGAGTGGGCTAGAGCAAGTTATGACGTTATCAACAATATGTAAGTTGATATGCCATAATCGTGTCTCTCGCCAGGGTTTAATGTATAACCACCTTTGACTACAGTATATCCGATGCCAGAACAGTAACATGCCTTAATCATGCCAGTCAAACAAATGCTGTTTTTTTGTGTGTGCCTGTCAGCGATAACTTATTTCTGTTGCCATCCTTAATACCTGCTGAAGGCGAAAACCAATTACAAATCTGGCGAGCCGTGCAGGTGGCCTCAAGCAAGCTGAATTTTCCAGTTGGTAATAAGAGGAGGACGCGGCTACCACAAACTATACCTGGGCCACCAGATGGATCTACCCACAACTATTATTGCTCCCAGACCTGCTCCAAGATTAACTGGTGTATCCTGTGGTGCAGTGACTCAACTGACGGCAACCAATGTCTCCTCTTTAACATCATTGTCATGCCTGGCTACCTGGAGACCGATACAGGCGACCTCCTCTACTGCTACACCAACCAACCCAGGGACTTCGCTACTTTGGCCTCCTTCACTAGTGGAACAGTAGATCCTAGCAGGGCCAATCGAACTGGAACTTTGATGGTTGACGGATTTCACGATTTTATACATGAACATTCTTTCATGACTCAAAATCAGGCAAGTGAAAAGTGGTTTGCTTTGGACTTCGGTCGAATAGTTGCTGTTCATCATATTGTACTATTTGCGTCAACGAAAAAAGTTTCAGGTCGATTCGTGGAAATTGAGGTTCGCATAGGCATGACACCTGTTTCTTCAATTTCTGACATTTCAACTCGTATGTTGTTTGGGTATTTTCCCGGCCCAGGGAATACCCTGGAGGTAGTGCACTTCAAGTATCTGGACCCGGTTTCTGCTAGATTCGTCTATGCCCGAAGTCTTTATGACATTATGGATCACTTTCAAGTTTCCCACATTGAAGTTTACTAAGCAGCCAGTTAGTTTATCATTTAGTCGGTCGGCAAATGTATCGATGTGTAGATGTTACACGAGCACTTTAAGCTTTGAATGTTTCAGAATCACATTATATAATTCAAATATCTAATGTAGCCAATTATCTGGTCTGGGTCTGGCCAATTATTTCATCTGATTATATTACATTTTATTGTGAGAATTTTAAATAAAATAGCTCATAATTTTGAGTGTTTATTATTAATATAAAAAATGAGTAGCAAAACAAACTTATGTTAATACGAATATTTGTACCCGATATCAGATTCCAATACAACACGACTCTAAAATACTCGTGTGATTTAGATTCCTAAATGGAAAAGAACGGGCCGTTAGAATCGAAAGAGGTAAATAAGGAAACAAGAACGGATTGACATAAGAGTCATCTCATCTAAAACCTAGCTGAATAACGAAATAAACATTCTACATTGTATATTTATTGTTTTTACTAAACATCTTAATTTGCTGCAGTAACGGTATATTTCATTATTGATTAGCAAGGTCGTATAGTTTACCTCCTAAAAGTGCCGTTAAGCATGTATGTAAATGTACGGCTAATATTCTTATCTGAATATTGGATTAAGTGATATCGAGGACTTTAGATACAATACATACTTAAACTACTGTATAGAATTAGCACCTGATGACAGACATAATAGACATTCAGCATGTGATTGATTGAGTAGTGTGTTGTGCAGTATGTAATAGTGGATGATGAACACATATATTTAGTGTTTTGACAAAACCATAACATAGATAATCTTAATAACATTTATACAAAATGACGGCTTGTAGATGGGTAGGTTAATATAGAAGTCTAAAGACAACAAAAACATTTATCTTATAGTTAAAATTCCAGAATAATTAAATATATATAGCATTGTTGGGGTTGCAGGATTAAATATTACCCGTGGCTCCTAATATATTTGGTATATTTTCATGAGTTTCTTGAAAAAAAACTGAATACATTTGGGGCGACGGGTAGTTTTAAACCTTGTGACCCCGACAATGTTGTGTTCAATGATTCTAATATGATTTTAGTTGTAGGAAATGATTCTAATATGATTTTAGTTGTAGGAAATGATTCTAATATGATTTTAGTTGTAGGAAATGATTCTAATATGATTTTAGTTGTAGGAAATGATTCTAATATGATTTTAGTTGTAGGAAATTATTCTAATATGATTTTAGTTGTAGGAAATGATTCTAATATGATTTTAGTTGTAGGAAATGATTCTAATGTGATTTTAGTTGTAGGAGATCATTAGTTTGGTACTTATAATATTTTAACCTACCTATAGATAATCTTTCATGACACAAGCTATATAGTATTCATAACTAATATAATTTTTGTGATGCCGAATTAATTAATTCAATGCTTAGTATAGAGGAGTGCACACATCCCGCATTATAATTGGAAAGTAAAACCATGAGTTTAGATGAAGATTTATTAGTGCAATCCATATATATCCATATGTATCCAGTATACATATGTGTGTGCATGTGTGTGTAATACATATTAATATTGATAAAGCGTTAGTGTGTGCGGGTTTGTTTCCATTGGTATTAAATATTATTCCTTTACATCACACAACCATAAGAATATTCGTGTTATAATGTATCGCTTATTAATTACCAGGGTCCAGAGAATAATATATTCTCTGGACCCTGTTAATTACAGTATATAATATATTTTCGTAACCAGATTAACACAATTACGTATATTTGTTTTCATTCTAACTTATGCATATACTGTATATGTTCAGTCACTGTTAAAATTATAAAATATGGTCCAACTGGTCAATGTTGAACTGAGCACAATGTACAATGAAAGTATTGTTTTTCTTATGCTGTATCATAGATTATACACGTTGGACAGGTAAAACATACTTCATACTGCACTTCTTCTTTGTCATAACTGTTCGTTTGCTAGATTTACTTTAAGTAAACTATTAAGAATCAACAAATCCTGTCGCTTGCTTGTTTTCTGCATTCCTTTGTACAAGTTAAATCGTTAAGTTTATTGACGGTATTGCGCAAGTGTTATCGAAAAGAACTTGGTGCTCTCATTATATCGGCTAGGTATAAAATACCTATCATGGTAACTGTATTATTATTATTATTATTATTTTATAGTTGTATTATTATTTTATAGTTGTATTATTATTTTATAGTTGTATTATTATTTTATAGTTGTATTATTATTATTTTTATTATTATTATTATTATTACTATAATTATTATTATTATTATTATAATTATTATTATTATTATTATTATAATTATTATTATTATTATAGTTGTAATATTATTTTTTATTATTATTATTATTATTATTATTATTATTATTATAGTTGTATTATTATTATTTTTATTATTATTATTATTATTATTATTATTATTATTATTATTGTTGTAATGTTTATTTTATTTTAATTGGCATTACGTGATGTGAAAAATCAAAGAAGTGAGTGCAATAAAACCAATACCACCACTAATTATATAGGGTGTCCCAAATTAGGCGTGCCAAACTTCAGGCTACAATTACATAGGTGATTCTAAGCATAAAATGTTATATAATAACATTTATAAATCTCGTCCATCATTGAGATATTGATTGAGTTATATCGTGTCATATCCCACGACCCTGTAATGGACTCTTTCATTTCACACGATTTCCACCAAGTTTAAGGTGACCTACAAAGCCTCTAATCAGTATGTAATTTACAAAATTAAAACACCTTTTTTATAATATGGTAAACTTACACATTTATGTAAGTGTGGGATAGGCATTCTTACAGTTGGACCAGCCTTATGGGCAAATACATGGGGAAATATCATTTTCAACAATCAATATCTATGTATTAATTGATATTGGAAATTATATTGATAAAACATTTGATGCTTAGAATATGTCAGGATTGGCACGCCTATCTTGGGACACCCTATATATATATATATATATATATATATATATATATATATATATATATATATATATATATATATATATATATATATGTATATTATATATATATATAATATATATATATATATACCGGTATATTATGTACAGCATTATATCCTTCTTACTTAAGTACAGTATATCAAACCACGCTCTACGGGTAATCTTGCTGATAATGTTCTTACAAAGCAAGATATGCAATAACACAAACATAAAACACTAAAACTCATATAATTAAGAAACACTCAATAAATATATTGTATTGGTAATTGGAAAAAGTCTCTAGTCCATCTTGCCAATCCTAAATCTTCTCGGATTTGCGAGCTCGGATCCCTCAATCAGCGGCACCATCTGTCCGAGCGGGGGGCCAGGATTTGTTTTATGCACCTGAGATGGAGCTGTTCGAACATGAGACTGCGTTGCTATTAGCTAAAATAGTTATAGTCTTTTCATTGTGACGATACTAATAATTGTGATTAGTGACCTCCTGTAACTCAATGAAGGATAGAGTAAACGGGTTGTAAATTGCCACACATATATTTACTGGTTAACTCTTCCATACACGGAGACACGAACGCCCATATTACTAGGATTACCCACAACAATTTGGTTCAGGAGAAAATAAAGAAATATGGAAAGAGGAATATAGAAAAAACAGGTGATTAGAGGAGAGGAAATAAGTTACGAGAATGCAGGAGAGAAGAGAGGTGACGACAGAAGAGGAGGAAATAGGAATGGGAGGTGGGGAGGATAAAAGAAGGGAGGAAAATAGGGCGACATGAGAGAATAATAATTGGAGACAAAATAAAATAATTGTTGTTGTAAATCTCCGATAACAACAGGATTATTCATAAAGAATTTGCTAATGAGAAGAAAAAAATAGAGAGTAGGAGCGAGGAGGAGACACAGTAAGTGACTAAAGAAGATAGACAAATAAACGAGAGGAGATAAGAGGAAGGGAGGAGAGGATTAGCAAGTAGTGGAGGGAAGAATTAAAATTAGAAGAGAAAGTAAAGGAAAAGGGAGAGAACACAACCATATCAAATACGAAACCAGATAATAAAAGAAGAATGAGAGAAAAAAATCATTGTTGTGAATGTCTCTTCAAACATATACCAGCCGACTGATTACTGACACGAGCACTGATAAGACTAGGATTAACATTTGATATTTTTGCTGACAAGAAAGAAGACAAGAAAATAATGAAAAGATAAGAAGAAAAGAAGGGATATAGAAGCGGATAATGAGATAGGAGGGGACAAAGGAGAACAGAGAACAGTCTAAGGGAGGATATGGAATTAATAGATAAATTAAGAACTTAAAGTAGAAAGTAGACAAGAAATATAATGGATGAGAGAAAGAAGCAGCTAAATAAGGGAAAATAAATAATAACAGAATATAGGGTTGTAAATCTGTGTTTACATGGATACAGGCCAACTATGATAACTACCAACACGGAGACTCGTACTCGCCGATAAGAACGTACAGGATTAGCCAGAGAGATTTTCATGAGAAGCGAAGAGAAAAATGGAGAGGGGAGAAGAGAAGACAGATGAAAATATAAGGTGAGAAAAAAGGGAAAAAATCAGAGAGGTGTAGATATCTAAGAAGAGGAAATACGAGAACGAATGGTTGAGCAAAGAAGGACAGAGGAAGCGAGTGGAGATAAGAAAATAAGTAAAAGAGAAGAGAAGATTACAAAGAAGAATGTAAGACTTGCCGTTGATACCTGGATTAGCGAGAAAAGATTTCGCCGAAGGGTGTGCTATTCTTCGAGGGCTTTACTTCGCTGATCAGCCTATTTTTATCTATGTACTTTGGTCTCTATTCTGCTAGTGTCCTTCCATATGTATTATTTCTATATTCATATTTTCTCTTTTTCTTTCCCTTTTTTAATAATCTTAACACCTCTCCACTCTGTTTCTCTTCCATCTCCTCGTCTCCCTCTCCTCCTTTCTCTCCGCAGTTCTCCTCTCCTCTCGCTATTACTCGTCTATGTTCCTTTTTATTTTACCTGTATGTAGAATACAAATGGCAGGTGTCAGTTCATTATACATTTTGTTAGGAAGTTATTAAAGATTGCTATTGTGAAGACCTTAGCATATGGATTTCTGACGTAGCACATTTATTATACCTCTACATGAACCTCCACAGCTTCTAACGCAGCATATTTTAAAACTTTTCCGAAGACCTAACAAACCAGTCACTACTACCGCAATTACCAAAACTCCACTTCCACCACTGTTCCTTCAACCTAAACCACCTTTGCCATACCTACCCATACCGTCGCTACACCTACCACAGCTACCAATATTTTCCACTACCATAACTCCCTCATGAATCAACACTACCACCACCAGCACCATTACAATAACCAATATCACCACTACCATAACCACCATACCCAACACCGTCAATACCCCAATAAATTATAGATACCACAATTTCCACAACCTGTTTTACCGCAGCTACCAAGCCTCCACTACCCATTCCACCAAGCAATACCATTCCAACAAGGAATACCACTGTTTTACACTGCTGCCACCATCAATAACAAAATTACCGTTGCTTTCTTTCAAAACCTCTACCAAACCTACCACAATCACCACAACTACATACGCTCCCGTTACCATAACTGCCAGTTTCATTAAATTAATTACAACTACCAACTACCACTGTTACCAGTTTTCCAGGTACCCCACTGAGCTATAAGTCTATCACAATAAAAGCCTTGCATAAATGAGGCAAAACAGAGCTGCGCAGCAGCCAAATTCTTGGGAAGTCTTGGGAAGTCATTGTGTCTTCGTGGTGCAATGCATAAGTGTGTTGATTTTCGGTGAGAGCGTCCTGGGTTCGAATCTCCGGACTGCCACATGTGTTTGTTAATTTCATTAATCGAGTTTAGGAGATGGATGGTTACATATGACTACAAGACCCTACATGCAAAACATTGGAGAGATAGGAGCATGTTTAGAGGTCCCAACAACTTACGCATTACAATTCAAAGATTTGTTTCTGCCTTATTATGTTATATTTATTAGAATTAACACACAATTCTTCATTGTATACAGTTATTGGTATATACAGTATAATGGCAACAATCAAGAATAAATAAAGTAAACAATATTTATATTTTATTTCAAAATCGAAAAATTTACATATTGTTGGTACCTCTAAATACAGTTAAATAGTTATGATTTTCTGCATGCAAACTCCCGTTGTGATATGGAACAGGATCAGCCTTGTGGAGAACGACAATTTAAACTTTTTGTTTTTGGGCCACCCTAATATATATATATATATATATATATATATATATATATATATATATATATATATATATATATATATATATATATACTTTATATACTGCATATCAATGGGATACACTAACTGTTATTCTCCCGTAACAAACACATTCACAACAACCAAACCTCCCATTACCACAACTACCCCTTGTACCCAAACCACTTAGCATTACCACAACCACCTCAATTATGAAATTACCACTGCCACACGTAAAAATACAACCCCGATCAACATTACCTGACTTAACATAATCAATACCCGGGCTTAGTGACCCTCCTTACCAAACTACCCCAACTTAACCTTCTATTAGGGGGGGTCACCTGCTATTTTTCTCTCTCTCTCTCCTAAGCTCTCTTTCTCTCTGGCTTGTATCCATTCGGTCCCATTCAGCCAACTGTGTTAACACGTTTATCCCCATCCAGGTGTCGATTTCTTCCAGGTGAGCGATAGCGAGCCAGCATTGTATGGAGACATCCGGCTTCGCTGGAGACATTTCTCTATCAAAAAATGTACAAATTTAGCTTGCTGTCAAACCGAAAATATATATATGCTGACTCGCTACCACTCGCCAGGAAAATATTGACACCTGTTTGGGGGTAAACGTCTTATAACAGTAGGCTGAATGGGGCCAAATGGGGCCGAATGGATACAAGCCAAAGAAAGAGGGAGAGAAGGAGAACAAAAGTGAGGTGGGCTCCCTTAAGACCACTGCCAACACAACCACAACAACCACAGCTACCTAACCGCCCACTACCACAGTCACAACCACAACAACCAAAATCCCCATTGCCTCAACTAACCTATATATTAACACCGTTACTGTCTCAACCACAACCACAATAACTACCAAAGCCACCAATACCACAACTGCCTCTTTTCTTACCAGTGACAATAATATCACCACTACCATAACCACAACAACACAATTGCATCTTTTGTTAAAACCACAACTAACACAATCACATGAACTACAGTAACCAAACCTAGCGCTATTACAACTTGTCCTACCACCACTACCACAACCAAAACCACTACCAAACCTCCCACTATCATAACTGCACTTGTATTAATACCACCATTACCACAACCAAAACAGCAACAACCTCAGTTACCAAAAATCCCACTACCACTATACCAACAACCCCCGTTACCACACTTACACCCACAACCACAGCAACCAACCCTCTCACTACCACAACTACAGCCCTTCCCGCTACCACATTTACAATCACACTCCAGCTATCATAACTACAAAACCTCGCTTTACCACAACGAAAACTGCCAAACCTCTCACTATGATTATATACAACCACAACTACAGCAACAACAACTATCAAACCCCTCTCTACCACAACCACGACAACCACAATTAATGCTACCACAACTATAAGACCTCCCGCTATCGCTACTACAACCACAACCACAGTAACTACAACAATCAATCCTCCTGCTACCATGGCTACAATCAAAACCATAGCAACACAACTGCCACACCTAGCACAACCACAACCCCACTACCACAACATTTCGCCCTTCCTATCCGGACAAATTCCAGCCCAGCCTCAATTGTTTTTTCAGCGCGGACCATACTCCAAATTGCTGGACATTAGTGCGTTCTGCAAATACATTGAAGACCACGCCAAGTTGGAATTGCCAGCCTGTCCTAGTTTTCCTTGTCTATCTGTACATTTGGCAACCCTATCGCTACAATAGCCTTATACATACATACATACATACATACATAATTTCATACATACATACATACTGTTCATACATATAAACTTATATACATAATTGCATGTATACAAATATCAGTACATACTGTACATATTTATGTTCATAAATACATATATAGGCACATACATACTGTAGGGACTTAAAAGCATACATACATTCAGCTTTACGTCTATACATATTTATAGTGTATTCCCGCTAACATTAAATACATATATTCAGCTTGAGAATGATCTCGTTGAAGCAAAGAGGCAAACGTTACTTTTACTCTTTGATTCCCACAGTCCCTTCATATTTAAATAATATCAAGCAATGAAAGCCAATACATATATACACCGTATATAGGAAAGCTGTCATCGCACTGGCGAAGGTTACCGAGATGTATTTAACAGCATATCAGTGAACTAGATGTATATGTTTAATATTTAATTTATACCAGTATAACCTCGTTTTTCAAATCAAGTATTCAAGAAAGGTAATATAAAAACAATAAATCATGCATACTCATGTCCACAGTACTTCTAAATCATTTTATTATATAGTATTAACAATAGTCATAATTCCTTAACCATTGTTCCCTTCCAAACCATTGTTCTCCTCCAACATTTCCCAATTTCTCTTCCATCTGTTAGTGAAGCTTCCTTTGGCTATATCTTGTCCTCTTTTGAACCACTACTTCTTTTCTCTCATGCTTACGACCCCACAGTTACCGCACACTAACGTTCATCTATACTGGACTACATAATAATTATCCATTTAACCTTTTCAACCTGCTAGCATAATACTCTAATAATTGTTTAAAGGGTTGATAGTGTTCTAGCATTGTATCCCCCCTACCATACCTCACTCCCTGTCAACGACAAGGAAGACAATCATCAGAACATATCCCTACCACTGCCAATGCAACACCCCCTGCCATACCACACCCCTTATCATGCCACGCCCCTTGCCATACCCATCTCATGATCATATCACACCGCCTACTATACCACACCACCTGTCATAGCACACCTCCTATCATACTACACCATCTACAACACAACACCACCTACCAAACCACACCACCTACCATACCGCACCACCTGCCATATCATACTAGAACAAAATCAAGCATTTGTAGGATAGTTGGAAAGTTGAGAGTGGTCGCCCTTCTTTAAGACAGGTCGAATGAGAGCAAACTTCAAGCAAGATAGGAAGATGTTAGAGGACAGATAAAGACAAAAGAGTTTGCCTTTTCATGGAGTCAACACGAAAGCACAGTTTTTTAGTACAACAGGATAAACGGTATTTGTCCTGTACGCCTTCTTATTATTTAGCCCAGAGGGAGGAAAAACACAGGAATCAGCCAAGGTTAAGTTGTTAGCAATAGTTTGAGTTAAGATTTGAGCTTTGTCAGAGGAAGAAGTGACTGTGGTGCCGTCGAAGGGGAAAATATGAGGGAAAGATGAGGAATTGAAATTGTCGGAGAGGTTTTTTCCTAGATGACGGAAAGCTTGGGAAGAGCTAGAAATGGAAAGTTTATTACATATGTTATTGATGAAAGAGTTTTTAGTAAGTCGAAGAACAGATTTGGCATGATTCCAAATAGAAACATACATATTTAGTGATTCGTGAGTTTGAAGGCACTGGTTCTGTTTGTATGCTTCCTCCTTATTGTGAACAGCAGTAGAACAAGCTGGAGTATACCAAAACAAATTGTTGCATTCGATTGAAAGACAATAGAATGTATGCCTCCATGCACGAGATGATCACTTCGATATTACGTTTGGCACACTACGAGGGTCCCTGGCCACGGCAACAAAAATCGTTCCATTGGAAATCAAAGATGAAATGGGACAGGTAACAGAGATAAAGTTATAATCGGAGAAGCCCAATTGAGAGATTTTTTTTACAAAGTATGCAGAAGGATTAGAGGTTATAAATAAGTCAAGAATGTTGGGCATATCTCCAAGGCGGTCAGGGATATGAATTGGCTGCTGAACTAACTGCTTCGGGTCATTAAGCATAGAAAGTTGTAGGTCTGTTCACCAGGTTGGTCAGTGAAGTGAGAGGAGACCCATTGGTGGTGGTGAACATTAAAATTGCCAAAGATGGAGATTTCAGATAATAGAAAGATGGATAGAATACGTTTCAATTTAGAAGTACGATAGTCAAATATGTTTTGAGTCAGTAGAATTAGGGTAGATATAAAAAAGTACAGATATGTTAAATTTGATATTGACAAGATAGCTTAAGCCAGAGAGTTAAGCATTCATAGGAGTCAAAGTTGGGCGCACGAGAACAAGTAGGATTGTTGCTCACATACACATAACATCCACCTTTGGCTATAAACTGAGGATAAACATAGTAGGGAGACACGGAGAAGGGTCTGCTGACAGTTGCCTCAGATAACTGTGTTTGGCGAGGAAATAAAAATCAGGTTTGCTGGAGGAGAGGTTGTGTTCAACTGAACAGATCTTATAGGAAATATCACGAATTTTGCAGAAGTTGATTGTGAGAGTCAGGCCGTGGTTCAAGACATTTTGGGAAGTCGTTGAGAATGTTTCCAGTGTGTCGTAGTGTGGGGGCATTTATGACCCCCCACCCTCCCCCGATCCCACCATACCCTAATACCCTGTGGATTATGAGTATATGGGTACTGTGTTGTCATTATAAATCAATCGTTGATAACGGAGATTTATAGTTTTTATATCAACCAAAAAAAGAAGAGGTATAAATGTTAGTTTTCCATGTATAGATTACAGGGGAATTCCCAATGGTAACAATTTTTTGCGACCACCATGTAAATGTACTCACAGTCAGTTAATTAAACAACGGGGACTGTCTTTTATATCCCATTATCCCCAGCATCCCATATGCATCTTACACTTCCCCGTATTTCTGGGCTGGGATAGTCAGTTGTTTCACAGTTGTTGATTCCTTTGTTTACTTACCAGCAGAAAGAAAAAAACAAGACAAAAAATAGAACAATAATAATATTATCAATAATAATTAAAGACCGAATTTTGCCATAAATGCCATAAGTGCTTGTTTGTGCCTTTTTAGTGATTTCATCACTATAATGCCCTTTTTACCGATTTAGTGCCTATTATGCCTATTTTGTGTTTTTCAGAGCCTTTTTGTGCCTTGTTTCGGTGATTTCATCACTATAATACCTTGTTTACCTTTGTTTGTGTTTTTCAGTGTAAACTATTGGTGCTTGTTGCTGCCGCAAGATGGCAACCTGGCCCAAGTTGGCCTCTCTCCGACAGACGGCAAAAATTAGCGCCTGATAATTTGAAGGAAACAAAATTGTAATTATGTGCAATCAGGGAATAATGTAGAAAGTGTATCAATGACAATGTTACTTTGGTAATTGTTACCCTTTTTACCCTTTTATAGCTTGATTTTAGCATTTTCACCATATATTAATACAGAAAATAAATGCCTTTTTAATGCCTTTTTCATCAATAAATGCCTTTTTTTAGCCTTTTTTATTATTTATAAATGCCTTTTTGCCTGCCTATTTTAGTGTGTTTTAGTGCCATAACTTCCGGTCTTTAATAATAATAATATAATAAAAACACTATAACATTAATAAATACAAAAAAGGGGCTGGACTCGTGTTTACCAGGTTACAGGCTTCAAAGATCAAAGGGACTGAGATGAGTTGGTCGTGCGGCAACACACACCAATTTTACCGCAATTTACCTTTAATTTTGATTCACCGCGTTGGATTGATTAAATATTCAATGCTTCTTCATCATTCACGCCAGCATAATATTTGTTTGTCGTTTGTTCCGAGTCTTCATCCTCACTTTTGTCAAAATATTTGTTTTTCTTAATAATGTATTATCTTATATATTAAGTGTATTCGAAATCATTCATGTCCATATTAATTTAGTCCTTTTTTGTTTGCATTTCCTCCGAGTGCGCTCTCGGTCTTTGTATCTCGTGGTCTCGTTGATGTTAACAATTAAACTAGAAAGTCGTTTAAAATAACTCGCTTGTTACATGAAACAAATTCTTGAAAATAACTAGTATCTAAAATAATCGTTTGACGTAAGAAATAGTAGAAGAATTCACCAAGAACTAACTATATCAGCAAATAAAATGTTAACAGCAAATCAATAGCGACACCTAAAGTCACATAAACATGAAACCTAACATATAATGGCCTTGTTTGGAGTACTGTCCCTATTTTCCCTGTTGTTGTGGAAAATGCGGTGTCCCAGAACACCCACGGATGTTTCACTTTCTTGATATGGAAAGAACACACTCGCCAGTTACCGTAACCTGGAAAAGCTGCATCTGAAGGAAAGCAAGATCGGAGAAGACTTAGATTTTTTGTACAGTTATGTTTGGAACAGAGTGTTATGCCCAAGTTCATTAAATTTAAAGTTTATAGTAAAGACTTCACCAGAACAGAAACATATAAAGATTGGCAGTTGTCTTTGCTAGAACGAGAGATCCGATTACAAAGGGGAAAACGTAAGATTATTGTGAACAGATTGTCTGAATGTAAACGTTCCTTTAAGGGTCAAGTTAATTTTATAGACTATTGAACTTCTTATCACAAGATTATCGAGCATACTGGTGTGGTTGCTAGGAAGGTTAAGGACAAACATGATAATAAACTTAGATCCCTGGGGATCCCTTGTATTAATTTTAATGAATCCTGCATTTTCAACTTGTCTAGTAGAATTCTGTCACAAAGGGAGAACAACTATTGATGTTGGGATTATACTTCTGTATACCGTACCACAAACTGACTGGTTCAAACAAAAAATATCAATAGACAAAGTATGTAGTACCATCCTTGATTGTGGTATGACATCTGGTGACATTATAAACAGATCAGGAACATTGGTAATGGTAACTTTAATTTAGCCAAGAGGAATTTGAGAGATGTAAGCTCTGTTTTTAGGAAGGATGATATAAAAACCAGATAAAGGGAAGGCTATAGTAATTGTGAATAAAGCCGATTATTTGACTAAGATGGACTGTATCCTGAGTGACAAATCAAAGCTTAAGAAGGTTACTGGTGAAATTTTTGATAACGTGATTAAACTGGAGGACAAGTTTAATATTAATATTAATAATAAGGATAGTATAGGCACGGAGATTTATATTTTGTATATGCTTCAGGGTCTTCACCGGGAGTCATGTATGGCTTACCAAAAATACACACAAATAATGTATCCTTTAGACCTGTGGAGGATTTCTATGACCAATTCTGTCCCTTACCACACTAATCAAAATTAAAGAAAGAAAAGAGAAGGCATAAAGGTAAATAAATAGATAGGTTACCTTGGGACATGGATGTTAAATAAAGATGGTGGATATTAACTCGGTATTGCCTATCTCTCAGAATCCCCTAGCTAGACATTGTATAGATGGCCATTTATATCAATAGACTTAGCTATCACTGGGGTCCTGGTGTTGTTCAGAGGATCCCGACTATGGTAGGAAGGTAGGCAGGTAGGTAGATCCTAAACACCGGGCCGGACACTGGGAGTGAAGCGAGAGGTCACGAGACCCGTGTTGGCGGTTCAAGGTTTTAAAGAGATCTGGTCGGAATTTCAATTCCGAACCTTAAGTTAACTATATACAAATTTGTTACCGAGGGTTCATTCCCTCTTCACGAAATCACATAAATAATAATCAGCATTTAAATTATATAATTATCAAGGTAAACATCGTTTCACAACGATTTAGTAAACATAATATAAAACAATTAATGACCCTAAAGCAAATGGTTGATCGCGTATGCGGTCGCGGGAATATTTAAACTGATCCCCAATACAGTTCTTCTAAACTTATTTCTACAAGGTTTTATAACTAAATTAACTTGGCCAAGGTAATCTTATATACAGTACTAAATTACTTATTATTAATTACTCTTTACAATATATACAATCACCAGGTTCTGGTAGGAGATTGTTCACTCTAGTGAGGTTACCCTATCGGAAGGTTGTTGCCAACAGTCCCCAGATACCGGTGTAGTCAATTTATTTCTCACAAGACCAATAGTTTCATCAATTAAGACGGCATGATACAACTTGGCTTAATTTGTCTTACCACTGATCACCCCTTTGACTGTTAATCAATATTCTGTCACTAACTCTAAGGGTTACAGTGAGGATATATTTAAATTGGGTTTAACTTCCGAGTACATAATGACTAGTTATGATTTATCTTTCTTCACGAACGTTCCGTTACAGGAAATTATTGATATTATTTTAAGCCATTATGATCCCACTAGTTTAATGGGTTGAGAAAAAAAGATGGTTAATAATTTACTTAAATTAAGTTCGCTACTTCAGATTCTTGCTTCCTATTCAATGGTGTTTTATACAACCAGGTAGACGGTATAGGCATGGGCTCTAGTTTATCCCCAATTATTGCGAATGTTTTATGTGCAATAAAGATATTTGTTGGTTGGATTATTGTCCCGTTGAATTTAGGCTATTATGTTACAGACGTTATGTTGACGATTTTTTTTTTTTTTTTTTTAAGGATGATGTAGCTAATGAAGGTTTATTGAAGTATGTCAACAATCAGCATGAGAATATAAAATTCACATGAGAAAGGGAAAACAATGGTTCATAAGCGTTTTTAGATATTTTAATTACGAAGACGGAAAATGGAATGGTCACAGGGGTGTACAGGAAGCCGACATTTACGGGTTTAGATCTCAATTGGTACAGTTTTTGTCCGGAGAAAAGGACGGTCCAATGAATAGGGTATGTTTTTTTATGTGTGTGTACACTGTACATTACTATGCTTAATTATATATTTTAAGCTATATTTTAGGTTTCATGTTTATGTGACTTTAGGTGTCGCCATTGATTTTCTGTTAACTTTTCACATATATAGGATAAACTATTCTGTCAGATATATTTAGGATCATTATGTATACCTAAAGAGGGCTGCTTTTTGGATAGCCGAAAATTCGTGAAATAAGGATGGCCTTGTTTGGAGTACTATCCCTATTTGTTCTGTTGTTGTATATAATACTATACTGAATATATAATATATATATATATATATATATATATATATATATATATATATATATATATATACCGGTATATAAAATCTATATTTGTTGAATGAGCATAAAGGCATAAAGGAGACAAAAGGCAGTTTTCCTGTGGTCACTTGGTTCTTGTTTTCAAACTTCCTTTGATATTGCCGTAAACATTAAACTATTTTTCATAGAGTGTCTCCCCAAAAGCCAAAATAGTGACAGGGCCAAACTCAAGGGACGTTGGGGTCAAAATGCCTGGACACACGAAGTTTAAAGCTGTTTTTAGCAAGAGTGGTGATATGATCCTTCCAAGATAGGTCGGATAAAAAAGATACTCCTAGAATATTGAGAGAAGATTAAAGGTTGATTTGTGTGTTGTTGAAGAATATATTATATATATATATATATATATATATATATATATATATATATATATATATATATATTTATGTGTGTGTGTGTGTGTCCTATTATTATTCCACGTGATGTTTCGATTTAGTTTAGTATTATTTACTAAATACAACATGTGTTGTTATATAATCATGTTCCGACTTACCGCAATCAGTACCAGTTTCATAGTTTAAGATATAAATCTAATACATAAACTCTAATTGTAAATATACGATTAAGGTAATATTACATAATATTACATTCAATAATTATTATAGAATTCATTATTTAAACTCTCATATACTGTAATGTTAAGGTGATTTACTTGCAGTGGTCTATGTATTTAAGCGTGGGACTGTACATCTTGGAGGTGGAGTCAATGCGAATTCCTGGTTTGTGTTCCTTAGTCAGACCTTACATTCGCACTTTTGATCTCAGCAGGCACTCTTCATGTGACTGGAAGTTAAGATCACATGTTAGGTGTGTGTATGGAGAAGGGGAGTGAGAGGTATGAAGAAGGTTTTGAGAGGGTTAGACTGAGACCTTACTCACGACAAGAGGTCTGAAGATATTCTCTCTATTAGAGGAATATTCTCTGTTATATTATATTAGTACATCTGTTCCTGTATTTCATTTAATAAGTCTAATCAAAATTTGATATTTCAATAAATCAACGTGGCTTGGATACATAGATATTTTCCTTTACCTAAATAAGAGAGTAGAGGATGGTGGCGGCATATTTATTACATCTATTATATATCTACCAATCTGCATCAACGAGGGAGCAGAGCAAAGCAGAGCAGAGAATCTACACAATATTTTTCAATCAACTTACTAAACTACATTAAACCAATCTATAAACCCATAAAGGAGGCTTACAAACGTCTTCCTAACTTGGTGTTAACCCCTTCCTAACATGGCATAAACGTCCTTGTTACAGCAATATAGCGCAAGGAGGACAGTGATCAACATTTCCCATTGCTTCGTGAAAAAATAATATGTGACTCGTCCAGCACAAAGCTTATGTTTGCTCTGCTGTTCACTCACGTGAGGCCTATCGAGTCCAGGCTAAAGGGCAAGTCAAACATTCTCTCTCTCTCTCTCTCTCTCTCTCTCTGCAATTCCGTGTTGGGAAGTTTCTGAATTTTAGTTTTATTGGAATTTAGCTACCTAACGTAATCAAACACTTGTTCCCGATAATCGTACGAAAGAGCTGGCTCCCAAAATGTTGCCAGAAGAATGTTTTTGATAGAATATTGTCAGAGAAAGGGGTCATGTGGATATGCGTTTAGTCAGGATGGACACATATTAACCCATTGGCCATCAAAAAATAGCGGTATGTTTACACTCACGGACACGGAAACACTTCTAAGTACGAACACTTTTAGGATCACGTAATCCTCAGCGAATGCATTGATCAACACGCAAAAACATGTAAAAAGGATTGGAAATACTCCATAAGGTGATAATGGTCTAAAGGTAGGAAGGTACAACAATTATATCTGCTCTGTAAAATGACTCACTTTATCTTGTTTTGTTATTTTATTCAATTCATAATTGAAAACTCATCTAAAATAAACTTAATGCTAACAGTAATAATAATGTTCTACTTATTATTGGGAAGGATTTTGTATCAATAGTTGTTGTTGTATCAATAGTAATATCAGATACCGTATATTTTAAGCAGGTCATTGGTAGTAATGTCCTATAATAGTATTAATGTTAGGTAAATCATATAAATAATAAACTCCTGATAGGCATGATTCATGATACGTTATGACAAGAGATAATGCCTATTTAGATTCTAGCAATAATAAATACAGTTACATTATGTATTTAATTTATTTGATTTTATGTTATATTTTTATTTTTCTATAAATATATATATATATATATATATTTATATATATATATATACACATATATATATATATATATATATATATATATATATATACACATATATATATATATATATATATATATTTTTGTTCTATATTCCAACTTACTTCCTCTCGGTCATAGGCTGAGAGCCTTAACATTCACCGCTTTACAATGAACAGTGAAGCCCGTGAGGTCTTGTTCCAGTCTAGGGAGTGAGACATGTGAAGCACATAGAGTACAACGAGCACCTGCCATCTTGCCTTCACATGAGGCACGGTGCTCACTCATGGCCCGAAACGACCCCATCTCTGAAGCCACCTCGTTCCCGTGCTTCACTGTCTCATCCCCTACACTCGGACTCTCACACTTACACACACACAACGCCACCTGTTGAGCAGATAACTCACCATATATATATATATATATATATATATATATATATATAATTATATACTGTATATATGACTAGATATATAACATTGTGGAAAGGAAGAGAGGTTGTTGTCCCGGCTGTGATCATATAGGCTAAGGGAGTTTCCGAGCTGACTGGGTGAATTTTGGGTCTTAGTAGAATGGGAGGAATCTTAGGAAGGTTTTATTGTAGAAATCCTGGGGAGGGACAGAGTGGCCCTAGGAAAACCTTTATTGGAGAGAGAGAGAGAGAGAGAGAGAGAGAGAGAGAGAGAGAGAGAGAGAGAGAGAGAGAGAGAGAGAGAGAGAGAGAGAGAGAGAGAGAGAGAGAGAGAGAGAGAGAGAGAGAGAGAGAGAGGGAGAGAGAGAATGAGAGATAATATTGTAACGGTGCAGGAATTTTAACGAATTGTAAATATTACCTAGAAATTAACAATCTCAAAAAACTCATTGGAAAGTCGCTAGTGAATCAATTATTTATTTAACATTCACTTTAACGCCAAAACACAATGTACTTATATTTAACAAAATAAAAATAATGAAAGAGAGAGAGAGAGAGAGAGAGAGAGAGAGAGAGAGAGAGAGAGAGAGAGAGAGAGAGAGAGAGAGAGAGAGTGAGAATGTGAGTGTGAGAGAGTGAGACTAAGAGACTGGGATTAAGTGATAGATTCCAAACTGGAGGGGTGGCCTGGCTTTTATAATACATTTTTTCAGTTGACTTTACTTGTATACCTATATATCTAACTCATGACTATGATTATGAGAAATAGTGTGCGTGTGTGTGAATGTCCGTTTGGCTGTTTATATGTGTAAAAGTTAGAATATGAATGCATTCATGTGTCTGTATAATTATATATATATATATATATATATATGAATGGAAAGGTGGGTGATAGGAAAGTTGAGGGAGTGGTGGGAGGGTGGGGGGTACCATCAGATGTGAATGGGAATGGTAGTGCACTTGTGGACGTGTGTGTGGGGAGGAGGCTGTGGAGAGCCAACACCTTCTTCCGACACAAAATGATCCACAGGTACATGTGGAAACGGATGTTGACGATGAAGGATAAGACAGTGGTGGAACGAAAGCCATTGATTGATTATGTATGTGTGGATGAACGATTGAAGAAATCCGTGATGGATGCTAGGGTGTATAAGGGTTTTGGAGGGGGTCTGTCTGATCATTATGTAGTAGTAGCTAAGGTTAGGATACAAAAGAAGTGGGTGAGGAGAGCTGGAGGGAGGCGAGAGGAAGGTGGAATGGTGAGGAGGGTGGAGAGGTTACAGGAGGAGGAAATCAGGGAAGAGTACAGGAGAGCAGCAGAAAGACGACTAGGTGGGTTCGACCTGGAAGTTATGGAGGAAGTGGAGGAGATGAGCAAGGTGTTTAAGGAAGAGATCTGTGCAGTATGTGAGGAGGTGTGTGGAGTGAGGAGAAGAGGGAGGGGAGTGAAAGGTACAGCATGGTGGACAGAAGAGGTAAAAATAGCTGTGGAAGAAAAGAAGAAAGCATATAGAGAGTGGTTGGGTAATAGAGGGAATGAAGATTCCGAGAGACAGAAACGAGCGAGGTACGTGGAGAGAAAGAGGGTGGTGAAGAGAGTAGTGAAGGAAAGTAAGAGGAGAGTAGATGAGGAATTTGGAAGGAATCTGAGTGTAAAATGGAGGGAGAGTAAGAAACTGTTCTGGAAAGAAGTCAAGAAAGTTAGGGAAGGTAGCAAGGGAAACAGTAAGGGTGTGAAAGATAAGAATGGGAGAATGCTAGCCGAGAAGCAAGAGAGAGTTGAAAGATGGAGGGAGTACTTCAATGAGTTTCTAAATGTAAGGAATGAAGAGCCAGCAAACATAGTTGGATATGGTATGGGAAGGAGAAGAAGAGAAGTAGTGGAGGAGGAGGTGGGGATCAGGAGGTCAGAAGTGTGGGAAGCCATGAAAAGAGTAAAGTTGGGGAAAGCACCAGGAACAGATGGAGTGTGTGGGGAAATGTTGAGGTATGGTGGTGAGATAGTGATTGAATGGGTATAGAAAATGTGCAAACTAGCATGGGAGAAGGGGAGTGCACCCGATGACTGGAAGACTGGCATAATAGTCCCCCTATATAAGGGGAAAGAGGAGTGTGTGGTAACCACCGAGGAATATGTCTTGTAAGCGTAGTAGGGAATGCATATAGTAGGGTAGTGATTGAGAGAGTGAGAGTGAGAACGGAGAAATGGATAGGCGACGAGCAGGGATGTTTTTGGAAGGGAAGAGGATGTGTAGATCAGATTTTCACCCTGAATTGTGTTGTGGAGAAACATCTGGAGGAGAAACAAAAGGTGTATGTTGCCATTATGGACTTGGAGAAGGCCTATGACAGAGTGGATAGAGAAGGTTTGTGGAAAGTACTTAGAATATACGGAGTAGATGGCAAGTTACTGAAAGCAGTGAAGAGTATGTATGAGGGTGCAAAGGCGGCAGTACATGTGGAGAGTGAGCAGAGCGAGTTCTTTGACCTGAAGGTTGGTTTGAAACAGGGATGTGTGATGTCCCTGTGGTTGTTTACTGTATATATGGATGGAGTCATGAAAGAAATACTATCAAGAGCAGTGGATGTTGGTGTATTGCTGAAAAGGGAGGGACATGAGTGGAAGCTGCCTATACTGCTGTTTGCGGATGGTACAGTTCTGATGAGTGATAATGAATGGGTGCTGCAGGGTTTGGTAAATGAGTTTGGAACAGTGTGCAAAAAACGGAATTTGAAGGTAAATGCGGGGAAGAGCAAGGTTATGGTATTCGAAAGGGGTGAAGTCACAGAGTGTGAGGTGAAGTTGAACGGTCAGGCTATGGAGATCGTCAGCTCTTTTAAGTATCTGGGCAGTGTGTTGAGCAAAGATGGGACTGTGAATGAGGAGGTGCGGGAGAGGGTGCAACAGGGGAAGAGGGTTGTAGAAATGTTGAAAGCAGTAACAAGTAATAGGGTGGTCAGTATGGAAGTGGAGAAGTCCTTGCATGACAGTGTGGTAATCCCGACACTAACTTACGGAAGCGAAGCATGGACGTTCGGGAAGAGACTTAGACCAAGAGTGAGAGTGGTGGAAATGAGTTACTTGAGAAATGCGTGCGGAGTTACATGGAGGGATAGACAGATGAATGAGGAAGTAAGAAGGAGGTGTGGTGTGGAGGTAGATGTGCTGGAAAGTGTGAAAAGGAACAACTTGAGATGGTTCGGCCATATGGAACGTATGGAAAGCGAGAGATTGACTAAGAGGGTGTACGAGAGCGAGGTGGAAGGACAGAGAGGGAGAGGTGGAAGGATGGAGTGAGGAAGTATATGAATGAAGGCGGTGCTAATGGGAGGAGGGGCATCGACTGACTGGGAACAGAGGTGCATGGGGGCAGTTCGTTCGTGGCCACCCCTTCTTGGATTGCGGCGTCAGGCAATAGATAGATAGATATATATATATATATATATATATATATATATATATATATATATATATATACTGTATATATATATATATATATATATATATATATATATATATATACTGTATATATATATGCACACACACACACCATTTTCTCCCCAACGTCTGGCTCCCCTCTATATACACCCTCCTTCATACATCGCTATGTACTGTATATGCATATTTGTGTTTGCGCATGTATTCACTTGCTTGTTCGTCAAGGGGAATCCACGCAATGCGAGCTAAGCTAATTATTATCGCGCCTCCTTAACTGGGAATATATTGCGTGAAATGCATGTTAAGTATGTATGTATCGTTGGAATGGCTGTGGATGTGTTTGTAGTCTGTATTTTAGCCAATTGGCGACATCTGGAAACGAAGGCTTAGGATTAATCTGTACGGTTCCCTTCTCACTACGGTACCAGTCTTACCCGAAGGCTTAGGTTGACCAGTAGCTTAGGTTGACCAGTAAGATACCCATCTCACCTATGTGAGTGTTTGCGTGTGTGTGTGTGTGTGCGTGCGTGCACATACCCCCTCCCCCCCCTCCCTCCCCACACACACCCACACACAACACACACACACACACACACACACCATTATCTCTTCCCCATCGTCTCGCTCGCCCCTGTATACACCCGCCCTCCTACATCGCTATGCTTTTAGGCCAGGTGAAGGGCTTGGGGGGAAGGGATGAGGCGGAATACTGCTTTAGGGGGAGATATTGCTTGCTTGGATGGCACTGCTTGTGTTTTGTTTTTGCTTGGTGGTAGCGGAGTTGTTTGGTTTTTGTTTTGTTAGTAATTGTGTTATTGTTGTCATGGCGGTGGGGAGATATTAGATTGATTGTATGCGCATATTCTGTATGTCGATCGTCAATATTCCCTGAACTATATAATCTGTATCTATCTATATATATGTCTATCTATTTACTGTATATATCTATCTATCTATCTATCAATCTATCTATCTTACTAAGTCAGTGTGTATGTTCTTCAGCGTTAATAACTCTAAATTAATAATTATGATATTATATGGCGAGAAGCTAAGCAATGTTCATTAGCATAAATATCTTGGATTTGGCTTAGATAGTAATCTGAAGAATGATAGGGACATGATAAGATGTAGACATACATTTTATAACGACTTGAATTACATTTTGCGAATATTTTCAAGAGTCAGTTTTGAAGTGTTTATCAAACTGTTTACCAGCTACTGTTTTAGCATGTACGGAACAGAACTATGGTACTGTAATAGCAAGTGTAATGTTTCCTTTAAGCAATTTGCTATTGGATATCATAAGGCAATCAAGGCAATGTTAGGACTGAAACACTGGAAAAGTAACCCTGAAGCTTGTCAACTTGCTGGCCTTTCAACCATTTGATGAACTGGAAAAACATAAGATTTGCAAATATAATCATTGTCCATCCATGTACATTTCTTGAACACAGTTTAGTGGGTGTAGCTAAGAGCTTGTTCTTAACTACTGAAGTAAATACCATCTTAAATGCAGCATACAGTATCAATTGTTTAAAAGACAACGACATTGAAACAGTGAAGTCAAAAATGATGTACGTTCAAAATCATGAACCAACAATGCGTTAATGATTACTTTTAAGTGTAATTGCATCTGTAAATATGTAAACAGTTACTATGTATAGCTTTTTGTATGGAATAAAGAATTGACTGACTGACTGACTGACTATCTATCTATATATCTATCTATCTATATATCTATCTATTGCCAGAAAACTCGATCCCCGTGGTGGTAGACACAATGAATTGCCTCCATATTTAGAGTCAATTTAATGGAATGGAATGGAACATAATAGGGTTTCAAAATAAGTATGCAGCACTAGAGTACACTTATTGTATAATAAAGCGAACCTGTGGTCCATGCAGTTTGGGACCAACATTGTTAATAATTAAGAATGTCACATATCACCATATGTAATTGCCCATTGTTGTTCTCTCTCTCTCTCTCTCTCTCTCTCTCTCTCTCTCTCTCTATATATCTCTATATCTCTATATATCTCTCTCTATATATATATATATATATATATATATATATATATATATATATATATATATATATATATACCGGTATATATATATATATATATATATATATATATATATATATATATATATATATATATATATATATATGCAGTATATATAAAACAAATATATATATATATTATTTGTATCAGCACCGGAATACTTTATTGTTTGTGTTCTGTAAAACTTCGTTCATCTAATCCAGTAAGTCCGCAGTCTCAATTACTTTAATAACTGACTCACCTGCTTCTCTCTCTCTCTCTCTCTCTCTCTTAATGACTGACATTAATAACGCTCACTCATTATCTCATTCATCATTATCCATATGTCATATATTTTGTCTCGATGGTAAATTGCTAACTCAACAACCTAGCAACCAGTTCACATCAAACATTTTATCGAGCTATCTTATATATTTTATGCAGTGGTAAGTAAGCTGGCTTTATCCTTTAATTATAAGCATGACGTGTCTCTGAAATATTTGTTTCCTAGCACTGCATGATTTACTCGGCTTACAGAGGATCTGAAAGCGTTAGAGGATTAATTGACATAGCTTGTATTTCATTTGATTTGTAAGCGTTCTTCCTAAACTGTAAACATTTATTTAATTATCTACGGTAATGAGAACCAACATTTTACAAAAATAAAGTGTATCATCAACTGAGAGGGTTAGTTCACCAACCATATATATAAATTACGAAAATGTTCAATTGCGTGAATTTTATTGCACTTCAAATCATCGACAAATTTAACGGAACCTCCGAAACACAATTATCAGGTAAAAAACAAACAGAGTTTCATTTCAACAACGAAACTGCTTCGAAAATATGCGTATCAGAATTAATGACCTCCGTTGTTTATGAATATATAATATTACTCTAACTTAGCTTCTCCTAGATACTAGCATTAGCATATCTAAGGCCAGAAATTGTTAATACAATGGTAACGGACAATAGCAGACGAAACTTTTATGTATAGGTTTTACTTCATATAATTTTTGAACCTTTTAAAACGAAGTGTCTGGATTTTAATAATGCATAGATACGACTCGTTTGTATTCATTACACACACACACACACACACACACACACACACACACACACACACACACACACACACACACACACATTCACTAACACACACCCACATATATAAATATATATATATATATATATATATATATACAGTTTGTATTCCTGAAACCCCCTCACTTCTCAAGGCGGGGTTCATAAATTAAGCTCTATTGAATTCCGAGGTAAACCCTGACGATTCATTATAATATAAATCACAGTCACCTTGCATCTCCCTCTCTCTCAGTTGGCTATGTTCCTTAACAAAGTGTAATATAATTTACGGAGTGTTATGTTAATTGGTCAAATTTTTGGCATATGACATTATTTGTTGCCGAACTTTCTACCTTAATTAAACTCTGTCCTTATCTGTATTGATATCATTTGAATTCAACCACGCTGATAATCTAATGGGTTATGTGACATCTTATTTGAGTTTTGTCCAGTTTATTACACTTGTTGTTTATCTCTCTCAATCAAAGTGAACATAATTATTTATTATGATTACCAAAACAATTAGTTAGATACATATTGACCGATAAACATAGGCGTATGCATAATACAACAAATAATATAAAAGCAATGATTTAAATTAGTTTAGATAGATACTTTGACTACACACATCTTGCGATCTCAGCAAGGTGGTCAAGACATAACTATAGTAAAATTAGCACCACCCGAAGAACCGGAAGGTGAAAGAAAAGAAAAGGATAGCATAGCAGAAGGTTTTCTCCACATTTGTCACTCCCTCCAGTAAATGGCCATGCAATGACACTTAAAAAATTAAATCCCTTTACGATTTGAAAACAAAAAATAAAAAATCAATAAGCAAATTAATAAGTACATCTTATAAATACCTGTAGATGGAAAAGGACAAAGTTATGTTAAAATGTTAGAAATAGAAAATAATGCATGCATGCGTTTGTTTTTTCTTAAAATGTCCTTAACCAAAATCAATGTTCATTACCGCCATATTTTTATACCAGTATTTCAGTCGTCACATTGACAATACTTTAATCTATTAGCTATACAGTATGTCTAGATCCCAGTAACCTTATTGAGGACACGGTTTCAAATTTTAATCCTGTCATAATATACTGACGCAAGATTTCAGTACATGCTGGCTATCCTGAGGCTAGTTTTAATTATTTAAAGGTGTAACGTTTATACATTAAATACATTGTATTACTTTGATTGCAAGAGGTCCTGCTAAAACAGAATGTCTTAGTCAAATGGTTGTCAGAATATAATGAAGAATACCGTCCCAATATTGAAAGGGTTGATTATCCAATAGGTAAATACATTTTCCCGCATATCAAGACTTTATATACTACAAATAAAAGTAATTTACTTCCTCGTACAACAGTTTCTTTGGCTATCTTAAATAATTGCTTGGCATTTATGTAACTAAATCTTTCAAACTCGTAAACAATTCTACCATAGCCTCTTGTTCACCACAACTTCAATGGACAATGAAGTTGTCTTAATATCACAAATATGGCTTAGTATTTAATAACAGTATTAAGTTTGTTATTCCTTGTTTAACGTATTCAGGTTTGTAATGGCTTTCAATAAATAAGGAGACCAAAACTTAAAGTAATATACCCCAAATGCAATACGATTTTACATTACTGAATATTTACCGTACCGGTATATACAGTATATACTAAAACAATGCATGTTTATTAAAATTAATCCTTGTGATATGTTTGTTGTATTTTCCTCCTGTAGTGCTTTGTTGAATAGATTGCTAACTCTCACTTTATAAGAATGCATAGATCTTTTACTGGAGTTACCATACACTATTTATTTTGTCCGTGCATGTCCTACATATATTTACATATCATCCATCTTTCACTTCTATCTATCTATCTATTGCCTGACGCCGTGATCCCCGAAGGGGTAGCCACGAACGAACCGCCCCCATGCACCTCTGTCCCTAGTCAGTCGAAGCCCTTCCTCCCAACCAGCACCGCCTTCATTCATATACTTCCACACTCCATCCTTCCACCTCTCCCTCGGTACGCGTGCACCTCGCTCTTGTACACCCTCTTAGTCAATCTCTCGCTTTCCATACGTTCCATATGGCCGAACCATCTCAAGTTGTTCCTTTTCACACTTTCCAGCACATCTACCTCCACACCACACCTCCTTCTTACTTACTTAGAATAAAGGATAATACACAAATAAAGTACCTCTCTTTCTCTCTCTCTCTCTCTCTCTGCCTCCAAGCACTAAGGGTCAAACACCATTTTCGCTAAGGGTCGGCTCCAACGCTCTCTGGTTACGATATATTTTCTCCAGTATACGTCAGTCGCGTTGCCAGGGGTAGGAGTGGGTGGGCGAGAGAATGAATGAAAATAAACTACGTATTGTTGTTTATATATTTGTTTGCTTATACATCAAAAATATAATAATTCTCCTCTCCCTGATTACATTTCTACTGGTGTAGGTGGGAAGCCAAATTTGTCCATGTTGAAATCGATGGATTCTCCGAACTATTGTGCGCTATAATTCGTTAGTCACCATATGGCTAACTACATGTGCAGTCGACCGGTGGAATCCATAACGTACTGTATGCTTATATATATATACAGTATATATACAGTATATATATATAAATATATATATATATATATAAATATATATATATATATATATATATATATATATATATATATATATATATATATATGCTGTATATATATATACAGTATATATATATATATACACACACACACACACTTTTTAATTTGTAATAGTCATTCCGATAATGCTTAAAATCCACTAATGTTAGCACGATTAAAATGAAAAAAACGTTATATGTTACTAACGAGTTAAATGTGTAATTGTGCAGAAACACGGTCTAACAGTAAAATATATTATTATTCAAGTTTTCCAGTTGTCAGTTAGTTAGTTAGTTAGGTAAAATAGGACTTCAGAGGCTATCAACCCTACTGGATTATGAAGTCAGCACACTGTAAGTCAAGACTAACGTCAGGACTGGAGCCCCATTTCGATAATTCCAGTCCCTTGGCGGCGTCAGTGAAAATATACAATTCAAATAAAGCCGTCACTGGACTAATATCGTCACTTTGACAAATGTTTAGGGAGATATTACAATGGGTAACATATATATATCGTCAACACTTGATCATCATACAATTTATGGTATTATAAAACTGGATTTTAGACCGGATATAGCTTATTATAAGAAATAACAATGTTATATAAATGATTCAGAAGCTGCCAGATAAATGCTTAGGAAAAAAAGTTGCCAAAAAAAGCTCTCGTGTGCCACTTTACCCTTATATTGCAACGCATTTTATGTTTTTATTGCGGTTATTATTGGACAATTTAGTTTGGGAAGGAAGAATCCATGGAAGTCTTAAGGGGAGGTTTTTAGTTGATTCCCTAGACTTCCATCAGGCTTAAAATGACACCCCCTAGACCCCCTTTCAAGATAAATTTGTACGTTTTTCGGCAGAAAAATTTCCCGGCCGAAGGCCGGTTCCCCTTAAATTACAGGCTCGCTTTCGCTCGCCAGGAAAAAAATCGACACCTAAATAACACGAATGGTCTTAAAATTGACAGAAATGGGGCAAGGGGTCTTAAAATCGCCAAACTAATGGGGCGAACGTCTTAAAATCTCAAAAGCAATGGGGCTAAACATGAGGGAGAGGGGGGTCCAGAAAAAAATCCTCCAGGTGGAAATCTCCCCTTAAGGTTGCTTGAAATGGTTTACGTTCATTTCCATTCTATTGTTATGTTACCCATAACATATTGAAACAAAAAACTATGATACTGCAGAGGTTAACTCAGCGAGTATCTCGGTAGCAAGTGGTAGATCGCATATCTGACCTTCGACCCTTGATATAAGCCTCTTACACGCGACTTGTTACTGGTATGGTTCGTGTTATCTCTCTCTCTCTCTCTCTCTCTCTCTCTCTCTCTCTCTCTCTCTCTCTCTCTCTCTCTCTCGGCTACTTGCTCTTTTTTGCTCTACTCTTCTTTTCTGATTTTTTATTTCCCTCTTTTGCTTCCGACAGCATTCTTGTTCTTAACCTTGCTAATTTGCCTGTTGGTGTTTCTACTCCTCCTTTCTCTTCTCTTCACTTCTCTCTCTCGTGTGTGTGCATGTGTGTGTGTGTGTGAATGAACGTGTGTATGTGTGTGTGTTACGTGTATTATTTCCTAGCCCGTATCATGTATCCTTTAGTCACATACTGTAAAGAGAGTGTGTTAAATGTCTCACTCTAAGTCTCTTACAAACACATAATACACACTCCCGCATGTACGTAGTCACACACACACACGCGCGCACATACACACTTATATGGGCGGTCTGGTCTAGTGGTCTAAGGTGTTGTGCGCTGTTGAGGGCTTAATTAAGTGCCTGAGAATCATAAATGGTCTATTTTTGGCTATCCCAATGGAGGGAATTGTATCATGGTCGCTAATTGGCCAAGCTACTCAACTATCAGGTTGCATTAGTAGACATGCAATCTCATTATTGCATGTGCATGTGTACTATGTTGGGAACACTGGTATGGAAGGATGTTGGGGTAACTCACTCAGGTAACATATTAGGGTAACCCACTCCGGTAACATATTAGGGTTACCCACTCTGGTAACATAATAGGGTAACCCACTCTGGTAACATATTAGGGTTACCCACTCTGGTAACATATTAGGGTTACCACCTCTGGTAACATATTAGGGTAACCCACTCCGGTAACATATTAGGGTTACCCACTCCAGTAACATATTAGGGTTACCCACTCCAGTAACATATTAGGGTTACCCACTCCAGTAACATATTAGGGTTACCAACTCCAGTAACATATTAGGGTTACCCTCTCCAGTAACATATTAGGGTTACCCACTCCAGTAACATATTAGGGTTACCCACTCCGCAAAGCATCCCAACCTCCGGGGAGAGTTCCGAAGCTTGCGTAATTCTAGAGATTAACCATGACATTTGGGTATTTATGTTAATTGATAATTGATAATTTTAATACATATAAAGTTGTATAAAAATACACATTATCATTTGATGCATTAGAGTAGCGAAGATTACAATTTATACATACTAATATATATTAAGTAGTGGTGCAAGTTGCATTTTGTGTATGTCTGTCTGTAGAGTCGTCACCATCTAAACAGATAAATTTGGTAAAGTATTGAGTGGAGGACTTGAATAACCTTACCCTAACCAAACATAACCTTTGCGGCTTTGCCTATTTAATGTGTCAAATTATACATATGTGTATGTTTTACAAATCTGTGTATGCTTTACAAGAGATTATTCAAAATACATTTTTAAAAATCATGGTTAATCTTCAAGATGACGCAGGCCTCTGGACCCTCCTTCCGCGTAAGTGGAGACCCTCCTAAGGTTCCATGCTCAGGCACCTCATGGGAGATAAAGGTCGCTTGTGACCTTGTAGTTCATTTGTACTATACCTAGGTATTCGAGAATGGATAATAAGTCGTAGGCGTGTGCATAAACCTTTAACCGTCCTGGTGGTGTAATGGCTAAGGTGGCAACAATCTGTGTGTGATTTTGGTGAAATTAATAAAATATAGCTTAAGGAAGTATGGGCGTATTTATTTGCGTATCTATTCATCTGTTTTATATTTATTTTTAGTTTCCTCCTTATAACAAACACTCTCAAGACCCTTCTTCAAGATGAATTTATACACTTTTCGATAACAAAATGTCCAGGCCGGAGGCCGGTTACTACTACAGTATATATCAGGCTTGCTATCGCTCGCCAGGATAAAAATCAACACATAAGTGGCAGGAAAGGTCTTAATATTGATAACAAAATGGGGCGAAACATCTTAAAATTGCAAAACTAATGGAACGAACGTCTAATAATCTGAAAACTAATGGGGCTGAACATGAGGGAGAAGGAGGGCCAGTAAAACCAACTAACCCCCCTTAACCCTTTAAGAAAAAAATCTTTAGATTTACATCCTCACGGCTCGGGTTAACAATAAACCAAAAACCATTACAAAGTATATTTACTATTTTATACAAATACGCAAACAAAATATCAAGCTATTTAATTCACAGTGTTTAACTAAAAAGTAGTTTTTAGTACATATGGATCAAGATATAAACTTTGTAGCATGAAATTTTTTATGAAGAAAGCTAATGAATTTTTTCTATTACTGGAATACATCTCTCAATTCGACAAACTTCACAACCCATCTGTTTTTGACGTGAACATGTGTGTCTGCGAATGGGAGTGAGTGCATATACTGTATGTATTTATTAAACACTATACGTGACGTTGTGTGTCTATATTTGTTTTAATTGATTGTGTGTGTGTGTACCTGTATGTATGTATATAGGTGGGTTTGCGCTAAATGTGACACAAAACATCATTATAATGACTATTGCTACGGAGTTACGTAGCATAATGATCATATTGCAATAATTCAGGAGTATTAATTAATATAGAATAAATATCTTATTCTATAAATTATATGTTTTGCCTTATGCATAATAGCTATATATAGCGGCTAATAACAATTCCAATGAATACAATTGACAATTATTATTTAATACAAATATGTGTTCGGAAACTTAAACATCAATTTACATACCACCTACAGAGTTCATTACTTGCATATTCACAAATCCACTCTTTTTACACCATCACGCCACCTATTGACGCACTAATGACATCAAAAAACACCTTATTAACCGTGTGAAAACAACCATTGATGCAGGGCAGATATTATTTTTATACCATTAGCAGCTGGCTCGGTGAAAGGTCAACTCGGTGTTTATCGGGATTTCCGGAGTTTGTTTTTTGTTTTTATATTCTTATTTGAGCTGGGACCAGGTGTGTAATGTTCTCGGGAAAACCTCGGAAATCAGCCTTTATCCACTACGAAAGAGAGAGAGATTGATTTTGATTTTGCCCCGAGGGGCGAGTTTATTGAGCAGCGCCCCCCATCCTGTGAGGGGACAACCACTGGTAATGCGATACATACTGCTCAAAGAGCCATTATTCCACTGAAACAACAGCATCGTCGTCTGGTTACATTCATTTTTGTGTTTATAAATCAGGTAGGCATTATTCAGAGAGAGAGAGAGAGAGAAAGAGGGGGAGGGGAGAGCATGTGTGTATGTGTGAAAGTGAGTGTCTTTTTTCATTGTTTTTATGTAAATGAAGGAGACAAAAGGCAGGGTGATTGTAACGAGTGTATCCCTAAAGCCAAAAGAGTGACAGATAGCCAAATTCAAGGGACGTTGTGGTCAAAATGCCTGGACACACGACGCTTAAAGCAGTCTAAGTCATAGGGTGAAGGAAAGATTGATTGAAAGACTGAGAACATTTGCTAATTCTTGGGTTGGAGAGCTGGACAGAATAGGAGTGGGACTGTGTTGAAAGGCGGGTTCCTTGCACTCCCCGCAAGGACCCCTGTTTGTTGTAATGATGACAGAAGAGTGAACAAAATGTAACAGTGCGGCATGTAGATACAGATTGTAGGGAACTAGTGAGGGGAAAAGAGTGTATGAGCCGAAATGCTTTTCACCGTACTTTTTCAAGAAGTGCAGTATGGGTGGAACCTCCCTACACATGCAATTAATACTCGACACATGGGCACACTGTACCCCTATATAGAGCAAGAAGCTGTGTGTGTGTAGGGGGGAGGGGGTGAAAAACCCATGGAGACGGTTGAGCACACATAACTTCTGGGATGCTATTTTAGCAAGAGTAGCAATATGATCTTTCCAAAAAAGGTTGGATAAGAAAGATACACCAAGATTATTGAGAGAATATGAATGTTTGAATTGTGTTTTGTTGAAGAGTAATTTATACCCTTGTGGAAGATTTCGACGAGTAGATAGAAGGAGAAATTGGGTCTTGGAGACATTGAAAGTAACAAGATTTGCTCTGCCCTAATCAGAAATAAATGATAGATCAGAAAATAGACGTGGTATGGCCTCATCACGTGACTTTTGGAGTGATTGAATGCTGGGTTTTTGTGAAAAACTAGTTGAATAGTGTAAGGTAGAGTCATCAGCATATGAGTGGATAGGTCTAGAGGTACAGTTGAGGAGATCATTAATGAATATTAGAAAGAGAAATGGAGACAATACAGAACCCTGAGGAACACCTGAGTTGCTAGCTTGAGGAAGTGAGCGATGGCCGTCCACAACTGCAACTATGGAACAGTCAGAAAGAAAATTAGAGACAAAGTCAAAGACAGGGATATACAGTATACCAAAGGAGGGTAGTTTATGAATTAAATATTTGTGCCAGACTCTATCAAAGGTTTTTGATATGTCTAGAGCAATAGAAAAGGGCCCATCGAAGTGTGTGTTACAGAAAAACATTAACATTTCGGAAATAATGTTAAGTGAGCATATAATAATTTTGCTCCTGTATTAGGCCTATTGTATTTGTATTATTTTATTTACGGTACTGTATATTCGCACCTTCCGTTTCATTAGCTGTGTCCTTAACCATTTTGTTTTCATTACATTTCCTACTTGCTATCTCTCTCTCTCTCTCTCTCTCTCTCTCTCTCTCTCTCTCTCTCTCTCTCTCTCTCTCTCTCTCTCTCTCTCTCTCTCTCTCTCTCTCTCTCTCGCTCTCTCTCTCTCTCTCTCTCTCTCTCTCTCTCTCTCTCTCTCTCTCTCTCTCTCTCTCTCTCTCTCTCTCTCTCTCTCTCTCTCTCAGTCTCTCTCTCTCTCTCTCTCTCTCTCCCTCTCTCTCTCTCTCTCGTCTCTCTCTCTCTCTCTCCTCTCTTCTCTCTCTCTTATCTCTCTCTCTCTCTCTCTCTCTCTCTCTCTCTCTCTCTCTCTCTCAACTTGTGCATCGTCTCTCCGGATCTTGCCCTCACCTCTCTATTTTTACCGTCCATCCCTCATCTCCCCTCTTCGGCCCTTTTATAATTACAGTTCAGCTTTCTATATGAATTCCACGTCTCTCCTCATATAATATGTATCTTACCATCTAAGCTTTCGTAATATTTTTCACCTCTCATACATTGTAATTGTCTCTACCAGTATGCCACTCATTATGGTCTCTGGTTTACCCCATATAATCTATGAATATGAAATTCATGACTTACATCAAAATAATGAACATTTCCAATATTAAAAAAATATTAACATATTTACCTGAATGGTCGTTAACGCTGAATAATCAGGATGGGGACTATATACATACAGTATATACTGTATACGGTAGATTCATTGATTTATTATATATGTATGTGTTTTCCTTTACTTGCTAATCCTTCTTGCCTTTAACGAATCTACACACTCACCAATCTCCATATTGTCGATTTGATCATGTCCCCATACGGTTTACATTCCAGCTACTACGCTACTATATCTCCTTAACTCAATTAAAAAATGTCACCAGCTGAAACGTATCGCCAGTGGTACTAAAATGAAGCAGCAAAACTCCCAATTAATGAATTCTTCCACCTAACGAATTTCGATGCATTAAGGCTGTCTCACACGACCACTGTTTCATAGCGTTCTAATTTTATAATTTTTCTGGCAACCTTTTTGGGATCTAGTTTTGAATTAGAAACTAGTCTGAAATTTGATTAATACAGATGGTTATATTTTCATATAATACAACGTTGGCGATTCTAAACCAGAATTTGCTGACGCGTCTTGCCTGAAAATGTGTTCGTGTGACACCGGTTTTAACCAGATGCCCCACGTCACACCAGGCCAAATTAATCTGATTTTCCCTTCGAAACCGTGTGATTTTCCAGTTCAACTCCTGATTAAGTATTGTTTTTTAAGATGCATTCATAACTTATATTATTTGAGAACTTAATTTAGCGTGTTCTCCTGTTTATATACAGTTTTCACATCCATAAATAACTCGTGTATGACTTTTAAAGTGCGTACACCCTAAATACTACGTACTCAATTGATAATGTAAAGGCAACGAATTATTAGTTGACTAGTTCAAAACAAGTTAAGGATTTTCTACAGGCTGCAGTTAGGCAATCTTTGTGTAACCTCATTAAATGTGCCCACTACCTACTTTGCTATTTTCAGTAACCTTCTGGCTCTCTTAATATTTTGCAAAGCATACTAGTTTTTTCTTTCTATTTCAAGACCCCAATAATAATATCAACATTATTGGTTCTGCAGTTTTCTTCCCATAATGCAAATGCTCTAAATCTGCATGATTCTTATTTATCAAGACTGTGAAGCAGGCTTTGCATACATTTTGATTGGAATAAAACATTTGCTATTACATGTACAGGTAGTTATGTTATTAGTATGTGTACGTGTGTGTGTGTGCCTGTATGTGCGCGCATACTTCAGCATCATCTTCAGCTGTATTCGTTTCGGTATTGGCTTCAATTATAACGATGATCCAGATATTTTTTTTACTTCAAGCTCATATCTTTGTTTGAGTGTTATAGAGTCCGTGATATGCACAATTAGAGCACTTCTAAAATCATTGTCCTGTGGTGTTCTTAACCTCTTAAATATTCGAGGAGCAGATTTGTTTTTTGCTGGCTAGTATTATAGACTATTTTACTTAATTTAGCAAGGATCCATAGGAATCAAAGGGTTACACACTAATTAACCTTCCAACTTTCACAGGTCCTTTCAAAACTGAACAAAATCATCAATTGATATCTAGAATAAAATTAAGAATGGCATCCTGGTATTCTGAAATTGGTAACGAAAGCTTCACAGCCATTTTTTCTTTTTATAATTATAGTTCTCCCTGTATAGCTCTTGTCTTTTTCTTGCCATCATAAAGTTGCCCGCGTATTATCACATATATTAAATATATTTTTGTTTGTGTGGACTGCTTTCCGAGCACGAAGTCTCTCGCATTGATTTATCTTGCCTCTATCATCTCCTTCAAATTTTGCTCGAGATCCTTGATTAATGTCGTATGTGTTTATCCATCTCCTTCTTTCTTTTCCACTTGGGGCTTTCTATCTTCCTTGAATAATTGTATTGACATATTCGTGTACATCACATTATCCGATTATTTGCCTTGCATTTTATTTAGTATTCAGATCTCTAAAATGTGTTTAGGCAATTTATTTACCTCCATTAGTATTTTTCAGTTTTTTCTTTTAATACACTACAGTAACGGACTGCATTTGCTCTCTCTCTCTCTCTCTCTCTCTCTCTCTCTCTCTCTCTCTCTCTCTCTCTCTCTCTCTCTATCTCTCTCTCTCTCTCTCTCTCTCTCTCTCTCTCTCTCTCTCTCTCTCTCTCTCTCTCTCTCTCTCTCTCTCTCTCTCTCTCTCTCTCTCTCTCTCTCTCTCTCTCTCTCTCTCCTAATCCTAAATATCTGGTATATTTTTTCTGTCCTATTCTTACGCACTCGTTCAGTCTCAGATCTCGATATTGGCAGCTATTTTTCCCGTCCATCTCTTCATTCTTCTTTCTTCCATTCTCTCCTTGTATCTTGTATCTTGTTTATGCCCTCTTTTCTCCCGATATTCCTCCTTGCGTATTTCTCTCTCAAAATATTTGTTTTCCGATATTTATATTTTAATGTTTGCTCTCTGGCTCATTTACAGAGTTTTCAGTTGCAGTTGTTATTGATGTTGTTGATCATGAAGCTCATTTGGATATTTGTTTATTTGTTTTCTTATTGCTGCCAAAATGATGCACGTAAATAATATGTTTTACAATTACAGTAATAGTCATATACAATTACGATGAAACAGAAACGGTGATTAAAACTATACCGTATTAATGCTCCGTATATTTCTATTGTTGTCTAACAGTCATACTCTCATACACACGCGCACCAAACGAACACAAATGTTCAGTAAGTAACGGTTTCAGTAAGGTTAAATACCAAACTTATTTGGTAGTTTTAGGAATAGTTAAGTTAGCTTTAACTTAAAACGCATGATTTAAAAGTTATTTGCTCATATTACTCATCGTGAACATCACACCTTCCAGCAAAAAGGTCAGTGTAGCCATTATTTAGCCCTAGTTCAAACCAGACAATTGTAAACATGTTAGAGTAACTTATTGGCATAAACGGTTAATTAAATTATACATGTAAGCAATTCATTAAGAATGCCCTCCCACCTTCAGTAAAGTAAACGTGGAGGCAGAACTTGAATTAAATACTCCAAGTGAAAGTATCTCTGCTTCAGTTTCTTGCATTTGGTGAATTATTTTTAGAACTGTTCCTCCTGTTGGTATGGACACTAACTGAACTCTGATATAGTGATCTAAATATATAACTATCAAGCACTTTCGAAAGATGAACACAAGATTATAGTTTTTTTATGCGGTACAGTAATGTCCTGCATATGCTGTGCTCTCTCTCTCTCTCTCTCTCTCTCTCTCTCTCTCTCTCTCTCTCTCTCTCTCTCTCTCTCTCTCTCTCTCTCTCTCTCTCTCTCTCTATCTCTCTCTCTTCTCTCTCTCTCTCTCTCTCTCTCTCTCTCTCTCTCTCTCTCTCTCTCTCTCTCTCTCTCTCTCTCTCTCTCTCTCTCTCTCTCTCTCTCTCTCTCTCTCTGTCTCTCATATATATATATATATATATATATATATATATATATATATATATATATATGTATATATATATATATATACAGTATATATATATACAGTATATATATCCAAACGCGTTGAAATTATTAAAACACACAGTCCCCCTCATTGCATTATGTACCTCATAGTTCCATCTCTATAATGACATAGAACACAGTACACGGAGCTCTCGGACAGGTACGAAAATGTCCAACCACAAGTTGGTCAGTTTCCAAGATTACCGACTTTACGCTTCTCCATCATGTGGTTAGCTTTATATGCCACACCAGTAATAAAGCCTGATAATTTTACTTTGAGTCATACGAAATAAAAAAAATACGCAATACTTGTTATTAATTTCAAATTATGAATGCAGCCAACTGTGGTTAGATAACATCAATTATATGGCGCAGCCTTTAACCTTTCTAAGAATTCAAAATCAAAATGTTCACCGTTCGAGCTACCTTTGAACGATGTTATTAAGCTTAAGGAAGACCTGTCGTGGTCATGGGATTAAATTAAAGTTCAAAGTCATAATCACACGTCTTTATAGCTTCTGATGAACGAAAACAAAAACGACAAATTTGCTTCTACCACCTTCAAACGCAGCCGGGAAAATTTGGGGCTCAACTTGCTGTGCTTCACTTGTTTGGATCGAGTTGCGGAGAAGAAGATTTTTGCGGGCGCAAGTTTGCTTGTTGCACCAAGTTGACAAGAATGCCGCAAGTTGTGAGTGTGTGGAGGGCGGAGCAGGGCACGAATATGTATACGTATAGCAGAAGACACGCGATGTTAATGCAAGGTAAGAGAGGAGAGACTTAGTTGAGAGGAAAAATGCGAGGAACAATGGAGTGCTTATAGACGACATAGTAACTACAAAGGGAGAATGAGAGAGGATAATATGTTAGCAGTTATATTTGTTTGTTATATTTGTTTGTTCTGTACAAGCAACCCGCTGATGAATCGATTGGTGGTAAGGAAGTGGGAAATATTTAGTCCCTCGGTCTGCATACTGGTGATCGGAATAATAACAGTGATAATGGAAATAAAAAAATCTAGTAAACAGAAGAGGAACACCAGTGATTATCTCTGTGGGGGGAAATATAAGGCAAATTATAAATTAAGGGGCGCGGGACTGGATTAAATAATAGCGGAAATATCGTTGGGTTACACGAGAAGAGTCAGTGATATTTTATCGACTGATATGCTTCACTAATACTTGAACATAGGTAAACAATAACAAATGAATACGATTGGCTGACTAGTGAAACTAGAAAATGGTTGATAGCATGATACACACACATATATACTGTATGTGGAAGATGTAGAAAAATAGATCACCAAGATTGATTAACAAGTGAAGGACATTGGATGCCTGATTTACTAGATATTGATAAGTGAGTAATCGGTTAATTGAGGGCTCGGTTAATCTTGATTCTGATAGTTGTTAATTATGATGAATGGGAAATTCTACATGATAAGTATCTTAAAATAAGGAAATTGCTCACTATTATTGGATAAAATTGAAACAAATATCATGGGTAATGTGTAGAAATGAGAGGTAGTATAAGGACAGGTAAAATGAGAGGTAGTATAAGGACAGGTAAAATGAGAGGTAGTATAAGGACAGGTAAAATGAGAGGTAGTATAAGGACAGGTTAATGAGAGGTAGTATAAGGACAGGTAAAATGAGAGGTAGTATAAGGACAGGTAAATGAGAGGTAGTATAAGGACAGGTAAAATGAGAGGTAGTATAAGGACAGGTAAAATGAGAGGTAGTATAAGGACAGGTAAAATGAGAGGTAGTATAAGGACAGGTAAAATAATAATCATGTAGAGGAAGGCAATTCAGGGACTACCTGCACGGCCTAAGGCGGTTGAGCACACCCAGCTTCTGGGAGGCTGCCTTAGCAAGACTGGTAATATGGTCCTTCCAACTGAGATATATATATATATAAAACAAAAATATTTTTGACAGCATTCTAAAAAAAAAAAAATGTTGATAGAAAAATTTCTCCGGCAAAGCCGGATTTCTCCATACAATGCTGGCTCGCTATCGCTCGCCAGAAAGATATCGACACCTTGATGGGGATAAACGTCTTAAAACAGTTGGCTGAATGGGCCGAATGGATAATTGAATTGAATTGATTGATTAATTGATTGATTGATTTTTTTTTTTTAATTGAAATCTTTTTTATTTAGCCTTTAGTATACAATACAATTTTGCTTACAAATGATTTGTTAAAAAACAAAATTATATAATAATAATACAAAAAAATAAGGCTGAGCCTTTTGAGAGATGTCTCTCTTAAAGGCACCTGGCTATAACTCGATCTATCAAAATACAATTGTATATAATACACTTAGTCACAGCTATGAGCCCCGGGAACTACGTGTTGTACAGATTTTTTCTAAATTCGAAAAGGGATGTATGTAGGCAAAATATAATAACATAAAACAAATTAAATTAATGGTGATTAACCCTGAGGTCACACTCACTTCCCAGAGCTCACAGCTGATTGTTCATTATTACAATTACCCATGTAATACCATTTACAAAAATTGAATATATATAATATACATTGTACAACTATTGACTTGATGTTCAAAGGCCATACTCGCAATTATACCCACAATTCGACACAAAGACACATACGCTTCCCTAACAGTATATGCCTAATTAGTAAAGGACATAAACTTTGTTGTGCATGGAATACACACTTACACTATTCATTTAGATACAAACCAGGGAAAGAGAGAAAAGGAGAGAAAGACAAAACAAAGCCGGTGACTCCCCTTAAACTTAGTAAGAAGTACTTGGATTCAAATAATTTACAATTACCTATGAGTATATCAGATCAGCTCATATAGCTTGAGTATATCAGATCAGCTCATATAGCTTGAGTATATCAGATCAGCTCATATAGCTTGAGTATATCAGATCAGCTCATATAGCTTGAGTATATCAGATCAGCTCATATAGCTTGAGTATATCAGATCAGCTCATATAGCTTGAGTATATCAGATCAGCTCATATAGCTTGTAGAAATCGTCTTGTAGCCGATAGACTAAAACAGCACACATTATTTTATTGTAAAGAAGAGACTGTACAAAGGGTAATTCTTAGCCAATATTGATCGATTGTTAATGAACTGATATTGGTCAGCCCTTTCAATCAGACAACGCCTACTTTTTTTTTTTTTTTTTTTTTTTCCTAGCTAACTCTAAGGGATTTTAATCAATTTAGGAAACATCTGTCAGAGCTAAAATGATGCTTAGATACAGTAGGAAAATCGTTCACTACGAAGAGCGAACTGGATATCACCGCCAGGTTTGCATATTATTTGGTTTTAATCAATTTTCCGTTGATAAAAGCTAAGGGATTGTAATGTTGTTGTGTGTAGAGGTATGGCTGTAAGTATGAACAGATAGGGCAAATATTTGTCCCTGATGATCACATTGCATTATGTTATAACTACTGCCAATTGATATCTACTCAAATTAGTAACCAAAATGTGTCCATAAATCTTGAGTTATGTGATATCTCTGCTTGCCTATTATAAATCTTGAGTTATGTGATATCTCTGCTTGCCTATTATATATCTTGAGTTATGTGATATCTCTGCTTGCCTATTATAAATCGCCTGAAACAATTGGTTGTCAATGTTCAAACGAAACAAATATGTTGCTACAAACCGTCATTCATTATCTGGGTAGAAATGTCTGTTGTTCACCAGAATAAAATATTAAATTTAATTGTACATAATGCGTTACTCGATATTTGTTAGTAGCATCCTTGACACTACAATACCTATTTTGAAAGTTGAATACAGTGAAATACTAGCAAAAATACAATATAATTACGACACTGAATACAGTAAACATACAACATGAAGTAGTGGTAACATGTAGTACGTAAAAGAATAGGAAGGAATATAAATTCACATTAAGACAATTCATGCGCCTAAGGACGTCCTCATGCATGAACCCATTCTAACAAAGTGATTTAATCGGCGTTGGATTCACTGAAGAGATTGGTAACTAATGAGAAGCTTTACTACAACGGGTAAGTTGAAACAACTTCAACTGAACGCTAAATATTAACGCAAGAATATAATTCAAGACATGCAGCTTTGTTTCGTATAATTTTGTAAGGATGCAAATTCCTTTGCAGTTAAAGGGTTGTTGATTAATTGATGTTTAACTCTGTCCTTCACATGCACTTCACTGAATACTCAGACGACTATAATCAAACTTTCTGTTATGCAAATTCGTTTGAAATACACTACTGCTGACACTGGAGTATGAATGTAAACACCATACCCTGTTCATTATAGCTAGCCCAGAAATATTAAGGGGGCCCGCCTCGCTTTTTGTTCTTTCCCTCCCTCTCTCTTGGGCTTGTATCCATTCGACCCCATTCAGCCTACTGTTTTAAGACTTTTACCCCCATCCAAATGTCAATATTTTCCTGGCGAGCGGTAGCGAGCCAGCATATATGTATTTTTGTTTTGACAGCAAGCTAAATTTGTAAATGTTTCGATAGCAAAATGTCTCCGGCGAAGCCAGATTTCTCTATACAATGCTGGCTCACTATCGCTTGCCAGAAAGAAATCGACACCTGGATGAGTATAAACGTCTTAAAACAGTTGGCTTAATGGGGCCGAATGGATACATGCCAGAGAAAGAGAGAACAGGAGAGAAAGAGAAAAAATAGCAGGTGACCACCCTTAACTCTCACCACTTGTGTCTCAGGAAGAACCAAAGCAAACGTACATACATTGTCCATTGCTGACTTCCCAAATGGTAAATATAACATCTTAATTACTCAACTTGTTTTTGAGTTATAGAAGGTTGTGGTCGGGATTTCTGGCCTACCTATAATGGACAGGGTATAGGATTATCTGTCCATTGAATTGATTCCACTTACCTTTATACATTAATATTTCGAACATTGAATTTATGTTATGATAAGGTACTCTCACTCTCGCACTCGCTCTCTCTTACTCTCACACACTCTCTTTCCCTACTTCTCACTCTCTCTGAATGAACCTAATGCAGTTATAGACAGTGACTCAATATGCTGTACACATTTAATAAAAGGTTAGAATCATATCACAGAGAAGTTGGTCTGCAGTAGAAACTGATCACTGACAAGAAAACCTGACATAAATTAACACCGTTTTCAGTTGAAGAGTGCAAAAAATAAATAAAACAAAAAGTGAAGGTGTGCATGCCTTTCCCTTTCCATTTCTAACTATACTATAAATTCCTTCAGGTGATTTCCTAGCCCTACAGAGTTATTCACTTCTAACTGTTTTTATGTACGGCAAATTGCCGGAGGGAGCGGAGAGAGGGGAGAGAGCCTTCGTTTTTGTTATCCTTTCTTTCCACTTTCTCGTAGGGTTGCTATCTCTACTAGGATTAAGTCCTGACCACTTCGCAGGGATCGTAAGATCTGTGTGGCCAATGTATCTATGTAAGTTTATGTAAATATCTGCAACTCTCTCTCTCTCTCTCTCTCTCTCTCTCCATCTCTCTCTATCTATCTATATTAAATCTGAGAATATTAATAAGGGAAGCTTCTTCTATGTCGATTTTAACAAAAATGAATGTATCCCTGCAGATTTGTAATAGATGCTAGAGTTCAACGTTTGTGTTTGTGTTTGTAATATAACCAGGTTTTGAGTATTTTACTGGACTCAATGAATGCAAATATAAAAGTTTGGGAAGACGAACGACGCACCCAGTTAAAAGATTGTTCTGAAATATTTGCGCGTCCTTCCATGTGCCCGCTGATTAATGTCTCTAACTCACAGTCTAATTACTGACTTGATAAAAACATGAGGTGGAAAAATTAGGAGAGTTTGGAGAGTTAATGATGCTGCCAAGTTAGTTCGTCGGTAAAACTCTCCTCAATTTTATTTTGGAGGTTTCAGCGTTTGTCAGAAAATTGTCGCGGAGTTTCTAGACAATATTGTGTGGTACTTTATATTCGAATGTCATAATCTTTAATTATATCGGATAGAGGAGTGCTCGTGGGGAACTTCAATTTCAAGAGGTATAATATTACAAGGGAAGTCGTGTAAATAAAGATGGCGCTTTTTACGACTTTGCTTGTAATATTATTCCTCTTTAATTATAAATTAATCCGTATTTTATTTGTTTCATTATTATATTTTGTATACCTCTATTTCTTTCTAGTTTTTTATCTTCGTAAGCTGATTAAACGAAGACCCCAGATCAAGACCACGGCAAACGTAAAGGTTTTTTTCTGAGGTGATCTGATCGTCCCTGCTGTTCTACAAATAACCTGGCTACACCAACATATACAAAAATACCCTCTATATCGTCACCAATTCATAGCATAGAAGATGCCCGATCATATTCGAAGATGCTGTGAACAACCGTATAGCTGCTCTCTCCAAATCAAGTAACGTGTATAGCGTGGGATAAAGGAAGCAACCAACACCATGAAGCTCACGGAGACCATCTAGTGCGACACACATTAAGCATCCAACATCTTGAAGCTTCTATTGATAATCTCGGGGTCTCGTTAGAGTTACAGGCTGCGGAACAGCCTACAGCTCCGAGGTTGAGACAAAGACAAAACAGTAATATTTGGCTTAGTAAAATCATGTAGTGGTGTTAGGAATAAAACAAAAATAATATGCGGAGTAAACTATTAAATGCATGGATTAATTACTCTTTCCTGTCTGCCTTAATGTAGTTTTACTATAACTTTAGACAATATTGAGCCTCTTTCTAAAATACATACAAATTTCCATTTCTATGCAACAACTTTAAACCATTTTATACTTTTTTCTTTTGTCCATTATTGCAATTAATCTGTCATTAATACCTCCGATGACAAGCTGAACATGCCTCTAATTTCGTTTATCTTAAATTATTCTTGTTATTGTATCTCTTCTTTCTCTTGTAACAAGTCAACCAACTGCATAGTAGATTCTGTTTCTCTTCATTCTAACTGTATTCCTCCAATGGAAATCTCTTATATTATCTACTGTACCTCTTCACTACCTTTATTCATTGTATAGTAGTTTCAGTCCCATTCCGTTTACTCCATCCATCCTACTTATTATATTGTGTATTAATGTATGAAAATTAGATAATAAACTAATGAAAATACATTATGCAGACTAGGATACCGACCAGGACAGAAGTTCCCAAGGCGGTATTAAATTACTCGTATGAGCGTGCAATTCTTAACTGAGCTGGGAGATTTATACTAGAACAGATACGTGAGTTTTGGTGTACAAGGTTAATGCAACATGAGTAATATTGACTACGATACAGATATACAAGGTCTTTGATACCGACACCAGCAAAATTGCAGGGCGTAATATATAAGGAACAGAAGTAAAACTTTCTAAATAATCAATGTCTTATTATGCATCAATAGCAAGATATATAATTAAGAAGATAAATAGAACCCGGAAGAATTATGTGTTGTATTTGGATATCGATCAGATCAAATACAATTAATAATTATATAAAGTATGGTGAGTATGTCATAAATATAGAGAAATATATAAAGATAAAGCAGAGGTTACTCACGGAAAAAGGTAAACATATTCAGATATCAGTGAGTCTATAATTTACTCTACGACAGCATATAGTGGAGTGGGGAAAATTGTTTTAAGACAAAGTAGGGACTCTGACAAACAGAGACAGGTTATAACTTAATGTACTAAGGGTCAAGGTGGGGAATATTTCTCCCAAGGTGTATCAGGAATGTCAGGATCTCGTCTCTTCTTTTCTCTCTCTGTCGGTGCAGGGAACCTGGCTGTATAATTCTCCATATTTGTTCTTATGTCTCTTTTACTTCTTCTGCTTCTTGGGTTTCACAGGAGGGAAAGGGATGCTAATCTCTCATGAAGACTCACAGATGATGGCGAGCGATTTTGATGCAGAACAAGATTCCGAATTCTCTAATAGAGCAGGGATTGCTATACTCTATATTTGCCTCTAAAAGGATGCTGAACGAGGGTGCAGCCAGGCAGGTTTTGCTGTTGTTGGTAGCTATTTTACCTCCCAAGGGATGCTGAGGAAGGTTATCTAAAAGGGGGATGTTGGGTTTAGGTGAGGAGGTGAGCCTGCGGAAGAGTTGCTCCTCTCGCTCCTTGGTAATTTTCATGCAGGTGTGGCTCTTGGTGGTCTTGGGTGTAGAAAGGGCCTTGGTAGTTGGGTTGGAGTGACTCTTGTGACCTTGTGGTGCTGGCCCTTGGTTAACCTTCCTCACCTCTGCCCCTTGATCAGGTTAGGTGGAAAGTGAGTTGCCAGCTGGGTGATATAATTCTTGGGAGGTCGGGGCTCTGACATCGAGAGTCTTATGAATGGCTGTGGCAGCAAGTGATCCAGAAAACTGAGTTGCCGGGGTAAGAGAAAACCGCTTTGGGTGGCCCACTGTGTTATTTTCTTTTACTATCTAAATCAAGGCTACTCTGTTTATGGTAGTTGTTGCTCTCGACGTCGGTGTTGGCGTGATGTTGCTGGAGGATTCTCTGCTCTCCTCCTTTTTTTTATTTTTCGGCGTAACTCAAACACATTTTATGAACCTAATGAACTGTTCTATCATTAGCTCCATCTTTCCTTTAATATTCCCCTTGTCCTGTCATCCTGCCATAGGCTCTGTTTCGGCTTCGTTTCATTAACTGTATTCACCCTGGGCCTATAAATAGTAACTATAATCTCTCCTCACGACGTCCCTCTAAATTGTTCCAATATCCCTCATTCCTCCCCGCTGTATCTCTGACTTCAACTCGCCAGGGAAAACTGGAGTTATTGAGTAAAACCCGCTGTCTGTATATTTCCTGCTGACTGACTAAATTAATGTTCTAATAATCTCAACTTTTCTTCAATAAATTTCATTTTAACTCCTATACCATCCACTTCCGGCTTGCATTGTCATTCAACCATTAACAGTCACTGTATTTCAATTCGTTCATTCTACCATAGCTACCCCCTCCTTTCAATATAACTCCATTATCTTGTTTTCCCCTCTGTTAAGCCTCGCTCTCCCAAAAACTCTCATCCTCACGTTTCCTCCTCTCTGTCTGTTTTCAACTCACCTGGATAAAATGGGAACTGATGAGTATGACCATGGTCCGCGATATTCTCTCAGTTTACTGTATTCGTTTTTTAATTATTTTCACCTTTCTCCACTAACTCAATTTATCTTATGAAAGCAAACCAATCTCGTCTTTAGCTTTACTCTTCTCCAGCTTGTTCGTATAATAAACACGCCTCACTTCTCCGACAAAGCTTTCTTCTTCACCTATAATACATTGTCTGTTAATTTCATTAATCGATTTTAGGAGTAGAGTTGGTTGGTGGAGAGAACATAATAATTCATCGTTTACTTATTCCACCTCTCCTCATTATCCTCATTTAACCTATAATAACTTCAACATCTCCGTCTACCCATTCATCTTTTATAGCTGCAATCTATTCTCACTTCCTCCATTCATCCCATTATAACCTCAATTTCTCCTCATTAACTTCATTTTATAACACCCTCAATATCTCCTCACTATCTCCATTCATCTTTTTCCCCTTCTCCTCATCCTTCCCTCCTATCTGTCTGTCTTCAGCTCGTCCGGAAAGACTGGTTCTGTTGACTAAGACCCGGGCCAGTATATTTGCTCCGGACTGACAAACTTCCAGAGCTGCGTTGGAAGAAGTTGTGGGTCCCATGAATTAGCTCACTCCGCTGCGGTCCGTCCTGGTGACTTGAGGAATTGAAGCTGCAGTTTTATTTTCAAGTTGAGGAAGCTACATGATTACTGTTACGTGTTTGTAATTGTGTTCTATTTAAGTGATTTAATTGTTATATATGTTATTATCCATGAATGCATTAAATTGATTCGTTTCCTTTCCTACTGCTAATGGTGGTGACGAAGGATATAAAGGTAAAAATATTTTCATTAAAGTATTTAAATGACGGTGTGATATAACTTGTTTGTATTTCTAAGATTAGGTTCATTACATCACTCTAAGATATCATATTTATATATTTGACCTATTGATTATTTAGCTAACCTTACTGTAACAGTTGACTAAGATCCAAGCCGGTATATTTGCTCCGAGCTGAAGAACGGAAGTTTTGGTGGCAGTTTGATTTTTGACTTGTATGTATGTAATTATATTGTTATGCATTTCACTATTCATCTGTTCATTTAATTGTTTCATTTTCTTCCTGCTGCTGGTGGTGGTTACGGAGGACAAGAAGGTACATTTTCCATTCAAGGTTTAAATGTCGGTGTGATTTTACTTTATCTTTGTATATCCAAGGTTCTGTTTATTAGGTCACTCTCGGCTATAGATTTGCTTTGTTGTACCTGCTGTGTAAGACTGGTGTGGTTGTCACCGACTAACTAACTTCCAAAGCTATATAGGAAGAAGTTGTGGGTTCCGTGTCTTACTTCACTGCTGCGGTCCGTCTTGGTGACTTGAGGAGTTGAAACTGCAGTGTTATTCTGAAGTTGGGGGGGTCATTTGAATTGTTTCTAAATTTCGGTAATGTATCTCCGTTATATATTTTTATTTATGTATATTTAGTTAATGAATTTACTTTTCTGTCGTGGTTGATGTTTAATAAGGACTTAATAATTCCTTTGTATTATTGTATTTATAAGACTTTGTTCTTGTCTTCACTTTCTCATCCTATGTATGTATTCGATAGCAAAAATAAAATACAAACAAATATTCTATCTATCTATATGCTCAGGCCCAATCCCCATTTTGGGGGTAGCTGACTCAAGACAGAGCAAGAACAGGGAAAACACCAAAACAACATAAAACAACAAATAAACACAGATAAAAAGCACAAACTCACACACATCCAGGTCACCCAGGAGAAGACCCAGAGACCAGGGTCACCAAGGTCGCTCCAGCACTCCCCCGGCCCCCAACCACCCGGAAAGGTTCCGATCTCGGCAGGCAGACATGCAGCGGAGCCAAAGCCACAAGCCCTCCCACCACACTTCCAGGCGCACCCTTCATATTAATCGTCTCCCCGGGCCAGGCGCCTGATGGACTATTATCTAGTCCAACTTGCGCCCGACCCCTTACTCCAAATGACCACGTGTTCACTCAACTATTCACAAGCATTCTCCATTCACTCCTGTCCACCACCACTTCCCCTGCCTGATCTATAGTCATTCCTCTATTATCCAAAGCTTTTCTTACACAGTCTCTCCATCTCAATGGGGGTCTTCCTGCCCTTCTAACTCCCCTTGTACCTGACTCACATATTCTCTTTGTAAGTCTTTCATCTCCCATTCGTTCAACATTACCATACCAGCTCAGCACCCTTCTGTCCACTCTGGCTGACAAATGTTCCTGCTGCCCCACTCTCCTACGTATCTCTTCATTCATCAATCTGTCTCTACGAGTAACTCCACACATACTCCTCAAGCAGCTCATCTTCATCACATTCAGCCCTCTTTTCTCATTTTTCTTCAGAGCCCATGTTTCAGCCCCATTCATCACTGTTGGCACTACAATTCCTTGATACAGTGCACTTTTTACTTTCACTCCGAGATTTCTCGTCTTCCACATACTTCCCATTGCTCCGAAAACCTTCCTTCCTTCACACACTCTCTGTTTTACCTCCACTTCCATACCTCCACTCCTGCTTATCGTTCCTCCTAGATATTTTAAAACACTCTACTTGTTCCAATATTTCCCCATCCAGCCTCACATCTAGATTCACCCTATGCTCTCCCCTATTACACACCATTACTTTACTTTTATTGACGTTCACCTTCAGTTTCCTCCTTCCACAAACCACACCAAACTCTTTGACTACCCGCTGCAGTTTCTCATCAGAATCCGCCACCAATGCTGTGTCATCAGCGAACAGCAACTGATTCAACTCCCAATCTCTACCATTCTTTCCTACTAAACCCAATCCTCTTCCCATAGTTCTCCTTTTCACCTCCCTCACCACACCATCCATAAACATATTAAACAGCCATGGTGACATTACACAACCCTGTCGCAAACCTACCTTTCCCTCAAACCATTCACTCAACTCAAACAAATATTACAAAAAATATATGGTTGCGCTGACTAAAACCCAGGTCAGTATAGCTTACCTGTTCCCAACTAACGAACATCGTGAGCTATGTAGGAAGACGCTTTGGGTCCATCCTCACTTAAAGAGGAGAGGTGCAGTAGTTTGTTTCTGTTGAAGTTGATATAGTTTGATGTTCTCTGAATATTTATATTAAATATATATTAATAACAACATGTGCCCATTATTATTAATATTATTATTGCAAGTATTACAATTATTATCATTATTATTATTAGTAGTAGTAGTATTATTATAATTAGTATTTATAATATTATTATTATTATTATTATTAGTAGTAGTATTATTATAATTAGTATTTATAATATTATTATTATTATTATTATTAGTAGTAGTAATATTATTATTATTATTATTATTATTATTATTATTGTTTTTATTTTTATTATTTATGCGTTTGGTTAAGATCGGAGTTGAAGCTGCGATATATGCAAGGTGGCTATCTCAATTGTCTTTTTCTCTGTAACCATATTATATTTTGTTTTCTTTCAATACATAAATTTATTGTACATTAACTTTGATTAATGTATTGATTATTTCGCTACTTTTCTTCCACTGCATATGTTGGTGACTAAGGAGGTAAAACTACATTTGTTTCTTCCAAACCTTAGCTGTTGGTTTTATTTCGGTTTCCATTTTAGTAAATAATGATAGTGTCGGACAGGTTGGAAGAGAGGTATCCTGACCAAGATTCGAACCCACTCAACCCAGGTATATGTGGAAGAGTTGGGCATCGTGACCACTCGGCCATGAGCTGATGTAGGGGAAGCAATCTTAGTTCATATTTCAAGAATTAGGTTATTGTCTCGTGGAGGACTATGCCTTCATACACACCACGTTTTAAAGGCATATATATATATATACCGGTATATATATACAGTATTCCTGGAGTTATTTTATCTATTACATTTATTATACTGTGTTAATGTTATCAAAAGTTTGAATTTGCAACAATCACTTAAATAAGATTGTGTACAATTAGCATAAATTAAACATCATAGATTTAGTGTACTATGGCAGCTCCTTAGGTTACATGTGTGTGTGTGTGTGTGTGTGTGTAAGTGTGTGCTTACGGTGTGAAAATGTTGAAGAAATAAGCTTCATATGACGGATTACAGGGATTGATAACAGGCTTGCTCTTTTCTACAAAGGGAATACTGGCTCTGCTATACCAATTATCTCTCTCTCTCTCTCTCTCTCTCTCTCTCTCTCTCTCTCTCTCTCTCTCTCTCTCTCTCTCTCTCTCTCTCTCTCTCTCTCTCTCTCTCTCTCTCTCTCTCACACACACATATATATCCATGATGTGTTAACTCTACTTGTCAGACCCATTTCCTTCTTTCCTTATCTTCTCCAAATCCTGTATGCTTCCTGTTTTGCACTTTCCATGCCCTCCATATTGTTATCACTTTTTCCTCCCCGTTGCCAATTCTCTTCATATCCTTCTATTCCGTTATATCATTCCTTTATGTCCAATGTCTTGTTTTCTCCACTCCACCATTCATCAATTCCCAATTACTCTCGCTATTGTATCCTATGACGAACTCGTTTTCCTCGATTGTCATTCTCAACTGATTCCTTTACTTGCTACCAAATTTTCTTCTTAACTCTTATCTATGTCAAACAATTACATTTCAATTATTTTCCTTCTTTATGCCTGCAATCATTAATTTTCTTCCTTGCAACTATTGTTATATCTTTTATCTATGCTTTTGCGCCCCCCCCCCTTTTTTTTCTTATATGTAGTCGCTTCAATCCACTTGTTCACATTTAAATATCCCTGCGCTTCATACGTTGTGTCTATTCTGTAAGCCACGTTAGTCCATTTGTTTCTAAATGTATTGAATTTCCTTCTCTTTCAAGTATTACTAAATTCTAACCTTCAACAAGTACCTACTCTGATTTACAAGCTCTCGCCGATCTCGTGCAACCTCTGATTTGTTTCTTTTGTCCCTTTCTGTCTCCTCCTATTCCACCTCTCCCTTCTCCCCTTTCTCTTCTCCTCCACCACCTATACCTCTTCATGTTCTTCTTCCTTCTCCTCCTCCTCCTCCTCCTCCTCCTTCTGCTTTATAACTCCTTCTATTGCTCTGTATATTTAGCATTTCCTTGTATACTCTTGCCATATTATACGTTTCTTACCCACATCACGCGCCGGGCTCGAAACCGACCAATCAGAGTTTGTTTACACGGTAGGAGAGTGTTTTGATTGGTCCCTTACATCGAAGCCTAGGAGCTAGAACACGGTACAGAACCATGGAGGATAAGAGATCAGACCGGGGGATATACTAATGACAACTACTAAAGATAATATAGAGTAGATAGGTACACAAAGGCAGGGTTGTATAGATAGAAATATGCATAGATAGATAGATAGAAAAATAGATAGATAGATTGATAGACAGATAGATAGATAGATAGATAGATAAGATATATAGGTAGATAGATAGACATATAGCTAGATAAATAGATATATAGATAGATAAATATATAGTTAGATAGATATTAAGAGAGAGAGAGAGAGAGAGAGAGAGAGAGAGAGAGAGAGAGAGAGAGAGATAATGCGGGGTAATTTGAGTAAGGAGATGCTATTATGAAGTGGGGAAAGCATTTAAGAAGATTGGGATACTTAAAAGATTATAAGAGAGAAAGCCTGTGAAAATGAAGAAGGCATATACGTTATCAGCAAGAAATACATTATATTAGTAATATAAAAAGGAGGGATAATCGTAGTAGATGTAGTAGTATATAATAGTAGATACTAATTTTTAATAGATAACAGGAGATAATAGGAAATAAAAGGAGAAACTGGTAGATAATAGTAGTGAGTTGGTTGTACTAGGTATAATAGTAAGTAACCGGAGACCACACTAGAATATAATCCATAATAGTTGATATCAAGGCAGTTACTAGTAGTTAACAGAAAATTAAATTAGTTTGTGGGGTTTATAAAGAGGTTAGTGTACCTAAAAAAAAAATATCAAACACATTTTATCCTGGTTACTCCTACAACATGAATTCCGAAAAAAGCATGAGAAAAATGGGTCTTAATCTCAAAATATACAATGGGACCCTCTGATGGAGTGCTAATTTTTAAGGTATTATATTAATGTTTTTTTGACTAACTTTTCTGTAATTCCATTAACAAATACGGTGATTTTTTCCTTAACCCGTTCAGCACGAGGATGACTTTCTACTTCATTTTCTGGCAATATTTAGTGGCCATTACATCCGTTTTTAATAGAAGGACCATAATCTTATATTCTAGTTAATTAACTCCTCTGATTCCCAAAGGTAGATTATTACCTTAAGAACATCGTGTAATGGTTACCAGAATATGCAGAATATGATTAACATTACGCGGTTCGCGTCGTGTTAACAAAAAAAAGGGGTTACTGAACACCTTGCATAGGGGGGGAATTTTCCTTATCTTGAATACATCATTACTCTTACTTTAATTATGGTTTTGGAGGGGAGATGTTTGTTTTTTAAATTGCTTTTGAAAAAAAATATCGAGGGTAGAGAGGCTTACAAACTATCTCAATTAACCGGGCCACAAATAGGTTGAATATACTTGTCTAAGGATGCTAATATGAAATCGGCTCGCCGTTGACACAGTTTCAGAATATATTAATAGTTATTATAAATAATTCTTGTCATACGCACCATTACTCTCCCATCAAACGGATTTCCAGCCACCGCGATGATATTGAGTTATATCCCACCCCACTCTCTCTCTCTCTCTCTCTCCGTCCGCTCATCCCTCTCTCATCTCTCTTTATATATATCTATGTATAGTCTCTTCCCGCACTCTCTCTCTTTATATATATATGTATATCCTCTTTCTTCGTTTGTATATATCTAGTGTTTACTCAAGCAGTAAGCGTGGTGAGGGAGGGAAGCAAGTGCAGCTTAATGTGTCTCTCCATTATTCAACAACGAGCAAAGACGGGAAAATAAAATATAAATATGTTGGGGTAGGACAAAAACCAACCCTCTGAATAAATGTTTTATTTGTATACCGTCACGTTCTGGGAAAAAGAGATACAAACAAAATGTACCCACAACGAATACTCTCTCCCAGCCAGCCAGTCAGCCAGCCAACCAGCAACTAAGCCTTTCAACCACTCAGCCATTTCAGCCATTTCCAGCCTATGTGGCAATTTATTTTGCAATATTTAGTCCCAGCTTTCAAAAGACGATGCTAATTGTCTTAAGCGTTCCGGAAGTGCAAAAGGTATATTCTCGTCACCCACAATTTCTTACCCGTATGGGAATAATATTCAACCTTAGCCCCAGTCATCCCACACACAGGTTATATAGCCTGGTGTAAAAAACGAGTATGTTATATATCGGCGAATTAATTTTATGTGGAATTCAACAGAACCAGAAGTCCAAATATATATCCTTAAAACATGAAATATGGGTTTTCCTCTGAACTTGTATTTACTTATATTGTTGCTGTATTTGTAATTATGTTTCTGATAATGCCGATTAATCATATATGATGCAAGAAAACCATACACACATCACTGACAACAAGAAACATTGTTGCGGGTTCTATACATCGATTCAATTAGCCGATATATGTGCAAGTTGGATGCCGCCTTTCCTGTGACTGATGTAGATAAAATCGGAATAATTAGTTTTTTTTTGTAAAGCTGTTTTGTTATCATTATCCCGAAAATATCCCGAGATTTTGCTTCCTCTATGCCTGCATGTGAAAATTATAATAATGTTGCTCATAATATTCTTGCCTGGCCAATATAAAACACTGGGGAGCATTTAGTTCATTAGTTCGCGGCTGTCAAATTAGTTCGCGAAATGGATAGCAATACTAAAAACGGAACATTAGTAGAACTTATTTGATACATTTTGGGTCATACTATGATTTGCCGCGCGAAAAAAATAGGTTAAGATACACTTGTGCAACCTAAGGTTGTATTTATTGATCTAACTCAGCTCAATCTAGTGTGTAGGATAGAGCGTAGTAATTGGAGTAACCCTGGTATACCCCCCGCGTTAACAATTGGTTTAGCACTCCAAACATTTCCATCACAAATTGAAAACAAATAGTAACATAACTACAGAAAAATTCACGTACAGTATCATCATATTCAAATGTTTCATTCATGCACAATTCTAAGCTATATCTATAATGCCTGGTTCTTTTATTCGAATACTTATCATTATTATTGCCATTCCAACATTCCACCATAGTCAACATTTTCTGTTATTACTATTCGGTCCTTATAGTCGTGACGACTAATACATTATTGTTTTCATAACGGAATGAAGGAATGATAAAAGAATTAAATACACATAAAATCCATGCACCCAAAGGTGCCCTTCAATAAAAAACAAGGCCTTATTTTATATTGGGGGGGTTTTTCATATAATGGTGTTAACAACCACTTGAAAACCCAAAACACCTCCCGACATGACGCAACCACCGCATACAGTCCCCGACCAAAACTCTCAGAATACGTCAAAATGCCAACAAAGTGAACAGAATGCAACAGGAATATAATTATGCATTTCTAAATTGCATACATATTTATCGGCTTCAACGCAAACCAAAATGCAATCCAACCCACCCTGAAGATGATTTAAAATATCAAGAAAAGGTCATGACCCCTGGGTAACATCACAAACCAAACATAAATAATACAATTCTAGGCCCGGAGGTGTGGTGGAGTGGTCTTGCCACTGCACTGGTAATCCAATGGTCCCCGTTTTTGAGAAATCCAAATCCCGATGATCCCAAAATTGGAATATATATTATTTGGGATGAATTTGATGCTGGTGACCTAGTTTCAGTGTGTTACCACAAAGCCCACCGAATCATTAAACAAATACCCTCATTATTCCCTGATTAAATAGCACTGTATGAATATTCCCATATTCAAAATATGTTATAAGGGTGGGGGGGGGGGGGTAATGCCTAGTGATTTAATTGTTCAATAGGTGGCGTTCTGGGAATGAGGGTCCAAGTCTAGTGGGTGAGTCAGTGAAACATGAAAGCGAAGCAACTTAAGAGATAAGGCTGTTTTGAGCTGTGAGTGGAGCTCTAAGTGCTTCACATGTCTCACTCCCTAGAGACCTCACGGGCTTCATCTTGTTGAACGGTTGGTTGTACAGGCTCTCAACCTATGCCCAAGTGGTAATAGTTGGAATATATAGAAAAAACAAAAACAAAAAAAAACAAAAAAAAACAGCACCAATGAGCACCGAACTAACACATAAGCGCAGAGCAAGAGCCCCGGCCGATAAACGTGAGCAACAATGTCGCAAAAAAAGCAACTTGTTAATTGTTTGTTATCATACAGAGAAGAATGTTTGTTTTAATAAGAGGTGCAGGAAATATTAATGCTATTAACTTGTATGGGTGTGTTGTGATATTGGTGCTAACCTGTCACCCCAATGTATGAGAAAAAGAGGGATCCAGGTAATTCCGACTGTTTCCCTTCACTCAAGGAGGTAATATTTCCCTGGACTGGGTTGGCTACCCTTTCTAGTAACATGTTGATGTATATGTTCATTAAAATGATATAATTTGAGCGTTCATAGCCAAGTGTGAATCAGCTAGGATACAATAAAGCATTAATTATTTCGTTTGGGTTTTTC
>CM064575.1:21943132-22077892 GCA_032716605.1 Paralithodes platypus | reverse complement strand
AGAGAGGGAGGTCAGGAGGTTAGTGTGTTGAAGGCCTTGCCAAGGTTGCCAATTCCAGTGTTGTTTATGGCTGAGGGAGGAACCGGCACCACCAAATCAGAGGCGATTCCGATGATGTGGCAACGATTCTTTTATATGGCTCATATTACGATGGGTTTATATTAGGTTATCCATTTTCTGAATGTTCCAATTCTTTATATGTTTAATTGTATGTTGAGTTGGATAATATATTTTTACATTATGTATATTTCAATAATTTAATTATATATTTGTGTATTTTAATATACTGTTTTTTTATGTTTGGATGTATTCGTTTATTTATACAGGTGTTAGTTCAAAAATCCGGGGAAAGAAGCAACAATCATCCAAATCGGTGTTTAACTATATAAATTAATATAAATTAATATATATTATTCTTTTTATTCTAGGGAAGAATGAAACTTAGGTTGAATTTGAATTATTTTGCAAACAATTAGAACTTGTGTATGTTGGTCTACAATCGGTTTTTTTTCGTCTTTCGTAAATACATATCCTACACATTTAAGTGCATAACCTAAGTTTCCTTGTAATATTATTGTTATTATATGAGATGCCGAAGCCTCCATACCAGGGTGCAGAAACACCAACAGGATGAATCCACACAAAACACCCGGAGGCACTGGAGAGAGACTACGGCAACAAAGAGAGAGAGAAAAAGAAGACACATTCAACACAAATAAATTTGATGATAAAATATTACGCAATGGAGGATGACAAGTATAAATAAAATTAAATAAAACATATAGAATAAAGTAAGTTTGAAAATTAGAATTGTTGCTGCAAAAAAACATTAAAGCTAGACTTAAAAAAAGCGATATGAGCTGAATTGACTAGATCATTTGGCACCTGATTCCACAAGTCAACCATGGCCAGCACAAAACACCGTGAACACTGAGTAGTAGAAAAATTCACACGGCTCATGGCAAGACCATTAAAATTGCTTGTGAATCTCATTGCACGAGCCCGGACATAGGGTCCGGGCAGAGCCCCACGTAAGGGATGCTGAGGATTGTTAAAAACTCTAAATAATAGACTAAGGGCACCAATTATACGTCGATGACACAGATCAAGAGACAAATGAGATAGAATAAAACTGATAGAATTCAGTGACCTGTCCAGCAACTTGAGATGGCAGTCAGCTGCTGACAACCAAACAGGTGAGCAATACTCGAAGTGTGTCAAAATAAAAGCATAAACAGACTTGATAACTGTGGCGTTACAAGCAAACGTTTTACAACACTTGCAAAGTAAACCAATTTTCTGGGAAATGGAAGAGGAGAAAGAACGAATATGTTTTTTAAAAGTAAGTTTGGGATACAGAGTAACTCCTAACAAACGCAGACTATTCACATTCTCAATTTGCTCGCCAGAAACTTATAGATAAGGATGGGGGAATCCAAGGTACGAGATCTGCTGATGACAATGGAATATGTTTTACTAGCATTAAGTTTCATACCCCAAAGTTGAGACCATGATGTAATTTTGGCTAAATCCCTATTCAGAGCAATAGCAACTTCGTGTCGATCAATTGGTGATGGAATTGACGCATATAAAGTAGTATCATCGGCATAGGAGATTAGTTTATTTTCAAGCTCGGAGCTCAGGTCGGCAGTAGAAATAATAAAAAGCAAAGGCCCAAGGACACTGCCTTGTGGAACGCCAGAACCAACAGGAACAGCAGGGGAAGAACACCCATCAATGACCACAGAATGCGATCTATTCGTCAACAAATCATAAAAGATCCTTACGATTTCTATATAACTATTAAGCCAAACTGAAAGATTTGCCATTTCATTCAGTATTCCGCTGTCGCTTGATCATTCATTTTATCCAATAAAATGTGTATTGATGTTTTTATTTTATTTTTGTAACCCACTCCAAGTTGTCCATATTCAAATTCTAGCAGTATATGCAGTATATGTGTTTACCGTAACTGTCTCTCTCTTAACACACACACATGCGCGCGCACCACCCAACCACCTAACCACACACAAAACGCGCACACACACCACACAACCAAAACACACCCACACAAAACCGAGAACTCTCAGCGCAAGCCACTGCGCAAGGTCACACGAGCGCACACTACGCCTCGCACGTAGCAGCGGCACGGCCGCAGCCAAACAATCAGCGCAACAGCCGGAGGCCCACGCGCCACTCCAAGTGTCCATATTCAATTCTAGCAGATATGCAGTAATGTGCCCCGTCACAGCGGAGCATAACCGCACACGCGCGCGCAACCACAATGCACACACCACAACAACACACAACACCCACAACCATACATCACCAAATACATACACATTAAATGGTACAATGATCTTTCTCACACATACAAAACAACTTATATTTTTCCCTAAAATACATAATTATATATTATCATCTCTCTCCCGCTCTCTCTCTCGCTCTCTCTCCCTCTACGTCTAACATCCTCTCTCTCTCTCTCTATCTATTCTCTCTTATCAATCTCTCATCTCTCTCAGCTCTCCTCATCTCAATCCTCTCCTTTCTCTGTCTCTCTCCGTCTCTCGCCCATCTCGTCTCCTCCCCGGACCCAGCCACCCACCACCTCCTATCCTCTCTCTTCTTCTCGTGCTCTCTCTCTCTCGTCTCTCTCTCTCTATGCCCTCGTCGCTCCTCTATCTCTCTCTCTCGCTCTCTATCTCTCTTATCTCTCCTCTCTCTCTCTCTCTATCTCATCTCTCTCTCTCTCTCTCTCTCTCTCTCTCTCTTTACCCTTTCACCCTGTACCCTAACCCCCTAGTTTTTTTTCCCTGCCCCACCCTATTCCCGACTCCCTTTAGGCCTAGGTATGCCGGTGTTAAAGCTAATTACTGGGCCACCGCCGTGTTTCGACCCTCACGGGTAAACAGAACACGGCACAAGTCAACAGAGGGTGTATGTGTGTGTGTGTACAAAGGAGTACAAAGGAAATCAAGCAACAACAGATCTAGTGACCCTTCTAGGTTGCTTGTCCTCCAAAACACTGAGGATCAAGTGTCCAAACAGTGGTTTAGAGTGGGTAAGGGAACATTGGAAAGGGAACTACTGCCCTGCCACTAACGTGGCAGGACTAGGAAGTTAGTAGGGGACAGATGGGTTAGTAACTGAGGGGAGGATAAAGTTATTCATTTACAAACGCAGTCAGTCGCGGGTTTGATGCGAGATATTTGTCTAGGCGGAATTTAAAAGAATCAACGGTGCCGTCTATAACGTCCTCGGGGAAGCCCATTCCACAAGTTGACAACTCGATTGAAGAAGAAATTCTTAGATTCGTGCGAGTTTAAAGATTTACCAATAATTTTGCAACCGTTTCCCCGCGTGTAATTAGATTGGTCGATAGTGAAGTACTTACTACAGTTCATATTGTCGATGCCTTTGATGATTTTGAACACTTGAATTAAGTCGCCTCTTAATCTGCGCTGGGTTACAGGAAATAGATTTAATTCTCTAAGATTCGTATGGTTTGTTCTTTAGGCTAGGTATCATTTTGGTAACTCTACGTTGAACTCGTTCTAGCTTGTTTATATCTTTTTGGTAATAAGGGCACCAGGATTGAACGCAGTATTCCAGAAGAGGGCGGACTAAGGAATTGTAAAGGGTTAGGATAACTTCTTTGGATTTATGCTCAAATGACCTGCCTATAAAGCCAATTATTTTGTTTGCCTTCTTAACAACTTCTGAACATTGTTGACTCGGTTTTAGGTTACTCGATATTGTTACGCCCAGATCAGTTTCTCTGTTTACATGTGTGTGTGTGTAGGGGGGGGGGGAGGGGGGGAGGTAAATTGATTTGGCAAACCAAATATTTCTTTGTTTTACCCTTTAGTTCGGAGGAAGGGAGAGAGTTTGGTTAAACAGGTCTATTATTGGTATTTGGTAATTGATATTGGTTCAGGAGTAATTTATCGAGAGGACTTCCCTAGTGGTTAAGGCCCCATTAATTGCTCTTTCCATTCACATATGCATAGCCTACGTGAGTTGCAGTTGGGATGTGTGTACATGCTTAGATTGATATGCAGGATTCGAAGTTGCATAATAAATCATAGGCAGTGTCCACCATCCTTTAACGGTCTTTGTGGTGCGATGCATAACGTGTCGATTTTTTGAGAACAACAGGAGGAACACCGTCCGGACCGTATGCCTTATTAGTGTTAAGCCCAGAGAGGGTAGAAAGTACATCTTTAGAAGAGATTAGGATATTAGGCATAAGTAAGAGAGAGGATATATATATATATATATATATATATATATATATATATATATATATATATATATATATATATATATAGATCTTCTGTACACATATATAATATATTTTGATAACGAAATGCTCAACTCGACGTAGTGGCACTGAAGGCTAGACGTCTCTAAACATCTCTAGCCTGACGTCTCCAGTTGGGAGGGTGGTTAGAGGCTTCTATGGGGACACTACCGAACATCTGTGGTGTATAAAAGCGCAATGTTGCCTGCTTCCCACTGACGTGTTCTGCTTGTTTCGCACTGTCGTACAAATGGCCTCAGTAGTGCTATCATAGTTTTAGATATATTTTAATGCGAAACTTGTGTCCAGATCTTCCCAGACTCAAAGTATTTATTTCATGAAAAATGTCAATTTGCTTCTACTACTATACCCCGTTTACATCGCCTAACAATTATTAATACATTAAATATAATGCGAAAGCTTACGTACATGACTAAATAAACAATCGCTATGTTTGGTTTAGCTCACGAAATTTCAAAGAACACAGGCTTGTGACACATTTATTCCTATTTTTGAATAAGATGACAAATAATTTTGTTTCTTCTAGCTACCTACATAAACGTCTATCTTCTTTAGGAAGCTCCATTCAGAGTTATGGGGATAAATCAGATACTGTAGATCCCTTTGAACTTCCAATATCCTTCTTAGCCTGAGTAAAAAGGATTGTACAATCCGTTCGTTGAGCTTAAGTCTTCCTGTAGATGGGGAGAGAAAAACAGGAGGGGGAGGTGAGGACAGATTTAATATTTCATGTGTCGATTTTTATGAGCCAGGGAAGAAGTGGGAGAGGGAGGGATATCGGTGACTGGAAGGAGGAGGAGGGAGGAATTGGTGAGAAGGAGGAGGGGTATTGATGGAAATGAGGAGGTGGAGGAGTTAGGGTGTCGGTGCTGAGGACAAAGATGAGAGGTATTGGTGTTTGCGAGCAAGATTATTAGTGGTAAATAGATGAACAATGAGGAAGCGTGTTGGTGGTAGGCTAGAGGGGTATTGGTGGTAAGGAAGAGGATTATTGGTGGTAGGCTAGAGGGGTATTGGTGGTAGGAAGAGGATTATTGGTGGTAGGTTAGAGGGGTATTGGTGGTAAGGAAGAGGATTATTGGTGGTAGGTTAGAGGGGTATTGGTGGTAAGGAAGAGGATTATTGGTGGTAGGCTAGAGGGGTATTGGTGGTAAGGAAGAGGATTATTGGTGGTAGGTTAGAGGGGTATTGGTGGTAAGGAAGAGGATTATTGGTGGTAGGTTAGAGGGGTATTGGTGGTAAGGAAGAGGATTATTGGTGGTAGGTTAGAGGGGTATTGGTGGTAAGGAAGAGGATTATTGGTGGTAGGTTAGAGGGCTATTGGTGGTAAGGAAGAGGATTATTGGTGGTAGGCTAGAGGGGTATTGGTGGTAAGGAAGAGGATTATTGGTAGTAGGTTAGAGGGGTATTGGTTGTAAGGAGGGGGGATATTGGTTATAGGAAAGAGAAGGGGTATTGGTAGTAGGGAACAGGGGTATTGGTGGCATGGAGGAGGGGTATCGGTGAGAGGGAGGAGGGATTTTGGTGGGAGGGAGGAGGGGTATTGGTAGTAGGGAGGAGGGATATTAGTGGTAGCGAGGGGTGCTATAAGGGGTATGGGGGAAGGGTATTTGTTTGTGGTAAGGTAGATGGGTATTGGTGGTAGGAAGGAGGAATATTGGTGGTAGGGAGTATAAATATTGGTGGTAGGGTAGAGGGGCATTGTTGGTAGAGAGAAGGAATATTGGTGGTAGGGTAGAGGGAATATTGGTGGTAGGAAGGAGGAATATTGGTGGTAGGGAGTATAAATATTGGTGGTAGGGTAGAGGGGCATTGTTGGTAGAGAGAAGGAATATTGGTGGTAGGGTAGAGGGAATATTGGTGGTAGGAAGGAGGAATATTGGTGGTAGGGAGTATAAATATTGGTGGTAGGGTAGAGGGGCATTGTTGGTAGAGAGAAGGAATATTGGTGGTAGGAAGGAGGAATATTGGTGGTAGGGAGGAGGAATATTGGTGGTAGGAAGGAGGAATATTGGTGGTAGGGAGGAGGAATATTGGTGGTAGGGAGTATAAATATTGGTGGTAGGGTAGAGGGGCATTGTTGGTAGAGAGAAGGAATATTGGTGGTAGGAAGGAGGAATATTGGTGGTAGGGAGGAGGAATATTGGTGGTAGGAAGGAGGAATATTGGTGGTAGGGAGGAGGAATATTGGTGGTAGGGAGGAGGAATATTGGTGGTAGGGAGTATAAATATTGGTGGTAGGGTAGAGGGGCATTGTTGGTAGAGAGAAGGAATATTGGTGGTAGGGTAGAGGGAATATTGGTGGTAGGAAGGAGGAATATTGGTGGTAGGGTAGAGGGAATATTGGTGGTAGGAAGGAGGAATATTGGTGGTAGGGAGGAGGAATATTGGTGGTAGGAAGGAGGGGTTTTGCGGATAATGAAAACAAGCATTAGGGCGAAACAATAATCATTGGTAGTAAAAGAAGGGGCACTAGAAATAAGGATAAGTAGTGGTAGTAAATGGATGAATTTCAGTAGTTCAACATACGAGTCTTCACATTAAAATAAAAAACGTGGGATGCGGAGTAGGGGTATATAAGCCAAAATTCCTGGCTGGGGCATGACACAAAAATATTAAAATATATACCAACCAGGTAGAAAATACACGGGGAAATTGGAGAAGATGAACACGTGTACTGAAATAATGGAGAGTGGTACTAGGAGTGAAATAAGTATATCATAATTGTTAGTTCAGAGAGATATTCTTATAAATGGGATGAAATGTTGTATACTGCAATCATTGATCATTTTGGATTGACAACATTTAATAAGATATGTTGCATTAAAATATTACAATATGACTGAAGTCGAAGAGGCGTAGCATTTGTAAAATTTGTAAATGGGGTTTCTTCTCGCAAATATAACAAACCTGTGTAAAGGAGATAAATATTTACACAATATGAAGACCCTCGTACGCCTTCTTAATCCTTTGGTTAAAAACTGGCATGCAGATGTGTGAATCATAACCCCAATATAATAGAACAATATTTTGAAGAATATTGTTATAAGGAAAGAGGAGAACTGTTGCATATGCTAGGAAGGTATTGAATGATAATGACAAAAGTAAATTGCACATAGCGGAGGGAAGAGTAATCAGGAAGGAAAACAAAATGCAAATTCAGGTTTTCTTTAATAAATATGCACTCCATCCTTTGCTGAATATGGGTTTTGTAGCAGTTTTTTCAGCACATTTGTAAATATGGACGAATTTTGAGTCTTGGATTATTATTTCAGCGTGATGTACTTAAACAAATTAAAACAAGAACATCTTGGTTTGGCTTATATCATATGGCATTTATACGGTGTTAATATTTTTGTATATATGGTTAAAATAGTGATTACGCAGCTATCGTTGTGGACCTTTTTTATCAGTCAAAATATATGTTGTCACAATAGAACAATTATGAGACCACGTGTATTACAGTTTAATCTCATTATTATATTGTGAATTATCTTCCAAACATCTTATATTGATTTTGTCTTCTTTAAGAACTGTAAAAATACACTATGCAAATTATTAGTTCAATGAGTGCCGCTAAATGGTCTGGTTGATTACCATCTGATAGCATATATCTTTAGAGCACTGTAACCTCCAAGCAACCTTTAATGGTTGGTCCTAATCCCGTTTTTTTTTTTTTTTTTTTTTTTTTATATGTGAGTGAGGGGGGAAAAAGGCAGAACTTCCTATACCGAGTGCCTCCCCCATAGTTGAAAGAGTGACAGGGCCAATATCAAGGGACGTTCGAGCCAAATGATAACCAAATAAAAACCTAAGACTATTTAGCCAAATATAGCGACATTACTTCTTATCAAGATAAATAGGTTAAATATTTACATTTATTTATAGAATTATCTACTATACTTTAAATGATAACTGTTATATGTTCTTTTATTTGATATATTCCTGGTTCTAGAATCCTGGAAGAAAGGAATATTGGTGTAAGATAATCCTGAGTATCGATGACACGTCTAAGGGAAAAAACTGGTTACAGAGAGAGAGAGAGAGAGAGAGAGAGAGAGATTCAACTTCATCGAAAAGTGAAGCGTGATGAATGGAAGTATAAGAGATAAGTTTAGCCTTGAATGAAGAGCTTAATATAGCTCAGGAACTATTGTAAGAATGAGAGACAGAGAGAGAGTGAGAATGAGATACAAGGATTATTTAGTATTTGAAAGATTTTACGGTCCATACCAGGAAGAAACTCGAAGTGAAAAAATAGATTGTGTAGTGCACTCATAGTGCACTACACTCATTACAGGGTGTGCAAAATACTATCTACTCTCTTCTTGAACTTCTCTACTAAAAAATTGTTTACAACTTCTGAGGGACGTGTATTCCAGATAGAACAGATAAAATACTGTATATGAACAATTTACCACAAATATTAGTGCTGAAGCTTATACATTCTATCTCCCAGCCATGGTTGCGTGTTGCATTTATATTGAGGCTAAACATTTTGATATAATCCACAATTTCATATCCATTCAGTATTTTAAAAATCTTCATTGAGTTGACCTCGTAGTCTGCGTGTTTCCAACGAAAAAAAATTATGAGCTTTCAATCGGTCATCATAGCTCAGCCTTCTTGTCGGTGGATTAAACTTTGTATCCCTAGCTTATTCCAGCTTTGAGCACAACAAAGGAGAAGCTCTTATTGGCACTGCCCAGGTTCCCATACTCTGATGCTGTGAAATACAGTCATGGTGTAGCAGCGATAGAGGCAACCGAGCAGGGTATTAAAGAGGCAAAGGCGATGGCAGCCAGACTAACCTACCTCAACCCATTGCTGGCAACCCAGTTTCCTGTGGCTTGCAACTAAATAGCAGCTGTACATGAATCCTCTATAGTAATATATATATATATATTTAATTTGTTGTCTATGTGTATGGAGAAACACAAAAGGCAGGTTGCCTGTAACGAATGTCTCCCCCAAAGTTAAAAGAGTGACAGAGTCAAATTAAAGGGATGGAGTCAAAATGCCTGGACACACACAGTTTAAAGCAGTCTAAGTCATAGGATGAAGGACAGCATAATTGAGGGAGAGAGTTCCAGAGTTCACTTGTTGAGTAGAAGAAAGGCTGAGAACAAGTTTGCCTAGGCAGGGAGTCAGCATGGAAAACAGTTTTTGAGTACAACAGGAGGAAAACCATCCGGTCCGTACGCCATATTAGTATTAAGCCCAGAGAGGGCCAGGAGAACATCCTTAGAAGATATTATGGTATTAGGCATAACTATATATATATATATATATATACTGTATATACCGGGTATATATATATATATATATATATATATATATATATATATATATATATATATATATATATTTATGTATTTATTTATACATTTATTCATACATACACTTATATATACAGTATATACCGAATAGTATCCCGTGAATGATACGTACAAAAGGTGCTAGTGTTTTGAAAGCACAGTTTGCTTTAGAAGATAAGATACTCCAGAAGGTATATTTGAGTTCGTGATTATATTTAGGAGTAACCATGTATACAGTTAAATATAAGTTGTAGTGCAAATAAGTGAATGTTTAAGAATAGTGTTAATGATAAATTATAAATTACGGTAATCAAAATTAATTATTGTTATGTAATCTACACCTATACTGGTTGATGTTGTAACATAAATTCGCATATGGAAGTTATTGCTTACTTCTGTGGTTCTGGCGACTGGTTAGTCGGGTTGGACGGTTTCCCTGTAATCGTATATTGATTAGCTTACTGATAAGCTGCCTAAAACGGGAGTAAGATCTTATGTAGATTACTGCGCTATCCATATAATAGAAACTATTTATACTTTGCATAATATGTTCATCTTGTAATGGAGCTATCCAAACTGAAAACTACGTCAGACCACGTAGAGTGATAATGGAAAGTGTAATTTTGTAAGAAAACAAATTGTGAATAAAAAGCTGTTTTGTTTATGATTTTCTGTCATGTATCAACTAAAAATGTAAAAATAATGCTACTATAACAACACCAATATTTATATTATTATTATTATTAATAATAATAATAATAATAATAATAATAATAATGTGAAGAATCAGCATTGGCTGCTACAGATGTGGGGAATTAAGACACATATGAAGAGCAGTTAATTCAAACTTCAGTTAAACTTCAGTTTCAAACTTCAGTTAATTCAAAGTTTCGCTGTAAGGCCTTCTTCAGGAATATCACAGGGGAGTACATTCTTAAAACTTTTACTAACTTAAAATATCCTCCATTCATTATACTCAAATCCAAGAAGAAAGCTCACGTCATTCACGGTAGGAATGAACGAAATGAAAGACCAAATCAACTCATAATTCTGCCTAAGTCAAATGTAGCGGATAATGTATCAAATGTTATGAAGGAAGCAGGAACCGAAACCTTTAGAACAAAATATGTCACCATTGGTAGTATCGTGAAAAAGGCAAATATACGCAGAAATGACAACAGCCAAACAGGTGTATACAAGACACTGTGTGCAACATGTAATAAAGTCTATATTAGCGAAACGTGAGGCATTCAGAAGAGAATAGGAGAACATTGAAACCGATATGTAGAAATTTAGGTGAAGCAGCGCCAAGGTAATTCATAGATTAGATACCGGCCAGTGCCACAGAATGAAATATAATGAATCTAGACTGATAAAATGTGAACCAGATACTGTTAAACGTAGATACTTTAAATCAACTCATATGTAATGAATGATTCCATGAACTTAAATAAGGTTTCTTTTCACTAGCCAAACCAATTGCATATTTATTAACTAGTCAAAACCCAAGCTAAGCTATTTGAACATTTCATATTGATGTTTCTGTTGTGTTGTTTCATTGTGATAAGAGATATGTTTTGTTGACTGTACTAACCTATGTTATTCCTGAAGAAGCCTTTACGGCGAAACGTCGAATAAACCGGGTTCCTGCTCTGCATATGTGTAATACTACTAGTACTACTACTGTTACTACTACTACTACTACTAAGAATAATAATAATAATAATAATAATAATAATAATAATAATAATAAAAAGAAGAAGAACAACAACAAGAACAAGAAAAACAAGAAGTAAAGGAAATAGAAAAAGTTATGAAATAAGAAAAGACAGGGGCAACAGAAGAAGAGGTAGAGGAGGAGGGAATGATAGAGTGGACAGAAGTTATGAGTGAAGGTAAAAATAGATATAGGCGAGCGATGATGGATTGGACTAAGGATAGGTAATGGATCGAACTAGGAAACTGGCTTTGTAGTAATAATTATGGATCCAGTAACTGTTCTTGTTGGGTAAACAAGTGTGTGTATGAATGTGTGTTTGTGAGAGAGAGAGAGGGAGAGAGAGAGAGAGCAAAAGCGAAAGAAATGGAGAAAGAATATGAATGTGTACTTGCTGGGTATTTGGCTGGTCTGCACAAGTGACTGGGAGCAAATGTATGGGTGTGTATGCTTCCTTGAATGCTTGTGTGTCTAGCCTGCGTCTGTATGTGCGTACGCTTCTGACTAGGAGAAACCAGGCCACCTGCTTATTCACTTAACTCCTAAAGTTTGGCAGATTACAGATGAATACATAATGGATATTGACGTGTAGGCCAAATTAAAGAGAGAGAGAGAGATTAAGAGCCCAGCCAAGGTTTTCGAAAAAAATATGTTTCAAAGCATCAAGGACTACATCAACAAGTACCACCGTTTGTTAGAACGGCAGTTCGGTTATCTCAAGACTGCTTCAGATCTCTTGCTTCTCCCTGCTAATAAATAGAACCAGAAAATGGACAGAAGAGGAGACTAGAATTACCAAACTGGATATAGCTGGTGCATTTGACTCAGTGTGGCACAGAGGCTTAATCGCCAGACTCCAATCAATTGGATATGAAGGGTTCCTACTATTTTTACTTGAGAGTTATTTGTCTGATAGAGTTTGTTGTGGTCTTACAGGCCTGTTTCAGCTGGTGTTCCTCAAGGTAGTGTCCTAGGACCTCTTCTCTGGAATATTATCATTGATGAAATCCTCAGATCCTCTGTCTTTCTCCATCAGCTGTGGCTTATGTCAATGATTCAACACTGACAAAAAGCTACAGGAGAGAAGGATGTGATGAAGTTACTCTGTTGCTTCAACAGGAGATAAGCACAATTGCACTTTGGGGTCATACTTGGCAAGTAAACTTATCTGCTGAAAACAGTCATTTTCTCACCATCTCTAGGATAATGGATGGTGATGCTATACAACTCGTAACTGCCTTACAGTCCTTGGAGTGCATTTTGACAATCTCCTCACCTTAGAAAAGCTTATTCATCATATTGACAGAGTGACAGCCATGAAGCTGGCCTACTTGAGACGAATAGGCTGTCCCACTTGCTCACACCAGAGAGTATTCAGTTACTTTATAACTCACTTTCAGATTAGATCACGTATGGAGTATGCACTATTATCCTGGGGTGGCGCAGCACAAACTCACTTGGCCTTTTGGTTAAAATGCAGAACCGAGCAACAAGATTAGTAACCAATGGTAGGACATATGACCAGGAACCACCAAGATGGGCACACTTCAACACTGGTGAAATGTGGGAGGACTGATAGTCTTCTATAAGGCAAACTTGAAGTACGTGGAACACTTGGCTTCACTCAACCTAACACAACAAACTCTCACCTACTACACCATAACAGCTGAAAGCAGCCCAGGGGGAAGCTGTGATTGTGCCTCATCCTCATACTTCACATTACCAGAGAGCTTTCCTTAATAATATACCGTAATACTCATTGTCATGAAATGGAATTTGTTGTCAAGTTAATGTTAAGTATGTTGCAACAGTGCAGAAATTTAAACAAATTATAAATAGTTACCAAAATTTAATCAGTTAAGATTGTCTTTGGATAGTGAATTATCTATGTTTGTATAATATTTCATTTTGACACCAAAACACTGTGCATTTATGTTAAGAAATAATAAAGAAAAGAGAGAGAGAGAGAGAGAGAGAGAGAGAGAGAGAGAGAGAGAGAGAGAGAGAGAGAGAGAGAGAGAGAGAGAGAGAGTATAAAGGGAAATTAATTGAATAAATCAGGAGTAAACGAAGAAGACTAAAATGATCGAATCTTATAATATACGAACGGGAATAGAGAGGCAAGATAAATGGAGGGAGAAGAGTAGCTAAGAAGAAATTAAGAAGTAGGACAGGAGGAGGAGAGGAGAGGAGTGAGGACAGGATTTTAGCAAAGAGGTAAATCAGGGTCATTGGAACAAAAACACGGAATTTATTCAACAAGCATAATGAAAGAAAACAAAATTCATGAACAAGTCACTAATATGATCAATGTTCATTGTTTGCACTATGTATGAAATTAAATAACACTTTTATTTTAATATTAACATTGATTTATATTGGTGACACCTAATTAGTTGTAACTAAAACATTATTGTAGATCCTGTCCATTCACGCCATTTTATGGAAGCTTTGACATTTAGCCAATTGGTAGTCTCACCTTTACGTAGCCTCGTCTAACATGGAACTCTATGGTCATAATTATCATAAATATTTATCATAATAATGATTATATTAATACTACGATTGGTAGCTTAGTAAGCTACCAATCGTAGTATTAATATAATCATTATTATGGTTGAGTAATAATAATGTTGAGTAAAGATGTGGATGAAGAAGTGCGGGAGAGGGTACAACAGGGAAAGAGGGTTGTAGGAACGCTGAAAGCAGTAACAAGAAATAGGGTGGTCAGTATGGAAGTGAAGAAGTCCTTGCATGACAGTGTGGTAATCTCGACACTGACTTACGGAAGCGAAGCATGGACGTTGGTTGAGAGACTCAGACCAAGAGTGAGAGCAGTGGAAATGAATTACTTAAGAAGTGCGTGTGGAGTTACATGGAGGGATAGACAGACTAATGAGGAAGTAAGAAGGAGGTGTGGTGTGGAGGTAGATGAGCTGGAAAGTGTGAAAAGGAATAACTTGAGATGGTTCGGCCATATGGAACGTATGGAAAGCGAGAGAATGACTAAGAGGGTGTACGAGAGCGAGGTGGAGGGACAGAGAGGGAGAGGTAGACCGAAAGAGAGGTGGAAGGATGGAGTGAGGAAGTATATGAACGAAGGCGGTGCTGGTTGGGGGGAGGGGTGTCGACTGACTGGGGACAGAGGTGCATGGGGGCGGTTCGTTGTGGCCACCCCTTCGGGGATCACGGCGTCAGGCAATAGATAGATAGATAGATTATTATGGTCATCACTATCACAACTATCATTATTATCATTACCAGTATCATCATCATCATCAGTAAAGGGCTTAATACAATGTGTTACCATATTAATAACATAATATACAGTATCATAATCATCATAATATATTCTACCCATTTCTATTGTTTCTTGACTTTATGTTCGTCTTCTCATATTTTGTTCCTCTTTAGTTCCTCGTGAATGCTCTATAATACTTCATCGTCAATTGTTCTCACCATACTCGTCTCGGATCTCATAGCTTTTCATCACGTTTATCATCATCTTCCAACTCACCATTCCTATTTATCACTAATACTATCGTCACTATCCTCTCGCATTCTCCCATTCCATCTCTATTGATCACTATTATCATCAGAACAATCATTATCTTACCCTCAATCTCTTTTCATCAGTTCAGCATAATAATCCATCATCACTGCTTCTCGCCCTGGTCATCTCCCTCCTCATAATTCTTCACCACTAAGCCTTCGCCCTATATCCACTCCTCAATAATTAAATTACCACCCCATCTTCATCATCATTGTCACCTGTTCTTTTCATTCTACTCTCTTCTTTATTTATTATTAACATCATCATTATCACCACCATTATCATCTCTTGTTGTCCTTTCAACTCTCCTAATCAATAGAATCATTATCTTCACCATCAACATCACAATTATCACCTCTCTCTTCACTTCCATCACTATCATCACCTCCTGTTTTCCTGTACATCAGTTCACCATAATAATTCATCATCACTGCTGCTCGCCCTGATCATCTCGCCCCTCATAACTCTTCATCACTAAGCTCCCGTCCCACGACCAGTATCCACTCTTCATTAATAAACTACGTAAACCGCTTTATCTTCACTTTTACCAATATGTTCGTGGGGTGTTCGCTTGTTCTCATTTGGCTTCTACGCATTAGGGTTTTATTTGTTATTCTTGCAGGTATTTTGCTTGTTTGTGTGTGTGTATGTAATAATAATAAGAGAAAGAAAAATCGGTGATTTTCGATTCGGCAGCCAGTGTGGCTGATAATAAAAAAATAATTACCCTAACTTATCCTAAGTAGTCAACAGATTGACTATGGCTGTCATAAGAAGGTTTACATACCCCCCCATAAGGGGTATGCTGTGGGCAGGGAACCAGGTAGAACCCAGAGGTGGCGCATCCATATTATAACCTTCACAGCCGGGAAAGGTTTTGACAGATACCTTACCCGCAGGTAGCTGGGATCTAACCCATGCTACCTGAGCTAAGTGACTAAATTACAAAGATTCAGTGCACTCGGCCACTGTGCCCATGACTGTGTGTGTGTGTGTGTGTTTTCTTATAGTAATGGTGTAGGTGCCAAATGATTAGATAAATGATACAGCATGGCTTAACCCATCCTGTACCAGCGTTGTCCCTAATCCGTCAGTACAATAGGGTAACACTAGTACCAAAGACGGCTGTCATCTGTCAGTATTACTTGACCCTTGTTCTTGCTAATATGGAGTGAGAACTGCTAAAATTACTTGATCACAATGTTGCTAGGTGTTGGCAACACTGCACATGCCTCTCCAAGCCACTCATGGCCAGACACACTCAGTCACCCCTGATCTGTTGTGATGGGTGGATGCTGTCTCGCCGCGGATGAGTAATTTTGGCCAGAATGGCTGTTACTGGGGGGTATATAAAATACAAAATGCTCTGGTATAGTATGGGTTAAAGACAATTGTCTATGAGTTACAGGTTGCCAAATGGCTAATGACTCAGTTCCTCTGCGAAAACCATGAACGTGAGTTAAGACTTCATATTAAATGTTGTTATGGTTGTGTTTAATATCTATATAGTATAGTTTGTAGATCGAGTACAGCTACATTTTCCATATCTGACAAACACCCAGCATTAACAAACTAACCCTTTACCCCCCCCCCCTCTCTCTCTCTCTATCTCTCTCTCTCCGACCCGTGGTAATAATGTGCTTGACCTTGTGCTCGCAACAAAAGAAGAATTAATAGAGAATTTGAATGTTGGTGATGAATTCAGTAACAGCGACCATCGTACGATAACTTTCACTTTAAAGTTTACTAGTAACAAATCAAATAGCAGCATGGAGAAAGTCCCTAATTTCAAGAAAACAAATTTTAATGAACGTAAATCAAAGCTTAAAGAAACTGACTGGAGCTTTCTGACTAACAATAACGACATAAATACATCTTGGGAGTGTTTCACAACCAATTACCTTAAGGCAGTGCAAGACTGCATACCATCGAAAATACGGCGTCCAGGCCATAATGATAAGCCCAAATGGTGGAATAAAGATATTTCAGACTGTCTGCTTGCTAAAAAATTTGCTAATGATAGATTAAAAATGACGAAGAACGGGTGAAATTTGTAGAGCTACGACGCAAAGCCAAAAAGTTAATTAAGCAAAGTAAAAAGACCCTGGAGTTACATGTTGTGAATCAAAGTAAAACAAACCCGAAAGAATTCTATAGTTATATCAGAAAGAAAAAAGTAGTTACTTCAACTGTTGGACCGTTAGTCGATGAAAATGGAGAATACACCAAAGACGAAGTACAAATGAGTAATGCCCTCAATACCTTCTTTGCATCAGTTTTTACAACCGAAGACCTCAGTGATATCCCTACACCATCGCCGATTCAGATTGATAATTCAGATGTTCTAAGCAATATCACCGTTACAGAGAGAAGTATTGAATTGTTTAGATAAACTCAAGGTAAATAAAACGCCTGGACCTGATACAATCTCGCCTAGAGTTCTAAGGAAGCTAAGGATGAACTCTCCAAACCACTGACATTGTTATTCAATGAATCCTTGCAGTCTGGGACTATGCCTGATCAGTGGAAGCTAGCCAACGTAACACCGATATTAAAAAAAGGCAGCAAATCCCTACCCAGTAACTATCGTCCAATTAGCTTAACCTCAATTGTATGTAAAATGCTAGAAACGGTCATAAGAGACAGACTCGTAAATCACTTAGAGGCAAATAACTTACTTAAAGATAGTCAACACGACTTTCGTAAAAAACGTTCCTGTTAACAAACCTCTTAGACTTCTTCCCCGATATCCTCAACCTCTACGATGAGAGTAAAGCTGTAGATATTATATACCTTGATTTTCAAAAGGCCTTTGACAAAGTTCCCCACAACATTTACTGCTAAAACTAAAAGCGCATGGAATACAAGACGGTGTGTTGAAATGGATAGAAAATTGGCTCAGCGACAGAGAGCAAAGAGTAGTCATAAACGGTAAGGCATCTAAATGGACCAATGTAAGTAGCGGGGTACCCCAGGGATCGGTACTAGGACCAATTCTCTTTCTAATTTACATCAACGACATAGATGATCGAGGGTCTCACCTGTACAATCTCAAAATTTGATGAACGTACAAAAATTACAAATAGCGTACTCTCAAAAGAACAAGTTGACGATATGCAACACAATCTAGATAAATTGTCATGTTGGGCCCAAATTTGGTAAATGAGTTTCAATGCGGATAAATGTAAAGTACTACATATCGGATACCTAAATGAGAAAGTAAACTATTCGATGAATGGCACTCAGCTTAAAATTTAAACAGAGAAACCGATCTGGGAGTAACAATATCGAGTAACCTAAAACCGAGTCAACAATGTTCAGAAGTTGTTAAGAAGGCAAGCGAAATAATTGACTTTATAGGCTGGTCATTTGAGCATAAATCCAAAGAAGTTATCCTAACCCTTTACAATTCCTTAGTCCGCCCTCTTCTGGAATACTGCGTTCAATCCTGGTGCCCTTATTACCAAAAACATATAAACAAGCTAGAACGAGTTCAACGTAGAGTTACCAAAATTATACCTAGCCTAAAGAACAAACCATACGAAGAGCGTCTTAGAGAATTAAATCTATTTCCTTTAACCCAGCGCAGATTAAGAGGTGACTTAATTCAAGTGTTCAAAATCATCAAAGGCATCGACAATATGAACTGTAGTAAGTACTTCACTATCGACCAATCTAATTACACGCGGGGAAACGGTTGCAAAATTATTGGTAAATCTTTTAACTCACACGAATCTAAGAATTTTTTCTTCAATCGAGTTGTCAACTTGTGGAATGGGCTTCCCCGAGACGTTATAGACTGCAGCACCGTTGATTCATTTAAACTCCGCTTAGACAAGAGACGTTGTAGACTGCAGCACTGTTGATTCATTTAAACTCCGCTTAGACAAATATCCCGCGACTGACTACGTTTGTAAATGAATAACTTTATTTTATCCCCCCCTCATTTACTAACCCATCTGTCCCCTACTAACTTCCTAATCCTGCCACGGACATTAGTTCCAGGGCAGTAGTTTCCTTTCCAATGTTCCCTTACCCTCTCTAAACCACTGTTTGGACACTTGATCCTCAGTGTTTTGGAGGACAAGCAGCCTAGAAAGGTCACTAGATATGTTGTTGCTTGATTTCCTTTGTACTCCGTTGTACTCTCTCTCTCTCTCCGTCACCATCATCTTCCCATGATTCTTGCATCCTCCTCTCCAATCCCATTATTACAATCTCCAATCATTCTTACACTTGATCTTCAATCCTCCACCCAATGCCCCATCCCATTCATTCTTACATTATCACTCCCCTACCTCAGTGCCATTAGTAGGGAGACTATCTTTGCTTATGAAGAGTCAATGATAGGCTCTTTACTTTACGTTGTCAGGTACTTATTAATATCGTCCATAGAATAATTATGGTATTCCTTCCTTCGACCATGCATTAATGATTTGATTTACAGTGTCATGCTTCATTCATTCATTCATTCACTCATGTATCAATACATCCTTCCACCCTTCCATATTACCAAGCAGTCATTCACTCAATATAATATATATATATATATATATATATATATATATATATATATATATATATAGACGTTTGTATTGTCTGTCTTAGCATATAACCCTGACCTTTAAGGAAACTGTCTAGTGCCAAGAGCAATGCGTGGGTGTGTGTGGGGGGGAGAGAGAGAGAGAGAGAGAGAGAGAGAGAGAGAGAGAGAGAGAGAGAGAGAGAGAGAGAGAGAGAGAGAGAGAGAGAGAGAGAGAGAGAGAGAATTACGTGAATAAAAGATGGAGGTCTGACTGCAACAGAGTTAGGTAAGCAGTACTGTACACACTCTATACATATATCGTCGAAGTTATATATAAACAAACATAGACAGTATATTATGTAGTATTAGGGTCTAGAAGTTGAGATACAGGTCACCAGATATACTATATACTGTAGAGTGGCATGTATGGCTCCCCTAAAATGATAACCACTCTCCTAGATTCCTTGTGGTATAAAGTTTATTTCTCCATGACATTGATAATCACTCACTCACTCTCACTCTCTCTCTCTCTCTCTGTCTCTCTGAGATAACCAAAGAAGACAGAATCAACTTTCGATCAGATTTAATTAAAATGGTTGAAAGAAAAAAAGTGGCAGATGCTATTCAATGTTGATATATGCGAGGTCTTACAAAACAGTAGTAAAAACAAAATAATGTGAATACAAGATAAAAGACCAATCAACAAAATCTACTGCACTAGTCAAAGACTTTGGGGTACTAATATCTGAAAGCTTAGAAACCTCAGAACAAGGTGCGGCAGCTGCGAACACGGGTAACAGAGCATTGGAGTTTATAACAAAGACTTTTTTTTTTAAATAAGATCAGTATAATACTGATATACAAAATCATAGAGAGGCCCCATCTTGATTATGCGTGGAGCCACGGAGCAAAAACCATCACTAAGAAATAAATATAAAACACATAAAAAAATAAAAAAATAAATTCACTTAAGAAAAGAAGATTTAGACGTCATTTAATCAAGTGTTTCACGATATTAAACGACTTTGACTAAATGTATGCTGAGCCACTGTTCACAATCAATAATACTACATGAATATGGGTTGAAGTTAAAAACCAAGAGGGCTAATCTCGATGTCACAAAGCATTTTTTCACCTACAGTGTAGTCAACGAGTGTATCAAATTGTCTGGGAAACATGTACAATGTACAACCAACGCAGTCAAAGGGAACCTAGACATTAATTTCGAGAAAGTTAGGAGGTAACATAAGTTAACAAAACAAATGTATCTGTAGTAAACATTGTTTTCCAAATTCGATCTTAGCTCTAAATTTCCCGTTAGAAATGTTTTCATTATTCTTTTTTTCTTTTTTTTCCCCAGCTGTATTTCATGCCGGAGGGAGTGGTGGGCGGGAAGATAGCAGAAGCTTTGATAGGCTTACCTTCCACTTAGTAGCAATTTTTGATAGAATTAATTAAGTGTGGACTGCCTAGTAGGGGTCGCAAGGTCTCTACAGTCTGTGTGTATATGTAACTTTATGTAACTCTCTCTTGCTAACTCCACGTCGGATTTTGTATGAGGACCCTCTCATCGTTTCTATAATGATTATCTGTGTCAGTATTGGCTGGCGACACTGTAGGTATTGACAGCGTTCACAACTATAGTGGGTTTCCTTTTTTCAACTGGTTTCAATTGCAATTGGATATTTGATTTTGCAGTTATTTAATTTATAGCTGAATGTCTAATTTCACAAATATCTCAAAATCCTGTGAACATTTATAGTTTCAATTTATTTCTCATCCGTATTAAAGCAAACCAAATCGGTAGATAAACGGTTTAATTGACAAACTGGAAATATAATAATTCATCAGTGTATCTAGTATACGAAATACATGGCAGTAATTTGTAGCTAATGTTACTATAAAAATATATCTCTATTACATATAACCAAAAATATAATCCCTAATAATTTCACATGGTACTCTCTCTCTCTCTCTCTCTCTCTCTCTCTCTCTCTCTCTCTCTCTCTCTCTCTCTATCTTCATTCCCTTGTCTTAGTCAACAAAATTCCTAATGGATTTTTTCAACAGGGGAGAAATGAAACTTCCTTTTTTGCCTGACAGTCATGAATGAGGCTAGACGAGAAAGAATACCAGGGATGAGAGAGAGAGAGAGAGAGAGAGAGAGAGAGAGAGAGAGAGAGAGAGAGAGAGAGAGAGAGAGAGAGAGAGTACACTGTAGTAGAATAAGGTAAAAACAGGATATATCAATAAATAATATATAGATTAAAGGAATTTATAGTAATCAACCCAATACAAGTGTATATTGTAACAAAAGACACAGGGGTGTGTCCATTAACACTAGCTGATCCGGATTCTTGGGGGGCCTTGTGGTGAATTGTGATGTATATATTTGATTTATTGTTTGGGGTGTAATTGGTTTCATATTTTACGAGCAATTTGTTTTTATAGTTTAACCCACTCAACCTAACTAATATTCTTCCCCACACATCATATATACTATATATAATATATATATATATATATATATATATATATATATATATATATATATATATATATATATATATATATATATATATATATTGTGACACACAGAGTCTGGAGATGTAAACTGCCCAGTTGGCGAAATTAAGGCCTCTACACTCACCCTACCATGATCCCCAGGACCCCCTCTGGACATAGAAAGCAGTTTGATGGTTTAGGCCAGTGTGGAGGGGTCAAACAAGTGGGAGTGAGAGCTGTCTGATTGGCGCCGGCATGACACGAGTGATATGATTGGAAGCGGCACCACTAGACTGAAACTTTCCATCACATCATGATAATGGGGTTTGGTGATTCGCTAGAGACCAAATAGAATGTTTATTCAGGGGTAGACTGGTGTTTGGAAATTAGTTGTATTCCTGACTCGGCTGTGATCGTGAGGATGAGGAGAGACGACGGAGGAGATAGTTCAGACATGGCAGTGACAGATAAGATTTATATTTTTATATTACTAAAGTGGTAATGGTGTTCTGTTTACCTGAAATTATTTAACTTTACTTAACTTTAAATTGTAACTCTAAGATACCGTACTTAACATGCGTGGTGTGGTCTTGCAATTAAATGATGACAGGCTATAACTACCAGGTGTGTTGAGGTGAGCTTTCGTGCCGCCTTGTGTTAATTTCTATTTGTCATGTGAATCTAGAAAAGTTAATAATGCGGTGTGACAATTGAGAGGTTTATTGGTGACTTTAATAATGAATAGTGAAACTAATTGTTTATTCATCAATAGGTCAAGTACATTATATTTTGATACTTAAATAACTTGCAATGCGTCCTTGTTGTAATTTCTATTAACAATAGTGATAATTGATTAAGCATTGAAACTATTTAATATTGGGCAAACTAGCGAGTAGTGAACGATCGAACAATCATATACCGGTACGTCCTGGATCATATTTATGTGTTCTATTTATTTTCCTTCGTTTTGTACATACGTTATCTCTTTGTTTATTGGGTTTATACGTACATTTATTGTTGTTGAATTGGTGACTTTAATATCTTCCCCTCTTCGATCGTACTTGTAAAGGATATAATAAGATAATGATAATGAAGGATAATACAATAATATCATTACCATTAACTATTTATAATAAATATCTAAATACTTAAGAAATAATACTTTATTATAATTAATCTCCATCTTAATTAATCTTAACCCATTGGCTGCAGGAACCATTTTGGATAAATCATCATGATAAATAATAATAATAATAAAGCTTCCTTTAAGACTATTACATAAATCTTGAGCTGTCTGATTTATTTGAAGTGAAAGGAAAGCAAGCAACAACAGACCACCAACAAATTTACCAGAAACTTGAGAATCGTAAAAACTCACTGGTACCACTCTGGTCAAGCAAGCCAACTGCATGTTTCGTGGCCGCCATATAATTATATATATATATCTATATATATATATAATGGTTGAAGTGAGAGGAGTACACCAATTTATGCAACACATGGTTACCATGTGCCCCTTATCATTGTGATAAGATATGTTGAGTTTACATGACATTTTATATATTTTATTAATGAACCACAGAAAATCGATTAACGGTTCTGAAAAAGTTTATGTATGTCAGTAGCATAACTTATGCTGGGTTCACACATTCACGTATATGCTCCCGACAGCTCCCGTATGAAGGTTTATTGGTAGTTGGCACCCGAATATTGGTAGTTTGGTCAAACGTAAGGGCATATTACGCAAAACGTAAATGAAATTGTGTACAGTCGGGGGGGTTGGTACGCATGGCGGGAGTAGCCACGCGGGTCTGGGAGGCTGTTGGTGCGGGCGATGCCGCCCGGTATGTTTTGAAATTTGAATCAGATACGGGGCTCGCGCTCACGTATGTCAAAAGTTGGGAACTTTTACGACCGTCCGGCCCACCACGGCCATCTGACGGGAGCAGCCCCGTCAGACGTAGCCGCTCGCCCGTCAGATGTGAGCTGCTCCCGTCAATCGTAAAATATTCCCGTCAAACGGGAAAGTTTACGTTCGTCGGGAAGTATATGGCAACACCGCCGCACTGCGGGCTGGTGGGAAGGCGCGGCAACGATGTACTGGGGGGTATATAAGGACCAGCGGGACACACTGCCGTCAGTCATACCTCTCACCATACCGGAGCAACAACCTACAGCCAACCCTGCCACCCTGTCACCCTGCCACCCTCTGCACGCTGCCCTGCCCTGCCCTGTCACCATGAATAGCAAGAAAAGCGGGAAGAAGGTCAGGAAGGTTTCCCCTCCCACCTCGAGACCTGCCACCTATCCGCATGCCCCCTCGACGCCTGCCCCCTCGACGCCTGCCACCTCTCCGCCTGCCACCTCTCTGCCTGCCCCCTCGACGCCTGTCACCTCTCTGCCTGCCCCATCGACGTCTGCCACCTCACCGCCTGCCCCCTCGATGCCTGGCACCTCCAACTCTGCTGAGCAGGCAGAATTTTTGATCAACATCGATGACGAGAATGGAGAGGTCATGGGGCAAGTCGAAGATGATCATGAGGAAAGTGATGACGACGACGACGACGACGAGGACCCACCCCCTACAAATTCCGGCGTCGAACAGCCACAGCCACCACAACGGCGAAAACGGCGCCGAAACAGCACCAACATTATCCTGACGGAGGAGACTGAGCGTATGCTGGGAGAGTGGCTGGAGTTCGAGGCGCCTTTTCTATATGATAAGGGTGATCCTTATGAGGAATCGTTGGGGGTAGGGCTTCATCAGGTAGGCGCGCAGAGGGAATGCATCATCACCTGCTAAGAAGTATTCCGTTGGTGGTCCAGTGGGATCGGTAGAGATGACCTCGGCGGGGGGCAGTTTGGCGGTCTGTCTATCAAGCAACTTAGACAGACGGGTGTGTGCAAAGCCACCACCAGCAGACTCTGACCCTATGGCACCAACGTCGACGTAGATGAACTTGTAGTTGGAGTCAGCAATTGCCAACAGGACAATGGAAAAATACTTCTTGTAGTTGAAGTAATATGTGCCACCAAAAGAGGGGTTGCGGATCTGTATGTGTTTGCCATCAATGGCTCCTATACAATGCGGCAGGTTCCATCGTTCCTCAAAGCCGCTGGCAACCTCCTTCCATTCAGCAGGTGAGTGTGGCGTTTTGAGCTCCTGATCTCCGTAGACAGAGATGAGGGCATGGCATGTGTCTGGAACAATTGGCTGATGGTGTTGTGGGCAACCCGAAAGGAGTACTGCAGGCTCCTGTAGGTTTCACCCGTAGCGAGGAAACGTAGGGTGATGGCCACCCGCAGACCAGGAGGAATGGGTTTTCGCCAGAACGTAGGTTTCCTCTGAATGATGGGGGTGACACATTCCACAATCTCATCAAATAGTTGTTTGTCTACCCGGGTGAAGTTCTTGTACATGTGTGGACATTCTCTGGCCAACTCTTCCATCAGGTTCTCATAATGGCCATGTTCAAGCCTTCGTTGCAGATAAGGCCACAGCCACACTGTCCTCTTGCTCCTTTCCTTCTTCTCTTGTTCCTCTTGATGGATTTAGTTTGCTATTGCAAGTAGTTTTAAGATTTCTATGTAGGAAAGGATCCATTTCATTATCCGCGTGTTATGCCTGTTCTCCGGTTTGATTAGGGAGTTCACAAAATTTAACTCCTCCAGGATGAATTCCGCGATGTTGTTCATGGTGCCGAGGAAGGAGTGGGAATGGCAAAGGTGTGGCCAGTCCTGCCCTTTTGTAGTTCCCAGATTCTAACCCATACCTACGTGGTTGACAAAGACTGTCTTTGTCTGTGTTTGGACAGACGGGGTGTGCCTACGATTGTCCGGAACCGGTCCAGGTAGGTCCTAAACAATCCCAAGACGTACGGCCTAAGCTATGCAGGCCTTGTGGGGGCGTGGCATGGGCGTGGCCTGTGTTCCCGCAAATCGGGCAGCCCATGCGGACGAACGGGGACATGCTTACGCAAGTCGCAAACACGTACGTAGTTCAATACGACTACATTACGACTGACGTAACACTGGCCCCGTCACGGTACGTCTGTCGGGAAGTGCAATAGTCGTGGTTATACGGGCGTTCACGGCCGGACTAATCCCGTCAGAACACAAAATTGGCGATTACGCCTGACGGGAGCTGTCGGAAGCAATATACGTGAATGTGTGAACCCAGCATTAATCAACGATTCCTTTACTCCTTTACAGGCAGCTGGTATTCTGTTTGTTAAGTTTGGGTTCTGCTACTACTTCTTCCCTCTATTATTTATATATATATATACAGAGTGAGAGAGTGAGAGAGAGAGAGAGAGAGAGAGAGAGTATCTTTATATGTCAAATTTTCTGCAATGGCATTTTCCTCGTTATCCTTTTTTGCACTCCATTCCCTTGGGCTACACTTATCCACCCTCCCCACCCAAGCCCTACCCCAACCTTCCCTCTCTCTCTTTTTCTCTCTCCATCCCATCCTCTCTCTCTCTCTCTCTCTCTCTCTCTCTCTCTCTCTCTCTCTCTCTCTCTCTCTCTCTCATACCGATGTTTTTTTTTTAATTTCCTTTACTATTAAATTAATAATAAGTTGACACTTGTGTGTGCAACTGCTACCTACACTCATATATTCTCGAATGTTTACATCAGTATATTCCTTTATAGTATTACTGTAATAGTAATAGTAGTAGTAGTAATAGTAATACATCATTGTGATCTGATATGTTGAGTTTACATGACATTTTTGTTAATTTGTATTATGGAATCGCAGAAAATCGATTAACGGTTCTGAAAAGGTTTATGTATGTAATGCCATCAGAGACAAACTCATCCCAGCGTGGGTAAAGTCGCACAACCCGAGCGATACAGAGAGGGAGTTGCTCGCACTGCCTTCTAGGTTGGGAGGGCTGGGAATCATCAACCCAGTGAAGAGGGCGACAACGGAATACCTGAACTCGGTAAAGATAACAGGATCTCTCACTGACCGTATCGTAGCACAAGATTCTGACGGTGAAGTGGACCAGGCGGACATCTACAACATCAGAAAGACCATCACGTCAGAGAGGCAAAACTCACAGAAAAATGACCTGGCACAATTGATGGGACAACTTTCCTGGAGACAAACAAGAAAACTACAAATAGCACAAGAAACGGGCTCTTCAAATTGGATGACAACACTACCAATGAAGGCAAAAGGATTCAATCTCAACAAACAAGAATTTAATGATGCTATTGCACTGAGGTATGATTGGCCGATTGAAGGACTGCCCGATCGATGCGTGTGTGGAACCAACAACGATGCAGACCACTCCATGATATGTAAGAAAGGAGGATTCATCAGCATTAGGCACGATGAAGTAAGAGATGTAACGGCGAACATGCTCAGGGAGGTGTGTAGAGATGTGGTGGGCGAACCATCACTCATTCCCTTGGATGGAGAGATCTTGCAGCACAGGACGGCCAACACATCCAATGAAGCACGATTGGACGTTAGTGCAAGAGGTTTTCGGACAAATGCACAGCGAGCGTTCTTTGACATAAGGGTATTTGACCCAATGGCCATTGCTACAGCGAGATGTCTCTGGATGCTGCACAGAAGAGGAACGAACAAGAGAAGGTCAGGGCATGTGGGGAAAGGATCTTAAATATCGAGCATGGCAGCTTTACCCCAATAGTCTTCACCACATCTGGTGGGATGGGACCCAGGGCCCAGTGCTTCTATTCAAGGCTTGCAGAGATCATCACAGAGAAGAAGCAACAGCCCAGGAGCCACATCGTAGCCTGGATGAGGTGCCGTCTATCTTTCTCATTGCTCAGATCAGCACTACTATGCCTGCGGGGAACAAGACGGTCTGCACCACAACCAGTGACGGTGGCAGAAGTGGACTACGAGGCAGCAGTGACAGAGGGTAGCATAGGGAGGCGACTGGATGGAAGTTGCATTGTGTAGAATAGTAATATCTGATGCTTGTAAAATAAAATGCATGAACAATATTAAATAAAAATCAATGTAGTAGAAAAAAAATAGCAGTAGTAGTAGTAGTAGTAGTAGTAGTAGTAGGAATATTGGTAGCCTTAGTAGAATCATGTAGTATCAATTAGTACTGCAATATATTTGTATTATTGCGGTTACATTATATTGGTAACCCATTTCCATTATTATTTTGTATGTAGGTTTCCATTACTCTGAGACAAAAAGGGGAGATTTCTTGCTCTGAGATTTACGAGGCAGTGAATCATTTGAAATGTAAAACTTCTCTCCCCGTCTGATACTAACATTCCTTTCAATATGATTATGTTTTTCATATTATATTCTGTTTTTCATTATACGGCTTTATTAAGCTTAGGAAGTACCCACCTAAACAGAATAATGTCGTCTTTTGTTAGTCAGAAAAATAGTGAATATATATTTTTGTACTGATAGGGTTCTGAGAAAGTCACACGGGAACTATTTGCGACTGTGATCGGAAACTATATATGGAAGCATTTCGCGACAGTTTTGCCCTGGTTTCCGACGACTAGATTAAAGGTAGATTATTATAGACGACACAATTCATATATGTTTAATACTGCAAAACCCACCCACCCAAAACAAAATAAATTTATATATATAAATGAAGTAGACGTGCCGTTTTGCCCAAAATCAAAACGGCATACCCAACTCTGCGATGGGTTACCATCATCACTACTAATACCATCATCAATCACAATCAACATAATCACTACTACTGCCATCATCACTACAACTGCCATCATCACTACAACTGCCACAATCATCATGAATACTGTCATCATCACCATTACTATGATCACCATCACTACTACAATTACAATTATCACTACTACTCTCACCATAATCACTGTCCATTGTCACTAGCATCTTAATCACTACTATCATCATTGATACTACAACTATCAACCATCATTACTAATATCATCACCACCATCTTACAATCATCATTACTACTGTTAACATCATCACTACTACTATAACCATCATCATTACTACTGTCACAAATATTAACATAATTTATTCTACTGTCACCATAATAACTACTACTGCCATCATCACCATTACTATGAACTTCATCACCACAACTATCATCATCACTACAAATTTCACCATCCTCACTACTACTCACCATCATCACTAATACTCACACCATCATCACTACTGTCATTATTATCACTACAACTATCATCATTACTTGTCACCATCATCACTACTATTATGACCATCATTACTACTACTGTCACCATCATATCTACTACTGTCATCATCATCAATACAACTACAACCATCATCACTACAATTATCACCATTATCACTACTATCACCATAAATCCAAATATTACTACCATCACTTCTAATGCCAACTAAACTAACTTAACCTAGCAAATGCGTAGCGAGATGTTTTCGCTCCCAGAACGCCATCATTGCTGGGGGGGGGGGGTCCCGGAGGGTTGGGGGGGAGAGGGGGGGTCCGGGAGAGGGGGGGGGGGGGCAAAATCATATTTTGGACCTAAAATCATAACTATTGCATAAATTCAAAAAATCTTTTTTGACTGACTTTTGCATTCACGCAACAAATGTTCGTGTGAAATTTGGTGAAAATCCGTCCAACGGTCTAGGAGTTCCGAGACAGACGGACGACGACGACGACGACGACGACAGATTTTTTTTTCGTGTGGTACCCACTATACGGGGGGGGGGGGGGGGGGGGGGATACCAAACTCTGCTTACGCAGAGTTGATAAATAAATAAACAAATAAAAAATAAAAAATAAAATCGGTTTTCCGAAATAAGAGCCCCCTAACAATACCCTTATCCTACACACCAACACACCACGGTGATTGATGAATGTTGCCCCCTCACCCCTGAAGATTTGCACTGGTGTCACATGAGCGCTTTTTTTCCTCAACTTGTCTCGCCAACACTACTCTGACATCAGAAGTGGTAAATCTTTAAGTTCATGATTTTACTTAATTTAATTTATCTTCATTGTAGTTGTCGACACTTATGCACAACATTCCAGAAATGTTGACCATCGAAAATTGAGGTTAAACCTTTCGTCTGGTACCCCCTATATTCTGTGGCCGGACACGCTGTGTGCTGCCAGTTGGTCAAGAGATTAATGGTGCCTACTGTTTACAAAACATTTCTTCTTTTGCCGGTCTATTTGACGATCCATCTGCCTTACAACCATTTGTTTATTGTTTTGTTCATCCATGTGTCCCTCAAACCATTACTAGATTTGTTTATAATATCTACTCCGCGTTCTACCATCGACCATACTACAGTAAATATCAGTTTAGTCCTCCTTTATGCAATTGGCCTTCATACATCTGCCCATCTACCTATCCATTTACATCCATCCAATACATCCTCCCTCCCTATCAACCATCCAACTACCCATCCCATTATCACTTCCCTCTTCCTTCATCAGTCATCCAAATGCCCACCTGTCCATTATTCCCCATACCATCCGTCCATCTTTCCAAATTTCAACCTATATAGCCACCAACCCATCTCTGAATCTCTCTCTATATCCTACCAATTCATCAAACCATGCATACCCTACTCTTTATCTAAACTAGTTTTCTTCCAACCATCTACCCAACCCAACTACCTTCCCATTCATCCTTCCATATATCCCACCCATTCAGTAATATATAATTCCCTTCCCTCGTCTGTCTTCTCTTCATCCTTCTCAACCCCATCCCTCCCTCCCTTTTATCCCTCATCCAACCATCCATCCAGCCAGCTATCTCTCCAGAGGTTTCATGGCCCACTGCTCGGACGCCATGCCTCCTCTAAAAGCATGAAATGTGAATGTGATACCCCAGGGCCTTTAACTTACTCTGTAGCCAAATCTCGGTGGGCAGGGTGAGAGAGTCGTGTGTGTAAAGAAAGAACTTATAAACATGAATGAATTGACTTTGGTTAATTTTCGAATATAGGAATAAAACAGCAATTAAAACACATCAATATACACTACATATTCAAAGTATGTTCAGTGCTTTTGAGGTGAAATTGTGGGGCTCTTAATAATGTATTGATTTTGGGCCTTGACTGTCTGTGCATCTTGTAGTAGGATTAGTAAGACGACGTAATGTAGCCTTTTCTGTGTCCTAACCTCGACTCTTTTAACGTGTGTGTGTGTGTGTGTGTGTGTGTGTGTGTGTGTGTGTGTGGTGTGTGTGTGAAAGGAGTCTATGTGCCGTGAATGATCTATGGCATTGGTAAAATGTGGATGTAGTGGCAGGTAGGATGGAGGTTGTACGTGTGTCTTGTAACAGTAGAAGGAAATATTTGGGAATATGTGTGTGTGTGTATGTGTGTGCGTGTGTGTGTGTGCGTGCGTGTGTGTGTGTGTGTGTCGGACGATGTATGGCAGAAACAAATAGATTTATATTTGAATGAATTTCTTGAAATTGAAATTGAAACATTTTATTTAGCCTTTAGTATATAATGGAGGGGGTCTGTCTGATCATTATGTAGTGGTAGCTAAGGTTAGGATACAAAAGAAGTGGGTGAGGAGAGCTGGAGGGAGGCGAGAGGAGGGTGGAATGGTGAGGAGGGTGGAGAGGTTGCAGGAGGAGGAAGTCAGGGAGGAGTACAGGAGAGCAGTGGATAGACGACTAGGTGGGTTAGACCTGGAAGTTATGGAGGAAGTGGAGGAGATGAGCAAGGTGTTTAAGGATGAGATCTGTGCAGCATGTGTGGAGTGAGGAGAAGAGGGAGGGGAGTGAAAGGTACAGCATGGTGGACAGAAGAGGGAAGAAAAGAAGAAAGCATATAGAGAGTGGTTGGGTAGTAGAGGGAATGAAGATTCCGAGAGACAGAAACGAGCGAGGTACGTGGAGAGTAAGAGGGTGGTGAAGAGAGTAGTGAAGGAAAGTAAGAGAAGAGTAGATGAGGAATTTGGAAGGAATCTGAGTGTAAAATGGAGGGAGAGTAAGAAACTATTCTGGAAAGAAGTCAAGAAAGTTAGGGAAGGTAGCAAGGGAAACAGTAAGGGTGTGAAAGATAAGAATGGGAGAATGCTAGCCGAGAAGCAAGAGAGAGTCGAAAGATGGAGGGAGTACTTCAGTGAGTTGCTAAATGAATGAAGAGCCAGCAAACATAGCTGGATATGGTATGGGAGGAAGAAGAAGAGGAGTAGTGGAGGAGGAGGTGGGGATCAGGAGGTCAGAAGTGTGGGAAGCCATGAATAGAGTGAAGTTGGGGAAAGCACCAGGAACAGATGGAGTGTGTGGGGAAATGTTGAGGTATGGTGGTGAGATAGTGATAGAATGGGTATGGAAAATGTGCAAACTAGCATGGGAGAAGGGGAGTGCACCCGATGACTGGAAGACTGGCATAATAGTCCCCCTATATAAGGGCAAAGGGGAAAGAGGAGTGCGTGGTAACCACCGAGGAATATGTCTTCTAAGCGTAGTAGGGAAGGTATACAGTAGGGTAGTGATTGAGAGAGTGAGAGTGAGAACGTAGAAATGGATAGGCGACGAGCAGGGAGGTTTTTAGGAAGGGAAGAGGATGTGTAGATCAGATTTTTACCATAAATTGTGTTGTGGAGAAGTATCTGGAGAAGAAACAAAAGGTGTATGTTGCCTTTATGGACTTGGAGAAGGCCTATGACAGAGTGGATAGAGAAGGTTTGTGGAAAGTACTTAGAATATACGGAGTAGATGGCAAGTTGCTGAAAGCAGTGAAGACCATGTATTAGGGTGCAAAGGCGGCAGTATGTGTGGAGAGTGAGCAGAGCGAGTTCTTTGACCTGAATGTTGGTTTGAAACAGGGGGTGTGTGATCTCCCCGTGGTTGTTTACTGTATATATGGATGGAGTCATGAAAGAAATACTATCAAGAGCAGTGGATGTTGGTGTATCACTGAAAAGGGAGGGAATTGAGTGGAAGCTACCTATACTGCTGTTTGCGGATGATACAGTTCTGATGAGTGATAATGAATGGGAGTTGCAGGGTCTGGTAAATGAGTTTGGAACAGTGTGCAAAAAACGGAATTTGAAGGTAAATGCGGGGAAGAGCAAGGTTATGGTCTTCGAAAGGGGTGAAGTCACAGAGTGTGAGGTGAAGCTGAACAGTCAGGCTATGGAGATCGTCAACTCTTTTAAGTATCTGGGCAGTGTGTTGAGTAAAGATGGGACTATGGATGAAGAAGTGCGGGAGAGAGGGTACAACAGGAGAAGAGGGTTGTAGGAACGCTAAAAGCAAGTAACAAGAAATAGGGTGGTCAGTATGGAAGTGAAGAAGTCCTTGCATGACAGTGTGGTAATCCCGACACTGACTTACGGAAGCGAAGCATGGACGTTGGTTGAGAGACTCAGACCAAGAGTGAGAGCAGTGGAAATTAATTACTTAAGGAGTGCGTGCGGAGTTACATGGAGGGATAGACAGACTAATGAGGAAGTAAGAAGGAGGTGTGGTGTGGAGGTAGATGTGCTGGACAGTGTGAAAAGGAACAACTTGAGATGGTTCGGCCATATGGAACGTATGGAAAGCGAGAGAATGACTAAGAGGGTGTATGAGAGCGAGGTGGAGGGACAGAGAGGGAGAGGTAGACCGAATGAGAGGTGGAAGGATGGAGTGAGGAAGTACATGAACTAAGGCGGTGCTGGTTGGGGGGAGGGGCGTCGACTGACTGGGGACAGAGGTGCATGGGGGCGGTTCGTTCGTGGCCACCCCTTCGGGGATCACGGCGTCAGGCAATAGATAGATAGATAGTATATAATACAAATTTGCTAACAAAATATTTATAATCAAAATATATAATAATAATGACACAAGGCTGAGCCTTTTGGGAGATATCTCTCTTAAAGGCACCTGGTTATAACTCGATCTATCAATATGTAATTGTGTTTAATAAACTCAGTCACAGTTATGTGCTCTGGGATCTACGTGTTGTAAACAAAAATAACAATCGAAAAAGGGATATACGTGGGCAAAATAAAATTAAATAGTGGTGATGAACATTCAGTATGCACTCACTTCCCAGAGCTCATATCTGAGTGTTTTTTATTACAATTATACCATTTATAAAATTGAATATGTATATTATAATACATTGTACACCTATTGACTTGATGTTCAAAGGCTACTCTTGTAATTATACCCTTAATTCGACACAAAGACACACACGCTTCCCTAACAGTATATGCCTAATTATTAAAAGACATAGACTGTTTAATACATGGAGTACACACATGAAACATTCATTCATACCTATATACGAGAACATGGTGAATTATTTACTGTAAACTACATATCCATTTCTATATAAAAATATTGTTTTACAAATGCTAACTACGCATATAAAAACCTTTACAGACAAAAATACAAGCATGTTAATTACAAAATAGTATTCAAACTCATCCTACTCTTTACGTGACTCTACACATACAGTATATACACGCACCCTTTCCTCTCGCATGTATACTTTATTCAAGCATCAATAATCTTTACTTTGTCTTTATCATATTCGTTCATGTCTGTTCACATAATTATCCACTCCGCTATTAATAATTATGCACGTACACATACACATACACACACACACCTCCCTCTCTCCCTAGTACTACTCCTCTCATTCACACGTCCCCAAACCCATTCAGCCATTCAATCAAACTTTCTTCCACTTTACCTACTTACACCCCTCCCCCCCCCCCTCCCTGACTCTCCTCTCTCTCCACACTACCCCTCCACCTCTCCTTTCCCTCCAACTCCATTCCTAGGAGGTTCACACCCCTGTCACTTTCCCATTTATGATTTTGTCTGACTTTCTCAATCGAAGCCCTGTTCGGTCTCTCTTTCTAGGGGCCTGTCTATATATACAGTATATTTTGTTTTCTGTTTTCTGTTTTAATTGTATGCCATTTGCCACTTAACTTTGTCCATTGATAATTGTCTTCTTTATTTGTATTAGTTTTATCATGCTGGGTACCCTCTTTTTATTTTAAGGTACTTTGTGTCCTTCGACGCAAATACTAAAATTATTTTCAATTATACAATAAGATAACATGTATATCATGGCATAATTATAAATGGCCTTTTGGCGGTAGTATTTGGGCTCGCAATATATTCGTTTATCGCGTAAGTAAATATTAGATAGTACCTGTCTTATCTGTACCACGACTGTTCATGTTATTGTTCAATATACGTTATTCTGCCTTGCTTTCTTTTCCTTTCACTTATTATTACATTCCATCATCTACCTCTCTGCGAAACCCGTTAATAATGTAGCCTTCATCAGTAATGTATCTCTCTCTCTCTCTCTCTCTCTCTCTCTCTCTCTCTCTCTCTCTCTCTCTCTCTCTCTCTCTCTCTCTCTCTCTCTCTCTCTCTCTCTCTCTCTCTCTCTGCTATTATATACAGTCAGTCAGTTAGTAATTCAGTCACGACTCGAATTTGTTTTTTCCCAAGCTAATAATCACGAGCTTCGTATATACAGCACATGTGCTAATCAATTGAGGAAACTATAATAACACACCTGAATAATGCCTACCTGATTTATGAACACAAATATGAATGCAACCAGACGACGATGCTGTTGTTTCAGTGGAATAATGGCTCTTTGAGCAGTATGTATCACTTAACCAGTGGTTGTCCCCTCACAGGATGGAGGGCGCTGCTCAATAAACTCGCCCCTTGGGGCAAAATAAAAATCCTCTCTCTCTCTCTCTCTCTCTCTCTCAATGCTTCATATTCTCCTCCGGAAATCACCATATTGGGGATTGGAACTATCCCCCATGATCCAGCGAACTTGGCATTCCAGCGGGTCCTCAGGGCGGGTTAAGGAGAGATGGCTCGCGTTTCTAGACCCCCTTCTCCCTCATGCTTAGCTCCAATAGTTTTGAGATTTTAAGACGTTTGCCCCATTAGTTTGTCGATTTTAAGACCTTCCGCTCTATTTTTTGTCAATAATATGACCTTTCGTGCCATTTAGGTGTCGATATTTTTCCTGGCGAGCGATAACGAGCCTGTAATTGAGGAGGCAGTGTCATTTGGCTATCGACAAATTTACAACTTAATCTCGAAGAGGGATCTAATGGATGTTTTTTTGTTTAAAGGTTGATGGAAGTCTAAGGAGGAAACTAAACACATAATAAATATATGACAAAATCAACCAAAAATTAATCCCTCCCCCCCTTAAGAAACGTGGGGGCTTTCTTCTAAACCTAAAGTGACGGCGATTTCCCCCTTTGTGTACGGTGAAGTTGACGGGGTAAAGGCTCGTACTGACGTGTGTGCTGAGGGGAGAAGGCGTGAACAATAGTGAGGGGATGAGTGAAGCAGTACGTCTGTCTTTCAGGCTGTCATCACACGAGCCCTTTAGCGGCGTCTGTGTCGGTGTGTCATGGTTGTTCCTTCAAATAATTGGATGAGGCATTACATTTTTTTTGTTTTTTTTTCCTAAATGTTTATCAGTGACAGAGCCCATAAATGATAACTATTTGTGTACCGGCGACGTCCTTTTCACTGTAATTTGGATACTTTTTGACGATTTTAATCAGCTTAGGAAGGACGTCCACCAATTAAATAGCTACAGACTATCTAAATGTATCCTTTTAGCTACCATATATCCTTCCTAAGCTACATAACATCGTCTAAATGTAGCTGAAATATAATACAAAATACATCACCGGTACAGAAGGGGTTAAAGATGTCAAGTAATATACGTGTGATAGGTGGATAAAATCATCATGACTTAGTTTGGAATCGTGATCTATAAGTATGCCGTATGAAATTACATCCACAATATTAAAATTCACAAATGAACACTAGGATCGACAACTAGATTAGTGGTTGAATATAAAGAATTATAATATTACTAGAAATTTGTCAATATAAATTTGTTTTATATATGTACAATACATGTTATTTCTGTTTCGTCAGAATTAATTTTATGGATTGAATTATAAGGGGGAGAAAATAAGACACTAGTAAACTTGAAGCAAACATATAGTCACGTATGAATTTCATCTGGTCTTCAACATCTACTTGCTTTTTGTGAATATATTTTGTGTAATATATTTTTCCTATTTTCGCTGCATTCCCTTATCTCTTCCACCAAATCCTCCACCCCCATACATTTCTCCCACCCACATCTCTCTATTTCTTTTGTATATATATATATATCTTTCATCTTTGCCATTTGCAGCCAACACTAAAAGATGCATTACTGTAGTACCTGAGGAAGACTTTAGGAATAAAAGGTGGAGGAGGAGGAGGAGGAGGAGGAGGAAAAGGAGGTGGAGGAGGAGAAGAAAAAAAAAGAGAGAAAGAGGGAGCGAAATAACGGTGATAATGAATGAAGATGAAGAAAACTGGGACAGAAAAATGAGAATGAAGAATAAGTAATGAGCAGGAGCAAAAGAACGTCTAAAAATGCAAATGAGTTTAGTTATATGAAGTTATAGATTTCTAACTTCCTCGGGACTCTTATATGCAAACAATATAGACATAACTTACGTGAACTTCAGGAACACGTTATGAATTCTATTCCTAATTCAAGTTTTAAAGCTGAATGAATAATCCTGACGTTATCAAACATTAAACATTGCTTTACATTAGATTGAAATATTTAAACACTAGGAAGATTTGCTTATGAAATAATGAAAATTAGCACACCAACACATTAAATATATTATAGAGAGGAAGAGTTCGAAAACATGAGAAAAAGAGAACTATAGTCTGTTTTTTTTGTTTTCCTTAGCAGACGGTAAATTCGATACTATAACAGTTGGTTTTCAGTAGTTAATAGGAAAATAAGAAACCATTATGTTTCTGCATTATATTACTGCCAAAACAGTTCATATATAACAAACAAGAACAAAAATGAACTAGGAGGACATTGATATTATCGTGTAAGTCAAAGAGGAGACGAATCCTGCAGAGATACAAGGATGAAAGAAAAATACTGAAAACGTGCGTAAAAAAAAATATAAAAAACAATAATAATTACAGAGACATACTGAACTAAAATTCAATCATGAATAGGCTGGAAGTGGCACCCTGAAGCACGTATAAGTCCCCGCCGCCACCAGCCAGCCACAATGCGAACCACATAATCACCTGCAGATCAATCAACGAAGCACCTCAATGGAATCTTTTGATGGAATTTTTGCTGCTTCACTGATTGAGCCATAAGGGATTTGGACGAGTTACAGGGAAGGACTTTTTGTGAACGATACTACGTGGAAATAGTAACAGTTCGAAAAAAATGATGTTGTACAGATAAATATTACTAATATACTGAACAATTTTCAAGGTATAATACCTATTTCAGCATACAATGACTTTTTATTGTTTTTTTTTGCTGGCTAACATTAGGCTATTGTACTCATCTTTGGAAGACCCCGTAAGAATCAAATTGGTATAATCAATGTCAATAAACCTTTTGACTCTCTCAAAGTCCTACAATAATGAATAACATCATCTACTGATAGAATCTTCATTTTATTTTGAAGGTATCATGTCAGTATCTCAAAATGTCAACAACTCGAATATGTTCCGTTTTTCCCTTTTAAGGAATAAGAAAGTAACAACAAACATTCTTGTATACTGCCCATTGTATATTCGTTGACTCGCACTTTCAGATGCAGGTAATGAGGTAGTCCCACGTACGCTTTTTCTGGGAATTTTCGATCGTCATACGTGTATTCTGACATTGTTAGTTTTTTTTTTTTTTTTTTTTTTTAGACAGATTAATATGATCGCATATTCCTGTAACATTTTCTAACATCTGTAATCTGGCAGATCTTGTATTATACTTCTATACAATCCAATAGTCTATATTAATCTAGCGCAGTTCAGTTGCCGTAACCAGAACAAAATAGACTCAAAATGTTGCCTTAATAACTTTGCAGATAAAAAATTGCCAGAGAAAGCGTTCGTGGAAATCTACTTCTATAAGTATCGGCAACAAAGCTGACAGTAGATGATAGTATACCGGTATTGCTTAATCAACTCTGCGTAAGCAGAGTGGTATCGCCTCCCGTATAGTGGTACATGCCGGCAGAAATGTCTGTCTGTCAGTTTGTCTGTCCGATAACTCCTGCTAGACCGTTCGACGGATTATCACCAAACTTCACACAAACCTTCGGTGCGGAAATGCGACGGTAATTAAAAACATATTTTTTGAATTTGTGCAATAGTTATGATTTTAGGTCAAAACAATGGTTCCCCCCCCCCCCCCCCCACCCTCCCCCCAGCAATGATGGTGTGTTGTGCGTGTGTGCCCCGTAGGGGCTCACACACACAACGCCATCATTCTGAGGCCGAAAACAACTCGCCCCGCATCTGTCAGGTAGGTTAGCCACACGCACAACGCCATCATTCTGGGGCCGAAAACAACTCGCCCCGTATATTTTAGGTTAAGTTAGGTTATGTTAGTTTAGTTGACATTAGAGGTGATGGTAGTAATAGTGGGGATGATGGTAATAGTAGCGATGATGGTGATAATAGTAGTGATGATGGTTGTAATTGTAGTGATGATGATAACAGTAGTAATGATGATGGTAGTGATGATGATGATAGTAGTAGATATGGTGATAATTACTAGTAGTAGTGATAATAATGGTGACAGTATTAGTGATGATGGTGAGAGTAGTAGTGATGATTGTAATAGTATTCGTGATGATGATAGTACTGGTGATGATGATAGTAGTAGTGATGACGGTGATAGTTGTAGTGATGATGATAGTAGTAGTGATGATGGTGGTAATATTAGTGATGATGGTAACCCATCGCAGAGTTGGGTATGCCGTTTTGATTTTGGGCGAAACGGCACGTCTACTTTATTAATTATACACATTGAATCCAGAAGCGGCCCTGTCAGATTTGCCCTAAAATTTTCAGGAATGAAGTTCTCGTGCGAATTTTTTTTTGTAATCCTTTTAGCACATGAGTACTTATTGGTATATGTGTTTTGTTTTCTTCTTTGTGTGTGTGTGTGTGTGTTTTTTTTTTTTTTTTTTTTTAGCTACCACTAGAATGTTTTGTTCACCTGAGAAGCACTTTTGTAATTTAAGAGGTAATGCCAATCTCAATGAACCCTCTGGCTCCCACAGGCCTTTAGTAAGTTTAATAATACTATTTGGAGGAAGCTATAATATAACAAAGAAGGTCATCGTCTTATTGAGAGGGTTGAGAAAATTCAGTGCCTCCTTCTTCTTGACTACCCGAAATCTAACTACCATCACTCCCCAAACGATCCTTCACTTCGGAGGCAATTAGACTCTCGAACCCAAGAGCCATCGGAAACTGAAGCTTGTGGCCCTGGGTGCTAGAGGCGATAATGACTGGCTCTTCCGCCCCAGATAATTAAGCAGGGCACAGGTTATTAGGGCAATTAAACGTGGGTTGTTAGCTTAGCGTACGAGGGCAAATTATGGGCAAGGGGTCGGAGTGCTGATGTCTTAGGGTGGGGCTTTAATTAAGGGTTTGATTATCCGGCGTGGCACGGGAATTTGGGGAGTTTTAGACCGGCAATAAAATATGTGCTGGTTAAGGGGAGGCAGACCGTTTTTCTGGACCCCCTTCCCCCTCATGTTTAGCCCCACTAGTTTTGAGATTATAAGACGTTCGGCCCATTAGTTTGGCGATTTAAATACCTTTCGCCCCATTTCGTTGTCAATTTTAAGACCTTTCTTGCCATTTAGGTGTCGATTATTTCCTGGCGAGCGATAGCTAGCCAGTGATTTTAAGAGGAACCGGCCTTCAGCCGGGACATTTTTCTACCGAAAAATGTACAAATTTATCTTGAAGTGGGTCTAGGGGGTGTTTTTCTAAGCTTGATGGAGGTCTAGGCAGGAAACTAAACAATATATGAATAAATTAATTAATAGACCAAACAAACGGCCAGTCTCCCCTTCATCAGTGTGGTGAGTCAGCAATACTCGGATATTCCAGAATAAAGGATATGTTGTGTATTTTATGCCTATTATAACTTATGAACTCTGCCAACAAAGCTGGACGGAGGTTATTTTTTTCGTTTCCGTTTGTTTGTCTATAAACAAAATATATCGCAAAGTTAAACATTGATATCAATGAAATTTGGTGGCCAGATAGGAAATGCACCACAAAAGATGTGATTCTATTTAGCAAACGATTAATAAGTGATTAACCGATTTTCACTAAATTTGGTGGGCAGATAATTGGATATGTGCCATGGAAGAAGTGATTCAATTTAAGTGGCGACCGGATCATACGTATCACTGGTGTCAATGTTGTATATTTAAGTACATTTTGTGATGAAGCCTGCGTAGGCGAAGGCATGTGCGTTACCGAATGCCCCTCTAGTTATAATTTGAATTTATGTTTTGATAATAATCCGGTATGCAATAGAATTTGTGGAATTGTATGCTTTTTATAACACTTCTTATAGTTTTGGTTGCCAGATTACCGGTGTATTGTCGGTATATATCACATATTATCCTGGAGTAAAGGGTGTTTGTGGAAATTATAGAGGGTGCAAATTCTGTATGTGGTATCCTAAGTTCGAATCCTGGGGGGATCGCATGTTCTCAATAATTTCATTTGGGGGGTACTTGGTGTTAAGAACCATGATAATTAATAATACTATTGTTCTCTGGTGTACGCGGGACTCTCTTCAGTTTCATACAAGCAGTATGCCTATTGCTTTGCCGCCATGTAGGATAACTAAAAGGCCACGCACCTGTTAATTATTTAAGGGGGGTCACCGTTTTTTTTTAATCTTTCTCTCCGTTTCTCTCTTTCTCTGGCTTGTATCCATTCGTCTCCATTCAGCCAACTATTTTAAGACGTTTATCCCCATCCAGGTGTTGATTTCTTCCTGGCGAGCGATAGCAAGCCTGCATTGCATGGAGAAATTCGGCTTCGCCGGAGACAGTTTTCTATCGAAAAATTTACAAATTTACCTTGCTGTCAAACAAATATATATATATGCTGGCTCGCTACCACTCGCCAGGAAAATATTGACACCTGGATGGGGGTAAAATTCTTAAAACAGTAGGCTGAATGGATAAAAGCCAAAGAAAGAGGGAGGGAAAAAGAAAAAAAGCGAGGTGGGCCCCCTTAAGGCTTCTTACAGTAGGTAGAATAACCTTTCAGGGGTGCGATTTACCTTATATTAACTGAGAAACAAAAAATAGAATAAAGAACACGTACACGATAATGCAAGGTTTTATTTATATGATACAACTAAGAACATGCATAAGTGTTTGATGAGGCTATCATACAATTACTTAAAAACACAAAAGAATAATATCTGAGTTTAAGCACACATTTACAAATATAGATTAATGGAACCTGGAAGAGAGGACAGACATAAATATGGAAGGAGGAGCGAAGTAGTTGGTATAACTTGTATACTGTGAAGATGACTGGTGTTGTATGTAGTTCTGACGGTAAAAAGAAAATATATTTACACTCTCAGTAATATAGACGGACATGCCCATTGAATAATAATATATAAATGTAACCTCTACAATTATAGCAAGGGGGTCAGAGTATGTGGTGTGTGAATTTATGCATGAACAGATATCTTGTCAAGTGGAAAACAGCAAATACTCGAATTGTACCTTTGTTCCTAACTCTGAAAGTATAGATTTCCCTGGAGTCTCAGGACTGCTCGTTCTCTTCATCCTCGGCTCCCTTTCTTTTCTTTTTTTAGGGAGGGGGAGGGGGGGTCCGTCTGTAGACACGCTGGGGTGCCTTCCCTGGGGTAACAGATTTAATCTGCTGCAATCCAAAACCCTTCGGAAGACGGAAGACGCAATGGTTCTTCAGTCGGAGGATGTACTGGTGTATTGCTTGGAGTAAGCAGCAAGTTTGTAGGATGGCTTGGTGGATGCAGCGATCCAAAAGTATTCGGGGGGTGTAATGGTTAGTCGGAGGACCCACTTGTGCCTTATTTGGAGGACGCAGCGAGTGTGCTTTGTACGGGAGGGTAAGCAGCCGAGCAACCTCTCTATTGGGTCCTGCATCCATTTCTTGTGTTTCTTACTGATGGTGGGCTTCCAGGGAAGAGGGGCTACAGGTATCCTTAAGACCTCACTGAACGTATGATCTTTCTTCTCTGGGGTGTCAAATATTGGGGTAATTACGGCAGTGGGGGTGGTAGCACAGGTAAAGAAAATGGCCGCTCCAGGTTTTGTCCTAATTTTCTGTTGTCCCGCTGCTTGTCCGAAGAGCACGTCTGGGTTAGAGGGGGTGATTGCATTGATGTCGGATGGTCTTGGAATTGTAGGTGTGCCAGGTGATGAGGCAGCAACTTGTAAGCTGGCAATGTGCTCCGATGTTGTATAATCCAGCATATTAATAACCAAAGCAAATATCCATTTATCAAATTATCTGATACTGGGAAGCTTGAGAAAGGCTATACCCGATAACAGAAAATAATTAGTTAATAAATAAATATATAAATAAATAAATAAATACAAATTAAGTTACCATACAGCAGTTGGGAGCATGTACATGCTAAGAAGGGGAGGCTGAACCCTGTTCTGAGCCCAGACATCAAAATTTCTAATTATTGTATTCTTGTTCTATAATGCTTCTTTCAACATAGGAGAATAGCATAGGAAGAAACAAAAAAACATATCGCATCCATAACTCCCCGGGCCGAGGGTTCGACCTCGACCCACGAAAAACGATTTGTTTTTCTTTCAGCCACACAAAAACATGTTTTGTGTCTGTAGTCTAAAGGGCTGCTGTAAGCAATAGAAATGATCATATGAGGGCATAAACACCCATATGATATCCCGGTTTGGACCGACAGTTAGCCCATTGATCTTTTTAGGCCTAATAGGTCCGGTAGAGCATATACATCATTGCTATATATGTCATTAGGAGCTGAAATGTATTATAAGGGAGAACAAAAATAAAAATAAAATACACACCACAGCTAGCAGTGCAATCTTAAATGGGTGATGGCAAAGTAACATAAAGATTAAGAATTTTTCGCATAGGTTTAAACTTCCGGAAATTAATGGGTAATAAATACGATGATTTCCTATTTTAACTTACGTCCGCCGACGCACTAATTTTATTGTGAACCTCAACCGCTCGGCTCTCTCACTGCCATTTATTGGCGGAGTAAGATATGTCCTATAATACTGTATTTTTTGCACTGTTACCCAACCAGCGGGGGTGTGGGGGCAGCAGCCCCCACCCATAATACTAGGATAGGTTAGGTAAGGTTGTTAGGTTAGGCTAATGTCTTTTTATACGGTTTTAACCCCTCATTTTCCCTGAACTTCGTAGCCTTCTCCACTAGTGGGGGGCGTGTTTTTAGATTGTTGGATAATGGGTAAATACTAATTTTAGCTCCTCTTCACTATAAAAGAACACTATATATGAAGGAAAAATAAAAAAACAAAATAAAACTTACTGAAATCACTGCCGGTCCAAAAAGTCAGGTTTACCGATATCCCTAGGGCCCCCTTGGGTGGGGCCCCAAAATCATGGATTTTGGTAAAAATTCTGTAAAACAAATCAGTGAGGGCAACCCCTGACGAAAATTTTGTTTAGTTTGCCATAAATCTCGATCTTCTATGTGCGCGCTATGATAGAAACCGGAAGCTAAGGAGGACAAACTGTTTTCTCTGCCCCGAAAATAATTTAAAGTGACTTAAAATCTAAGAATTTGTGTGGTTTGGTATAATTGTTTTGCACTTACGAGTCCATCTATATTTGTATCTATTGCTCAAATGCATTCCCCTTCTAAATAGAGTACATAGGGGTACACAGGAACGCCTGTCCCTTTAAATAAATGCCGATTTGCCGAAAATGTCCGAGTTTTGACCTTTTTGGAGTCAAATCAGCTGTAACCCAAACATAATAATGTAATATATTTTTGTCAGCACCTTCTATTATTCAATAGGGGTTAATTTAAACGGCACGGTGTAGGGGATGCTTGTACTCTATGCCATGCAAAAATTGAGGGAAATTTGAACAGGGTCTTAATATTACCCCATGTAATAAGATGGTATAATGCCAGAAACACTATCTCTTATACAGGCTGACTTGCGGGTCAAGACTTCAGCCTCCCCATAGCAGTATTCGAGAATGCATAATATATCGTAGGCTTGTGTATACAACTTTAACTGTCTTGATAGTCTAATGCTTAGTGTGCAGAATTTTGGTGTGAGTATCCTAGGTTCGAGTCCTTGGAGTACTACATGTATTCATCACTTTCATTGATTTCGTTACTTAGTCTTTGTAAATTAATTGGTGGGTTGATGAAAACAAATATGAATATGGATATATTTGAATGGGAATGGTGCTATAATATTCTGATTATCCACCATTGCCATGTTTAGGGAGAAGTATTAGTGACACAACACTATTTTTCCGGAGGAGTGAAGCTTAGAGAATTGTACTGGCGGTATATAATAATTCTGATATTCTTGTATAAAAGATTCGGGCTAATTATCGGAATACATTTGTAATTTCCCCAGTGCAGTTAAGATTGAGGACTGTTTTTGCCGGTAATACAATTTATAAGTGTGGGTTTAGAGTAGTTTGGTGAGTGCTAGAGCAGAAATAGTACTTTAGTTATCCTTTGTATACTTAAAGGTGGGGGCGCATGGGTTGAGGTAAACATGGACAAATAATCGCCAACCTGCATATAATTATCTTGTAAAATGCAATGTCACTGAAATCATTATTAACAATGGTATAAAGGAGTCTGTGGATCGTCTATACCGGGCCTGTAACGTTATAGTGACGTCACACCAGTATCCTTATCCTAGACTGGATGGTGGACTTACACTCTTGTGACGTCACAAGCCCGGTATAGACGATCCACAAAATCCTTTATACCATTGTTAATAATGATTTCAGTGCCATTGCATTTTGCAAGATAATTATGTACAGCTTGGCGATTATCATTCCATGTTTATCTCAACCCATGAGCCCCCACCTTTAAGTATATATGAAATTATTTTCATATTAACTAAGGTTGGCATAGGATGAAAATATGAAAGTAAATTTTGCCTCACAAGATTTTAGAACATACTACTAACATGCCATCATGCTAATAGTGTGGTCTCATTACTTAAGCGAGTGTAAATTATCCATATTCTGAATATATATATATAGGAATACATACAATTATCTGTCATCCAAATATCATCAAGTTTAGTTGTAAAACATTTTGCAATACAATACAAGATATTCAATTCAAACTAATATATCCTGCTGTTTCACGATGGTATAATAATAGGTAAGAGAGAGAGAGAGAGAGAGAGAGAGAGAGAGAGAGAGAGAGAGAGAGAGAGAGAGAGAGAGAGAGAGAGAGAGAGAGATAGAGAGAGAGAGAGAGAGAGAGAGAGAGAGAGAGAGAGAGAGAGAGAGAGAGAGAGAGAGAGAGAGAGAGAGAGAGAGAGAGAGAGAGAGAGAGAGAGAGAGAGAGAGAGAGAGAGAGAGAGAGAGAGAGAGAGAGAGAGTTATAAGGAATATATATCTGGGTGTTACTTTTGGCGTTCAACTTTCTCAGTATCGATTCCGGCAAGCGTAGACAGACAACTGGTGAATGTACCAACATTTATGTGGCACTGATAAGATAGGCGTTATCAGACACAGTATTAGCAACTCTCAATTATCTCTCTCTCTCTCTCTCTCTCTCTCTCTCTCTCTCTCTCTCTCTCTCTCTCTCTCTCTCTCTCTCTCTCTCTCTCTCTCTCTCTCTCTCTGGTATATGATTGATGCACCTGTAATTGGCCATCAATGTTACCAGGCAATAGTCATCATAACGCCACACTCCAACTCTGTCTGTGTTGTCATTAGAACTGCTTGCTAATTAAGACAAACATACTAATCACCGTCACTATGTATTTAGGACATTATTAATTGGGGAACTGTGGAAATAGCTTGAATTCCCAATCAGAGAGTTTGCATTGATCTTTAGTAATGTTGTTAATATTTGAAATATGCTTCGCAGAATAAAAAATATGTTTAATGTGGAAGAATCTACAGTATAGAATGTGTCAAGACGTTGCTATTTGCCTCTAAGACTTGAAATTAATTGTTAAACAGTGTCTTTTCTTTGTAGGAGAAAAACATGGATTTATTAGGTATGATATTATTTGTGTTTAATTATCACATAGAAGCACAATACTTGGTATAATGAATATTGAAAACAATAATTCATCATAACCTGAAAGTTTGCCGTAACAGGAGTTTTTATTCTCGCTTTTTTTCCGTAAGTATAATGGAGTATTAGATTGTACGTAGTTGTTCTCTCATTGTTTTGTTTTCTTCGATTATGGCTGCTGTTCGATGATATGAGCATAGTGTTCCATCCCTTAGAACAGCTATTAATTAGACGTGTTGGAGTGAGGGTGGATTTTGCATGATTAGGGATTCATTAACCCTATCAGTAAATTTTTCTCTTTTATCCGGACTATCAGTAGACAATTTGTTTCGGCTATACATGGACCTGCTAATGTAGTTAATGTAGATACTATAGATTCATAATGTTTGCATATATGTTTTGCGAAGTTAAGAAAAGTCGTCTGATGATTTTCAGAATAATAAATGCGTTATGGTACGCTGATACAGTACACGAATACAACCGTGGATCATTAAATGTAGTTGTTGTTGTTGTTGTTGTTGTTGTTCCCCAAGCTGCCTGGCCGAACAGCCCCAAGGCCCCGAGCAAGGCCAAGGTCATAACCGAGCGCCCCCACAGAATGTAGTTCACTTCAGATGTACTTTATTACGAAGGAGATTTAAGGCTCAATATCTATAAACCGAACCCCTAAAATGACGTTATGATTATGGTGATGGTTATATTGAGAGTGATGCAGGATAAGATAGGAAAAAATAAAAATAAAAATAAGAAGGGTAGAACCAGTACAGGTAATGAACAGGCTCAAATTAAAATGTAAAACTTGCAAACTAAACAAACCAAAATTGGGACAAGGACAATATAAAGTCAAATTAAATGATCAAAATCGCTATGTGGAAACAACGCTTACTAAAATGAAAATTATTAAATAAAAGAACACAATCCACCACATAGGGTGTACATTACTACATGAGCAAGTTAATCTGTTTCCCAAGCAAACTAATCGCACATATAACAACGCACTATCGTCACGTTAAAGGAAGTAGTCAAGTTTGGGAAGTCCGGGACGTTGAAGGTACACGTGGGTAGTAGGCCTACCAGTAAAGTGGAGGACGAGAACATTATATGGGCGTTATTATGCATTCAGAAGACGTTGATACATACATTGAAACACCATAATTCAATTAACGTTTTGATCAATTTGTATACGGTGGTATCAATTGTGATTAACCCTTTCTGTACCGTTGACGTCTTGTTTATTTTATATCAGTAACATTTAGCCGATTTGATGAAGCTTAGACAGGATATATGTTAGTTAAAGGATTGATTGAGAAAGAATGTATGCCTTTCAATGGGTAGACGTCCTTCCTAAGTTGAGTAAAATCGTCTTATAGTTACCAGTATATCATGAAAGGGACGTCGCGGTACAGAAGGGGTTAATAAATGTTGTTCTCCTTTGTTTCAGTTACGTGAATTACGAGACAATAAGAGATAGGAGATGCGAGGCTGTTATAAGGTAATTTGCTTTATCTTATAGAGTCACAATTCTGGCAACACAAACTTTAGCCAATGCATATCAATCTTCGTTATTACATTTACATGATTGATTCCATTTACAAAGTGAAGAAATATAGAGTGAAAGGGAAAGTACAGGAAAGAACTTCAATTCTGTATTCACCGTCGTTTCAAAGTATATAACATATTTGTCCAGTTTCTCTATGTGACCCGGAATATACAAATATATATAAATGTCGGACAATGACGGACACATCCTTTGTATCACATATGGTTATTATTCGACGATTTTATTCAGTTTAAGCAAATCCTTTAGGAATCATGAAGATATAAAACGAACTTAATTAATCTTTTGTGTTCTTTATATTACTCAGAAGTTGCATGACATGTTCAAGTCCTGATCAGAATAAAGAGAGATAAGCATTATCGAATTAATTTACTATTTGGTAGCTGTTAGTTATTCAATTAAAGGACGAAATATATGAGTATATATCCCATCCTCCTCACCAACTCTCTCTAGATGAATCTTGTTGCTAATCCATTCATCTTGCTCGATGATCATTGTCAAGTAAATCTATTTTCTATAATCAATGTTACTCAGTACCTCATTATTTACTATAGTCCGTTCATTCTAGGGAAGAAATCGTAGCCTCTAACCTCTGTAACTAAGAAAAAGGCTAGAGCAAATTAACTGTCAATTTCCACACCTATTCCCTGGCCAAGTCTTTGGTATTTGGTAGACAAATGTGCTCAATTACTCCTTATCCTTTTTGAGTTACAGAGGTTACATTTTATTTTTGTTTTATTTTTATTTTTTTAGACAAAACTTTCCTGGGCAAAGGGCGGGTTGTTGTTGTTGTTGTTGTTCCCTAAGCTGCCTGGCCTAACAGCCCCGAGTCCCTGAGGAAGGCCATGGCCACGATCGGGCTTTCCCACAGAGCTCTCATTGAGTGTAGATTGTGTTGTTGGCGTAAGTGGTTGTGTGAAATGCAGTCTTCTATGATGTGTTTAATGGTATGGGGTGCTGTGTTACATCCCGGGCAGGCGTCGACAACGGAGTCATCCAGTCAGTTCTGATAGCTCAGGAGAGCTGGATGGTGTCCGCATCTCAGCCTGGCCAGGTGGACTCTGTCCTCGCGAGGAAGGGAGGATTCGGAAGGATGGATTTCGGGAGGTCGTGCATGCAGCTGCGTGTTGTCTGTGAGTGAGTGGATGGATCGGTGAGAGATATGAGTATGGATGTGCTTCTGGAAGTTGGTTCGGGGTGGGCAGGGAGGGAGAGAGGACAATAATTGTGTGTGATACCGTGTGCTGGGTGTTGTTTTGATATTTCTTGGTGTCTGTGGGTGTGTTGCCATGTAGTTTAGTGGGTGGTCTTGGTTCGTGGAGGCTGCTGCCAGGAATTGAGTGCCTCTCATGTCAAGATGGTCTTTGACTTTGAGGATTTTGGTTTCTTGATGTAGGTGATCTGTGGGTGCAGTAGCTGTGCAGCCTGTAATGATCTTCAGGGCTTTGTTTTGAATAGTCTGTAAGGTCTTATGATGTGTTTCAGCTAGGTTAGAAGCCCAGGCTGGGCTTGCGTATTCCATCACTGATCTTATGTATTGTTTATATACTGTGGCGGTAGTTTCTTTGTTGTGTCATAATTTTGTGTGAGCAAGTGACCTGAGGGCGTTAAGTCTGGGTGTCAGGTTCTTTTTAATGTTTGTGGTGAGCTGTTTGAATGTCATATGAGTATCATATGTTACTCCTAGGATTTTGGGTGTGTGTGTATGTGTTAGGGGTGTGTTGTTTATGGTGAGTTGAGGGATGTATTCGTGTTCTCCTGTCCAACTTGTGAGCAGGGTTGCGGTGGATTTGGCTGGGGCTAGATTAAGTCTGTTTGTAGTGCACCAGCCATGTAGTGTGTTGAGATAGGGTTGAAGGAGATCTGTTGCTCTTTTTGGGTCATGGTGTGTGCATGTGAGTGTTATGTCATCTGCATAGGAGGCTAAGTTTATTTGGGGCGTATTGGGTGTAGTTAAAGGGCGGGTTATCCTAATGGGTAAGCTTGTTCTCGCTCGGCCAGAAATTATTGAAAACACCTGAATTGGGTGAAGTGTCTCATAATCACATAACTAATGAAGTGAAACGTATTTAAATCTTCAAACCAAATGAGTGAAACAGGATTGTTCCAAAAAGACCCGCCCTGTACCAGATAGGGTTATGGCCATTAACAAAAAAACATAAGTCCCATAATTAAATCAAAGGCTCAATCACGGTCATTGAAACTCATGAATTCTAGATTTTATCTTAACATTGAAAATTCTAAACAAAAGCAATAAACCATATTATAGATACACTCATTAGATTTTTTAAACCTATACAACTATACACTGAAACCTTCTGAATATATATACAACTTAAACATCTCGTTAGGGTTTGATCCAGATACAAATGGGAGGATGCTTTATTATGGATTTATAATTGTAATATATTTACGATTCCTAATTACCATTCCCTCCACACACGGTATATTAAGCATTCAGACCTCTCCCCCACCTTTCACCACCTCCTTAGCATCACTCATCACCCTTCTCCATATCGTAACTCTCTTTATTACCACTTATCACTACCTGCTCGAACTTTACACCTCCCACTTCAGCTTCTTGCATGCAGCCCCTTGGTAGTTACACACACGCGCGTGCGAGACTTTCTCCACCTCTGATATAGTCCCTAAAACTAAGTACTTAAGAAACTTCCTTCCTACCACTCACTACCTATCAAACATCCTTCCTAATACCCACTATCTTTTGACCCTCTCTTTCCCTACCATTCACTACCTCTCAAACCTTATTTCTGCCGTTCACTATCCTTCAAACATACTCTTTACTACTCACCTTCTCCTTAGCACGGTCAAGTATTATTACTATCGTGTGTTACTCTTCTTTCTTTCCATCTTGTTCAGTATTTGTGGAATAGCCTGTATATCGGCACTAACTCTAGGTTAGTCGACAAGGAAACATCGTAAGGAATATGGTTATAAGTGAAAACTTCATTTTAATCTCCACCACTTTCTGCTCTATTTCCTATATTCACTCTCTATCTTACGTCTAGCTCCTGCCCACATATGTCCCTGAGAATGCTAACCTTGCCCTGGGCTTTTCAACGGACCTACACCTCGCATCTCCCTGTATTGCAAACTTCACCCTTTATATTTACACCCCATAAACCACCAACTCTCAGCCACTCCCTACCCGTCAACTTACTACCTACCACCGAACCCTTTTAAATCCTGTCCTATGCCTCTTAGGCATATCCACTACCACCCGCTGCTTCACAATCTTTTCACTACCACGTAAACCCCTGAACCTTCTCCACTACCACTCAATTTTCTTCACTACTACCCATCCCCTTTCAACCTTATCCAGAAGTCTACCACTCAACCTTCTCCACTAAGAATATAGACACCATATGAGGAGGAGCATTATATTGACAACATTTCGTAGAGAGTTTCTTCAGGTCAGATCAGATAGTTTCTTCAGATCAGGTCAGATCAGGTATAGTGACCTCAAGAAGCTATCTGCGAAATGTTGTCAATAAAGTGCTCCTCCTCATATGATGTTTATATTAATTATGTCAACTTTTCAAAGTTATTTCAACCTTCTCCACTATACCGAACACACTTCAGCTCTCTCAACTACCACTCACTTCCTCTCAAGCGTCTCTATCACCATTCACCACCACTTACCTCAACTCTCACCAAATTAACGGCCCCAATAAAACCACCTGCACCCTTTCCCAGCCCTTTCCAATACTGTTCACCGTCCTCATCTTTTCATAATATCTCTACCATCTCCAATACCACTCAACAGCACACTGGCCGCCGCTCAGCCCACTTAACCACCAGTCAACACCATATTCACCACCTGTCAACCCAATCCACATACACACTGTACTCTCTCCCACCACCTCTCCACCACATCACCTTTCACCCCACTTACACACCATACTCCCCACTACTTTTTATCCAACTCCACCACAATTTACAAACACATTCACCATTTCTCGAGCCAGTCCACCACCATTCACAACCACACCGGCCACTTTTGAACCCACTCCACCACCATTGACGACCTCACTCGCCACCATTCAACCCACTCCACCACCATTGCCCACCACACTCAACTCCCACCACCAATCATCACCATGTCACCATGTGTCTAGGGTCACTAGATCTGTTGTTGCTTGATTTCCTTTGTACTCCTTTGTACTCCTTTGTACTTATCACCTTTCAACCCACTCAATCACCATTTATCACCGTCTGTTACCACCACTCACCCAACTTTACAGTCCTCACCACTGTAAAGTGCCTAAATTGCCTATTTAATGCAACAACACCTCGTAACATTTGCCATTACCTCTCTGAATCCACTCCGCTTCCATTTACCTTATCGGTCACCATCTCTCACCACCACCCACCAATCTCTTCACACACTTACATTCCGACTCCACCACACACCTCCCCACTACAACTCAATACCCGACACACCAACACCTCTCAGCCCACTCCACCACCACTCAACAACATTTACCACCTCTCACCACCACTCATCTAACTTTACAGCCCCCCACTACACCCACTTACACCCACTCTCGCCTTAGGCCAGACCCACTTGTCACAAACTCGGGGCAACGCAGCTGTTAATCTCGTACTCGATCATGTAAAACGGGGAAGGTGTGTGAGAGAGAGAGAGAGAGAGAGAGAGAGAGAGAGAGAGAGAGAGAGAGAGAGAGAGAGAGAGAGAGAGAGAGAGAGAGAGAGAGAGAGAGAGAGAGAGAGAGAGAGAGAGAGAGAGAGAGAGAGAGAGAGAGAGAGAGAGAGAGTTAGGAAATAGTGTATATCCTGTGAAAGAGAAGATAATAATGCCTGTAGGCTGGAAAAGTGGGAAAAATACCAAGTGAATGAGATCTTTCACGTACAAAAAAATATAATCTCAGAGCAATATTTGGAGCATAAATTCAAGATAGTAAATCCAATTGCAATAGCCCAAATACAGATTTGAGGAGAAAGTGTTCAACATATTACTATGCTCATTGCAGGATTCGAAACTGCATAATAAATCGCAGGCTTGTGTATAATGATTTAACTCTTGATAGCGTAATTCATAAATGCGCTGGATTTCGATGTGAGTATCCTAGGTTTGAGTCCTTGGAGTACCACATGTATTTGTTGATTTCATTAATTGAGTTTAGAAGTAAAGTTGGTTGGTGACAAAATATGAATTCATTCGGGTTCAGGAGCAATTTATAGCGAGGCCTTCCCGAGGGTTAAGTGGCCCATTAATTACTCGTTCCATTCGTCTATACATTAGGCTACCGTAGCGCAGTTGGAATGTCTGTACATGCTCAGATTAATATGCATGATTCGAAACTGCATAATATATCGTAGGCCTGTGCATAATTCTTTAACAGTTTTTATAGCGTAATGCATCAATGCGCCGAATTTCGGTGTGAGTATCCTATGTTCGAGTCCTTGGAGTGTCACATGTATTTGTTGATTTCATTAATTGAGTTTAGAAGTAAAGTTGGTTGGTGAACAAATATGAATTTAATCACCCGTTCACCTAGTTGTGTACTTCGTGTTTTGTCCCCTTTGAAGTTTATATAATGTTAAATAAATGTTGCAAACAAGTATAATATTGCAACTAAGCTAATAGTTATTGTTATAAAAATACTATAATACGAAGCAGAGCATGTACAAATAATACAAAGCAAAACGACTACAGGATAATGGGAGTGGAAGTGTGTTTAGTAAAATGTGGAATGAAGATGAAACACGTCGTGAATTACCAGAAGATCACTGGTAGATGAAGATACGGTTAACAAGTGTATAAAGATAAATGGACAGATGAATGTATATATATTAACGTAGAAACCACTTGAAAATATGGAAGTTACCACACTGGCTATCTATCCGTATTTATTTGCCTATTTGCATATATATATATATATATATATATATATATATATATATATATATATATATGTGTGTATGTATTACCAGAAGTCAACATCTCTAAACAGGAAACCTTGATAAAACCGCCCCCGTACAACCGAATACTTAAAACCGCCCCCGTACAACCGAATACTTAAAACCGCCCCCGTACAACCGAATACTTAAAACCGCCCCCGTACAGCCGATACTTAAAACCGTACTTAAAACCGCCCCCGTACAGCCGATACTTAAAACCGCCCCCGTACAACCGAATACTTAAAACCGCCCCCGTACAACCGAATACTTAAAACTGCCCCCGTACAGCCGAATACTTAAAACCACCCCCGTACAACCAAATACTTAAAACCGCCCCCGTACAACCGAATACTTAAAACCGTCCCCGTACAGCCGATAACTTAAAACCGCCCCCGTACAACCGAATACTTAAAACCGCCCCCGTACAGCCGACTACTTAAAACCGCCCCCGTACAACCGAATACTTAAAACCGCCCCCGTACAACCGAATACTTAAAACCGCCCCCGTACAACCGAATACTTAAAACCGCCCCCGTACAACCGAATACTTAAAACCGCCCCCGTACAACCGAATACTTAAGGGGAGGTTTTTAGTTGGTTCCCTAGACCTCCATCAAGCTTAAAATTACACCCCCTTGAGTCCCTTTCAAGATAAATTTGTACATTTTTCGGTAGAAAAATGTCCCGGACGAAGGCCGGTTCCTCTTAAATTACAGGCTCGCTATCGCTCGCCAGGATAAAATTGACACCTGAATGGCACGAAAGGTCTTAATATGGGGTGAAAGTTCTTAAAATCGCTAAACTAATGGGGCAAACGTTTTATAATATCAAAAGCAATGGGGCTAGACATGAGGGAGAAAGGGGTCAAGAAAAAAATCCCTCGAGTGGAGATCTCCCCTTAAACAAAATTCAGCATCACCATCTAATGTCGCATCAATTATCATGTATACTTTGTCCTTGCCTTTCCTTATATTTAATTCACAACCCGTATCTCCTCAACACATCCACATTATTCACATGTTGTCATTCTTCTCGTATTACTCAACTTACATCTCGTCTCCCTCCACCATATTCCCAACCCTTTGGCCACCTCATTCTAAGCCTACCTTTCCCATCTCTGGATCTCATTCGTAAATTGACTTACCCCTCATACTACCCCACTGTTAGCTTATTGTTCCTCTTCTTGTGCTCCATTAATAACATGTCTAGTCTCTTTGTTCACCTAATTGTCAATCTGTCTCTAATCTTCCTACGCCTCATCCTCAACTTGTCTAACATCTTCTTCTATCTTATTCTCAGTTTACCGCTTCTCTTCTCGTACGCCTTAATTGCAATTTGCCTCTCCTAATAACTCATCTCCTGCCTAATTCAGTTCACCCCACACCACATGCTTAGCCTTCCTAACCTATATCAACACCTCCTTCTGTCTGTTGTGTTGATCACATCTATTGGGAACAGTATTTATTTGTAAATAATTTTAACATTACCATCGGTTCTCCAAGATTCATTGTTTCAGATCCATAAGAAGAGTTTCGGCTTAATGGGTCCAAACTATTGTACCGGGATCTCTGGGCAATACTATTGCATATTTTCTGGAAGCATTACTACAAATTGTATACTTATATGGTATCCGAAATTATTGTTTAAGCTTGCCTTCCCTCTCCCTATCCGCCACACTTCCATAAACAAATCTAAGTCAATACTCCACACCCCATTCACTCCACAGTATTCAAGAAATATAATTAAAGCAGAGTGAGCGGGTGTATACAATATCTAGCCTACATATGAACTAGTGTAAGGGAGGTGCATATAAAGCATAAGAGGGGGAAATTGAATAAATGGTCAAAGCAGAGGGTATGAAGAAATAAGAGCAGACGAGGGATGAAATATATATATATATATATACAGTATATATATATACCGTATATATACATATATATATATATATATATATATATATATATATATATATATATATATATATATATATATATATTATATATTAGAGCATATTAATAATACGGTGATATATTACAATCTATCGAGCCTGCCACCAGGATTACAATGAAATATAAAAAAACAATCAGTGGCTATAGTAATATTGCGTCCGAGCTTTTATCAATCTGCATCCCTGTACAATATATATTCTGAAAACTGTTTGCAACTTTGTTCGCGATTTCCTGTCATTTAATGGGTGGCTGACTTTGTAGCATTATTCTCCTGTCTCCACCGACATTAAGTACAGAATATGATGCATCAAGTATCACATCTGTTCTGGTTTCATATTTTATAATAGGGGAGAAAATGTATGTGTTGAAGCCCATGAATGTAAAACCAAACCCACATATCGAAAATATATTGAATTTTTGAGACACGACAGTTTCAACTCAACTTGGACCCTATCAGTAGCTTCCAGATGAGCCAAAACTGTCGTGTATCTACAACAATAATTATGTTCGTTATGTGGTCTGCATTGTCCAGCCCAAGGTAATAATAATATCTTGCTGGTAACAATAACACTATTGAATAATCTCAAATTTAACGAAAACATTGATAGGTAGCGAACAAGTATTCCATTGCATATATATATATGTTGGTGTTAAGGGGAGGTATTTAGTTAGTTCGCTAGACTTCCATCAAGCTTAACATTACAGCCCCTAGTCCCCCTTTCAAGATAAATTTGTACATTTTTCGGTAGAAAAATGTCCCGGCCGAAGGCCGGTTCCTCTTAAATTACAGGCTCGCTATCGCTCGCCAGGAAAAAATCGACACCTAAATGGCACGAAAAGTCTTAAAATTGACAGAAATGGAGCGAAAGTTCTTAGAATCGCCAAACTAATGGGTCGAACGTCTAATAATATCAAAAGCAATGGGGCTAACCATGAGGGAGAAAGGAGTCAAGAAAAAAATCCCTCAAGTGGAAATCTCCCCTTAATGCCGACCAGTATACCTAGGTTTTCTATTAGTCGCCTGTGTTCTGCTTAAAATATATACCGTACTTCACATGCTGAATAAAATAGTGTACTGGTATATTTATAATTAGATTGTCAGTTGAAGGAATATATATATATAGTTTCTTCGTGTCCAATCTTGTATTCCCAATATATTCTACCTAAGCTTAATACACTCATTTGGAGGTAGCTGGAATAGACCTGAAACTGAAACGAATAGGCAGTATAAATTTGCAACTAATAATCACACTCACAACGATCAAGAAGTATCTGAGTAGCCTAATCGACTTTATTCATATATTTAACATATAGGATATGTATATCTTGCAGATGACTGCGCGATCTGTTAACCTATTCAACAATTAATGATACATACGTTTTACTCGGCAGTACATGGCTATTTAAACAAATGTATAAGTTAATTCTGTGTTTAGTTGATAATCCGCCAACTACAGTATATAATTGATGTTTTTTTTTTATATTTTTATGTCGATAAATAAATTTTATTTTGAAGGTTGTACTCTGATAACACAAACATTTCTGAAATGAAGCTAAATATCCATCCACGATAATTGTGCACACATTATTTGCTACACTATGTTACAACCTTGAATGGTTTTCTAATTGTAAGTGGTACGTAATATAATTCGATATGATGTTATGCAGCTTTACGCCACATATGTGAACAGTGTACTGCTGTATGGTAGTGAAACGTGAACTGCCGAAGAGGATAACACCCAGAGATATGAACGTATTGAAATGGGCATGGTTAGATGGATAGGCAGTTTTGCTGTTTGTCTCCCTCATCCATACAGAACAAAACAAAAATAATGCCACAATGAAATAGGGATCAACGACAGTACAACGGAGAAAGCGATTTGGTATAGAATGTATCAGGAAGGTAATGTGTACAGACAATATGCGGTGGTTTGACCATGTGGAAAAAATGGATGAGGGGGTTTGAGTGTAAGTAATTTGGTAGTGCAGAAATGGTCGGAAGGACGACATTCGGTCTACCAAGGAAAACATGGGACAAGGTCTTGTTGAAGGACCTTAGAGTTAGGCAATGTGACAGGAAGGCTTCAGGAACCGTGCAGCGTAGAGAGTGGCCATCAGTTGATGAAGTATGTGTAAAATATGAAAACAACAAAATCAAACGGATATCGATGCCTATTCAATGGATCTATGATAGGCTTATGCGATTTCACCATTATGTAATTTGTCCTTTTAATAACATATTGGATTTCAATGTATTTTAAGGTAAGTAAGTCATCATTTAATCATTAAAGTTAGTGTTCTGTCGTAGCATAACCACCTAAAGTATTAATATTAACATAATGATAAAGAACAGAAGTAAGAAAAAGCAAGTCGTTGAGCATGAAGCGTGAACAAGAGGTATGGAAGGAAGGGAAGACTGTTTACCTAATTTAACCATCTCAAGGTACTCGACCAACTTTTCTGGTTGTATATCGCGCTTTCCCTTTTTTTATAATATCCCTTACAGTGCAATTAGCTTTCTCTTATTACACTTGTGTTAACATTTGACGGTTTTCCTCATCTGAGGAGCTTGACAATGTATGATGACGAAAATTTACATTATATTCAGTCCATCATTACTCGATTATATACAGAATACGAATGACACATGGGAATATGAAAATATAATGATATCTCAATTTACCCTCTGGCTTCCTCAAGTTCTTACTAAACTGAAACAAACTCGTCTAATCATATCCAGAATTTAGGGAAGAAAAGGGTAAAAGTATCCTAAATGGGTTAACTAATTTCTAGTAATTGCATTAGTACAGATTCTCATGAAAATGCCTGACCTCTTTATGTTTTCATTATACAAACATGTGTATCTGACTGCATCTGTGAGTGTAAAATACTAGGCACAATAGGAAGTTCCGTTTCGTAATAATAGTAGTGATAGAATTAATGTCAAATACTGTATATATGTATATGCATACTAAGTTCACAGATTATAATATATATATATATATATATATATAATTATATATATATATATATATATATATATATATATATATATATATATATATATATATATATCTCTTAGCAGTCATATTTCATAATTGATACAACGCAAGATGATCTTATTGAGCTCAAATGGTAATACTACCCTTTCTTCCGTGATATACATATAGCCTAGAAACTGCAATTTCTGTTGAAAATATAGCACTTTGTATTCGTTGTACTTTTAACATTACTTCACTTTCCTCTGGCAGTTAGAAATAATCCCTTCTTTGCTTGTCTTCCAATAGCCAAAATTGCTGAAGTATGGGAAATTGAGGTTTATAATAACAATTAACGAATTATTATTATTTGTTTATATTCTTAAGTGCAGATGATTATGTGCAGCTTTTGCAGAGCTAATTGTGTACAGATAAACGGAAAATACACTTTCCAATCTATGCATTTGCTTAGAAATGGGGAATTCAAATGTAGTGATTTATTGTAGTTTTCATCGCATACTACAATCTTGCAAAGAGTCGGGAATATAGTTCATGATGGGAAGGAGTTACGCCAAATTAAAGTATTCGCCAAATTAAAGTATTCGCCAAATTAAAGTATTCGCCAAATAACATTGCCATAAGTTTTACAATCTACGTACCTGCTATTATCGTAGTTTAGTATATTATATAATTTACATCGTACTCTTAGCATGTTAACTCTTGCTGTACCGGTGACGTCTTTTTATATTGGATTATAATTATATATAAACGATTTAACTCTTTGGCTACTATCATTTCTTCCTAAGCTTACGGGGGGTCACCTGCTTGTTTTCTCTTTCTCTACTTTTCTCTCTTTCCCTGGCTTGTATCCATTCGGCCCCATTCAGCCACCTGTTTTAAGACGTTTATCCCCATTCAGGTGTCTATTTTTTCCTGGCGTGCGATAGCGAGCCAGCATTTGTATGGAGAAATCCGGCTTCACCGGAGACATTTTTCTATCGAAAAATGTACAAATTTAGCTTGCTGTCAAAACAAAAATATATATATGCTGGCTTGCTACCGCTCGCCAGGAAAATATTGACACCTGGATGGGCTAAACGTCTTAAAACAGTGTGCTGAATGGGGCTAAATGGATACAAGCCAGAGAGAGAGACAAAAAAAGGAGAGAAAAAAAGCAGGTGGGTTCCCTTAACAAAACAGTCTAATGGTAGCCAACAAATATTAAGAAACGCGTTGTCGTATGTTGAAATGGATAATAAAGAATAAGGTTCTGGCTATTTAGGATACGTTTAACCAAGTCAATACATGAAGTTTCCATTTTCCATGCCCAAGAATTATAAACGATTATATTTAGCATAAGAATGTAAGTTCCCTAATTCCATATGCAGTATGTCTGATCCCCAAACTATAAAGCAGCAACTGTAGAATATAAAACACTAACACAATCATTACTCAACTAGGCTATTTGATTTTTCTATAGCCGGTATCACACGAGAGCTTTTATAGTCAACATTCGATGATCAAAAATGTTCTGGCAACATTTGTGGAATAATTTGCACTGGTATCGGAAACTAGACTGATGGTAGATGAATTTAGGTGACCGAAATATTTAAAATGTTGACCTCATAAGCTGACAGACCAGTGTTGAGGATAAATGTTGAGGGAAAAAGTGCTCGTGTGATACCCGGCTTAAGACAAATATTGTTCAACTATAGAAGAATTGTATAGTAGTTACATAAAATATTGCAACAGTAAACATACTGTATAAAGCTTGCGAAGAAAAGAAACCAGAGTGTGTTTATAGTAGGCTAACTCAATTTGTGGCCCTGGATTTGTCTTTTATTTTGGACGGGTGGGTAATTTAAATATGTATGCCTCAGTCGACCTGATCCAGAATTTAATTTAAAGTTTCATTTGTCTGTGAATGGACTTAATTTAACTCTAATTGGACTTAGGGAAGTTATTTTACTTGTCAGGGTTATCTTACTGTATCATTTTCGTTCTCCAGTAATGAGGTTTGCATATACAGTATATATACAGTATATATATATAATATATATATATATATATATATATATATATATATATATATGAATACCGGTATATATATATATATATATATATATATATATATATATATATATATATATATATATATATATATATATATATTGCTGGTGAATTCATATTGCATTGTTATGCGTTAATTTCATATTCTGTTAGATGGAGATGGTGTTAGATGGAGATGTTGGTGGTGAGTTCATAATGCATTTTCATGCATTTGTTTTTAACTTGTTTGCCAAAAGAATAAACAAATATTCTGCTCCACAGTCAATTTTAGAGGTGTCATTAAGATAGCATATTAATATTCATGTAAGGAGGACATGCTGTATGCCAGATGATGGAGTAAGAAGGTCCGAAATATAGTAAATACAACCATAGAGACGCGTCTGGCTCTCATCCTTCTCTATATATTATCTGTATTAAAATGTATTAAATATATCTGAACTTGTAACGCCTTGTCATTGGTAGTCATTCATAAATTGAATAATACCATATACTATTAATTGAATCAAAAATATAATACAGGTCATTAAATATTAACACTTACTGGTACTCAAGACCTCTTTATTGTTTAATAATCTTCCTTAGATGCATAGTATCGCTTAATGCTAGTCAAAGCAAAAACTAAAGAACACCTAAATTCTTACATCCATCATTTTAATTTCTGACACCTCATTCCTAAATCTATCATCATTAGTTGTCTACATTTGCCTCTCAGTTCCATTCCTTACGCTTCTGATTTAGCTTGCTTAGTATAAAATTATATTTTGTCCATGTTTATCCTTATTTTTCCCCAAACAAGTTCTCCATAATCCATACTTTCTCTCCTCTCTTCCTCATATATATGTTCGTATTATGAGTTGCTTTCTTTTTCTCATTTCTCTTCTTTTTCACTCCCCTTCAAGTTTCCCTCCTCCATATTATCTGTTACGTCTTCTTTCCTTCACCCCTTTACGTTCTTCCCTACTTTAAAATGTTCTTATTTGTCTTTCGCACCATCTTCTTTTCCTCAACTTCAAAACTTGTTCGCTTACACGTCAGTTTTCTTCTCTACTTCGAAACTTTTTCTTCAATGTCTTTCGCACCTTCTTCTTTTTCCCTACTTCAAAACTTGCTCGTCTTCCCTTTCCTTACAAACTATCGTCTCCCCTACTTGAAACTTTTTCTCTACTCCACACCTCTTCTTATTTTCTACTTCAAAACTGTCTTGTCTTCCCACTCTTTAACTAGTTTACGTCCAATGTTCATGTGTATTGTTGTTGTCAACATGTTCCCTCTTAACCTATAATTCTCCTCTACTGAACTACAAACTTTTATTTGTCTCCTTTGTAGGTTCTATATTGTTTTCAATTCACACATTATATCTTGCTCTGGAGGTCATACTATTTGCCTTTTTCCTCCTTACTAACATATGTTTTACGTAATAGTTTAACAGTGTTCTCTCTCTCATTAATTGGCAACTTGTGCATATTTCTCTTCATATATAGATATATTCTTACTCCATTCGAAATTTGTCTTGTCTTCTTGTGTTCACATAATTCGTACTTCCCTACTCAATAACCTGCATTTTCAACTCTCTCTATCTCTCTCAATATATATATATATATATATATATATATATATATATATATATGTTTAAAAGAAGATAATCCTATTTCTGAATTCTATAGCTTCCTCACTCCCTAACTTTCTTTTTTTGCTTTCGCCCTCTCGTGTCCACCCTTAATTAATGGGTTTTTCTGGACATCCATGAGTATCATCATTCCCAAATTAATCGAAATGTAAACAGTATTAATATCCTTCTGTGCAACGTTCATCAATTGATATATGTTTGCACGTCCTATTATTTTACTAAAAAATTTACTCCCAACTTTAAACAAAAATGTATTTGTTATGTTTTATGTTTTGGAGGGGTAGGAGAGTTGGTAGAGAGAAAGCTATTGTTCATTGTTGTTATCTGTTCTATATACAGTACTTAAGGCAAACTGACATTTATGAGTCTCTGCGTATTTTTCAATGTGTCCTCCTGTACGTCTGCGTATGTTTGTCATTGTAAGTACCTTGTGTACAGATTTGATTGTATTACTTTTATCTCTCATCAATCTTCTATGTTTTCTATCAAATGAAGCCTCTATCCTACCCTTCTTTCCCTCCTTGGATTCTTCTTCTTTGTGCTACCTTGTCTCCTCTTCCCTTCTCCTTATCTTCACTTTTGCTTCCCCCTTTCTGTCCTCATTTGACTTTCCCTTCCTTCTTACTTTCCCATCGGAACGTTTTCCCCCTCCTCCGATTACTTGTTTTCCTCCAATGTCCTCCTTTGTCTTTACCTTTCCTCTGTCTTTACCCTCTCCCTTCCCCCTCCTCCTTCTGTGTCTTCTCCTTCCCTCTTGTTTTTCTCCTTTCCTTCTCCTCTATCCACATTTTTGTTCTTCTTGCCACCCTTCTCTTTTTCCTCTCTGTCTGAAACCTGAGGAGGTAAAACTCGCCACTCGACCTCAAGTGACAGTTGGGGGAGTCGAGGAGGAGGTTACCTGACAATCGACGTGTTTTTATAGAGTTACCAAGTTGGATAAGCAAACAGACTGAGATGGATAGAAATACAGTACAAAGGAGTACACTGGAAATAAAGCAACAACAGATCTAGCGACCCCTTAAGGCCCTTAAAGTGGTTTAGAGTGAGTAAGTGAAAATTGGAAAGAGAAGTACTGCCCTGGGACTAATATCCGTTGCAGTATTAGGAGACATTAGTAGGTGACTGTTGGGTTAATAATATAACGCAGTTATAAGGGATCTTTCGTGTATCTGGGGAAAAGAGACTAACATCTTAGTTATATATAAATGTAGTAAACCTGTCTGATATGAGTGGAAAAAAAGTTATTAATCTACATATGCAGCCTGTCGCAGATTTAAGGAAAGGTATTTGTCTAGGCGAAGTTTAAAATAATCAACGGTGCTGCAGTTTATAACATCTCGGGGAAGCCCATTCCACAAGTTGACAACTCGATTGAAGAAGACATTCTTAGCCTAGTGTGAGTTCAAAAATGTACCAATAATTTACAACCGTTTCCCGGCATGTAATTTGATTGGTCGATAGTGAAGTACTTATTACAGTTCATATTGCCGATGACTTTGATGATTTTGAGCTCTTGAAATTAAGACGCCTCTTAATCTGCGTTGGGTTAAAGGAAATAGGTGTAATTAACTAAGACGCTCCTCGTATATTTTGTATTTTCGACTGGGTATCATTTTGGTAACTCTATGTTGAACTCGTTCTAGCTTGTCTATATCTTTATGATAGTAAGGGCACCAGGATTGAACGTAATATGCCAAAAGAGGGCGGACATTTTAAAGAGCTATCATACATCTTTGGATTTATGCCCAAATTACCTGCCTATAAAGCCAATTATTATGTTTGCCTTCTTAACCCCTTCTGTACCGGCGACGTATATATTATTTGATTTCAGTTACTATTAGAAAATTGTATTCAGTTTAAAAAGGGCCTCCAGCAATTAACAGGCTTCGAACTATCTCAATTAACCATGTTTACTACCACAGATCCTTCTTAGACTTCACACAATCGTCAACATATAGCCAGAATAAATGTAAAAGACGGTACAGAAGGGGTTATAACTTCTGTACATTGCTTGACTGGGTTTTAGGTTACTCGATAGTGATACTCCCAAATCAGTTTATCTGTCTACACTCATAAGCTGGTTGCCATTCATTGAATTGTTTGCTTTCTCATTTCGGTTTCCGATATGGAGTACTCTACATTCATCCGCGTTGAAACACATTTCCCAAATGTGAGTCCAACATGACATCTTATCTACATTATGTTGCAGATCTTCAACATGTTCATGTGAGAGACCAGTATTTGCTATTTTTGTAACGTCAGCAAACTTTGAGATTGTACAGGTGAGACCCTCATCTATGTCGTCAATGTAAACTAGGAAGAGAACTGGCCCCAGTACCGAACCCTGAGATACCCCACTACTTACATTGATCCATTTGGATGCTTTACCGTTCATGACTACTCTTTGCTTTCTGTCGCTGAGCCAATTTTCTATCCATTTCAACACACCGCCTTGTATTCCATGCACATTTAATTTTATCGATAAATGTTTTGGGGGAACTTTGTCAAAGGCCTTTTGAAAGTCAAGGTATATAATATCAACAACTTTACTCTAATCAAATAGGTTGAGGATATCGTGGAAGAAGGCTACGTGATTTGTTGAGCAGGAGCGTTTGTTACAAAAGCCGTGTTGAGTATCTTTATGTATGTTGTTTTCATCTAATTGATTTACGAGTCTCTTTCTTATGAGTGTTTCTAGCATTTTACATAAAACTAAGGCTAAGCTAATTGGTTGATAGTTACTAGGTAAGGATTTGCTACCTTTTATTAATATAAGTGTTACGTTGGCGAGCTTTCACTGAGCAGACATAGTCCCACACTACAAGGATTTATTGAAGAGCAATGTCAGTGGTTTAGAGAGCTCATTCTAAGCTTCCTTTAGAACTTTAGGTGAGATTGTATCAGGTCCGAGCGATGTATTTACCTAATGTTGTCTAAATATTTCAATATTTCTCTCTCTGTAATGCTGATATTGCTTAGAACGCCAGAATGGTCTTTCTTAAATGGTGATGCTGTAGGGATATTGCTAAGGTCTGCTGTTGTAATAACTGATGCAAAGAAGGTATTGAGGGCATTACTCATTTGTGCTTCGTCTTTGGTGTATTCTCCTTTTTCATCGACTAACGGTACAACAGTTGAAGTAACTACTTTCTTCGTTCTGATATAAACATACAATTGTTTCGGGTTTGTTTTACTTTGATTCACAAGAAGGAACTCCAAGGTCTTAATTAACGTTTTGGCTTTGTGTCATAGTTCTATAAATGTCACCCGTTCAGCGTCATTTTGTGAGGATTTCAATCTATAATGAGCTTTCGTTTTAGCATTCAAGCAGTCTCAATGATCTTTACTCCACCATTTAGGCTTACACTTATGGACTGTACGCCGTTTTTTCGATGGCATGCAGTCTTGCATCGCTTTAAAGTATGAGATCGTGAAACATTCCCATGCTTAATTTATGTTCATATATTTATGTTGAGAGAGAGAGAGAGAGAGTGAGAGAGAGAGAGAGAGAGAGAGAGAGAGAGAGAGAGTGAGAGAGAGAGAGAGAGAGTGAGAGAGATACGATGTTTGAAACCCAACATTCAACCTCAAGTGACAGCTGGTATGTCGAGGAGAAGATTAACTGACAATCAAACGTGCCTTTGAATGTGTCTAGTTACATAAACAAAAGGATTGGGATAGATATATAGACAAATAAATAGATAGATATACACAAATGGATGAATAGATAGGCAGGTAGTTTTGATATTAACACAAAAAAGATCGGGCAGAAAAGAAACAGAAAATACAATAGACAGAAATACGTATTATGTCCTACTATGCTGTGTTGATACGCTTGTAAATTCATCAAGACTAGTAATTACTCTCTATCTCTCTCTCCCTTCTTCTTTGCGATCCTTTCCTTCCACTGTCCCTTATTCTTGGGTTAGCTATCTCTACTAGAATTAAGTCCTGACCACCTCGCTGGGATCGTAAGGTCTGTGTGGATCAGTGTATCTATGTAAATCGCTCTCTCTCTCTCTCCTCTTTTCCCTCCCGTAATCCCCCTTCGACACCTCCCCTCAGAAGGGAACCAAGTAATGAGTGCCTTGTTCTAGCGGTCTCTTCTGACCCTTGTATCACTTGTCATTTGTGTTCCTCGTTTCTTTTGGTTTACCCGCCCCACCCCCCTCACCCCCCCCTTATCTTAAGGGGGGTCACCGGCTGTTTTTGTCTCTTTCCTTTTCTCTCTTTCCCTGGTTTGTATCCATTCGGCCCCATTCTGCCAACTGTTTTAAGGCGTTTATCCCCATACAGGTGTCGATATTTTCCTGGCGAGCGATAGCGAGCCAGCATTTTATGGAGAAATCCGGCTTCGCCGGAGAAATTTTTCTATCGAAAAATTTACAAATTTAGCTTGCTGTAAAAAAAATATATATATGTTGGCTTGCTACCGCTCGCCAGGAAAATATTGACACCTGCATGGGGGTAAACGTATTAAAATAGTAGGCTGAATGGGGCCGAATGGATACACGCCAAAGAGAGAGGGAGAGAAAGGGAAAAAAGCGAAGTGGGCTCCCTTTATGCTAGTCATCTTCGGCGTCCTTCTTTCATTTCTTCGTCGTCCTTCTTTCATTTCTTCGTCGTCCTTCTTTCATTTCTTCGTCGTCCTTCTTTCATTTCTTCGTCGTCCTTCTTTCATTTCTTCGTCGTCCTTCTTTCATTTCTTCTCTTCCGTGATTTGCTTCTCTTTATCCAGTCTCTACCTTCCCTTACGCCTGTTCTTACTTTGTCTTCTCATACCCGCTTTGTTCAACTCTAACTCACCCTCCGCTTCTTCCTACCCCAACTTCATCCTCCTCCTTTAATAAGTTAACCACAACTTTACACTGGAAGGAATTACATTGTGACCTAGACACTTTAGCTGAACATAACAAAATGTAAATTAATTTCAACACTGAAAAGTGTAAAGTATTGCACATCATTAGAAAACATGTTCACACAAACTACTCAACTTTCGATTGCAGATAAAGAAAAGGATTTGGGAGTGACAATATCATCCGACTTAAAGCCGAGCAAACAGTGCACCGGGGCAGGAACAACGTCAAAGAAGTTGGTAGTATTCATTGAAAGAACTTATCAATTAAAATCAGAAAACAGTTAAAATGTCTCTATGCAACTCTCTTCTGCGTTCCCATCTCGAAAGTTGTGTGCAGGTCGGGTCACCTTACTACATTATAAGACATTGATAAACTGGAGAAAGTGGAACGCAGAATCACAACAAATATACCTACTGTAAATTGCGAAACAAACCATACGAGGATCATATAAGATAATTAAATATATTTAACCTTCCAAAGCGCAGATTGAGATATCTATTCGAAGTTTAAACAAAACTAAATGTTGATTTAACTTAAACAAAAACAATGGTTGCAAGATTGTAGGGAATCCCTTTCATTATATCGATATTATACACTTTTCCAACCATGTTGTTTATGTATAACATGTCTGCATAATTCGAACATTTTTAACCAAGCATTTTTACCCATGGCCAAGCCAAGGTTTCGATTTCCAGGAACGTAAATGTGGAAAAAGCATAAGTTACAAATTAATCTCTGTTCATCCTTTCCTATCCGAAATTCCATTTGCTTCAGTCTATTTTACCATGTATATTTTCCTATTTCACGTTTATTAGGCTTGCATTGCCTAAACTTGCACATTGTAAACCGTGAAAAAACCAGACTTTCAAGAACAATCTAGCCAAGTACTTGACCACTAACCCTCATTTAATGTTTTTCTCTCAGAATAACTCATTAACGAGGAAAGATCACAGATCACACTCCTCCAAACTAATGTACATAACATCTCGAATATTCGTTACCTAACTTGTTTATCCATGGCCAAAACCATGGTTTTATTGCCAGGAGCGTAGATGTAAATTTAGCATAAATTACAAATTAATTTATTTTCATCCTCTCCTTTCCGAAATTCCATGTCAGTTTTCCATACTGCATGGTGTTCTTTCCAGCTGTTTCCACGCCAGCGGAAGCTGAAGGGAGTGATGGGTGGAGAGGAGCCGTCTACTTTACTATCCTTTTCTCTATTTATAACCTATTAATTATAATTAGGCCAGATTTATTGACCATTAATCTTTTGGATATAATAAGGGCTAGAGCAAATGGGCTGTAAATATCCACACCAATATCTGGCCTGATTATAATAAATGGACTATAGTGGTTGGAAAGCAGAACTATAAGTACTTTATTTACCTTTGTATTCCTTTCTCTCCTTTCTTTAACGTAGCTACTCGATTTCCTTTCTCACTGCCTCTTTTTCACCTCATCCTCCTTCAACCTCGTATTTCAACTAACTCTTTTTTCCTTGTCCATCCTCTTCTTCCGTTTGCCTAATTTATCATCCTTTATTATGTCTTTGTCGCATCCTTGTTCTACAGTCACGCATTTTCTTTATACTTATTTCGTCATTTGTTTCGTTGTCGATTTGTTTTCCTGATTTTAACCATTTACACCTCCTTTTCTTCCTTCGAATTTTCTACTTGCTCATCCTCCTCAGCTGCTTCTTTCGCTTACTTGAATTTCCCGTGTCGTTATTTTCAGCCTTTTAGTTTCAGCGTATCCACCTTCTCTACCCTGTTCAAACTCGTCTTTACTTTACTTCATTTAATGTTTGCTTACCCTCCTGTCTCCATGTTTAATGTCCTGCTCTTTCTCTTCCACGTCCTGTTTCTTTATACCCTTACCCATGTCATCCTTTTTATGCCTCTCCGTTTCATAATAATTTCCTCCAGCACCGTGTTCCTTGCCCATCCTTCTCTTCCCCATGTCTTAATTCATCCTTATTTCACAATTGACCTACATTATAATTTTAGATTATTTTCCATTTACGCAATGTTCAGTCTCACCTTTTGTTTATGTATTTGTGTTTTGTTACCATTTATCACCGTTCTTCTTCCCTGCCTCTCCTTCATCAAATATCCAGCTTCTACCCTTTATCCAGTATCTTTATCGCTTTGTTAAACATTTCTCGTTCTTTCTGTTGAGCCTCTTTGTTATGTAATTGACCTTTTGCGAGTGTCGAGCTATATGGAAATTGGAGATGTAGATATCGATATTTAGCAGAATAACCAGCTAAAGACGGGTGTGATTATATGCATATACTGTATAATTATGTACACATACACTGTAATCATGTTCTGCACACTTTTTCCACATCACAAACTCACATACTGTTTGTATTTCTGAGTCACTAAATTGGAGTATAAATTTATATATGCTTTAAGTCGACTATCTTATATTTATTTTCCTTTTTCACGAAGGAGTTTATATATGCATATATAATAAAGTTTTCATTATCCTATTTGTTTAGCAGAGTGATTTGCCTTGTACATCATCTTAAACAGTCAACCAAAGCAATTGCTGGTTATTTATTCTTGTCCTTCTTATTCTAAATTAGTAAAATGTTTAATCCCGAGCAATGCGCCTCGATTTAGGATCAAATATTCTGTTCAATAATGACTTTCCATTACTAAATATTTATCTCTCCCATCGCCTATATAATTATGTATTTGTTGTTCATTATTATCTCTCCCATCCCCTATATATGTGATTGGTGTTCATTATTATCTCTCCCATCGCCCATATGTGTGTTTGTTGTTCATTATTATCTCTCCCATCGCCCATATATGTGTTTGTTGTTCATTATTATCTCTCCCATCGCCCATATATGTGATTGTTGTTCATTATTATCTCTCCCATCGCCCATATATGTGTTTGTTGTTCATTATTATCTCTCCCATCGCCCATATATGTGTGTGTTGTTCATTATTATCTCTCCCATCGCCCATATATGTGTTTGTTGTTCATTATTATCTTGAGACTCAACATTGCCTTTTCGTTTTCTTTAGAGTAATCAATTTGGTGTTCGTTTATTCACAGCATTTCCCGTTTTACTCCAACAGTATCTTATATTCATTTAGAATTTCATGGTATAAATATTTACTCTATCAATATTATGGTGAAATTCAATCTATATTGTGGCCAACAAGTGATGATATTTCTCATCTTTAACCCTTCTTTAGCGGCGCGCATCATATGTCGAGTGAAAGAAATTTGGGCTATGTGGCGGCTCACAACATAAGTCGTGTGGCATTTTCAGCACGTAATGTTGCTGAGAGAGAGAGACAAGTGGTGGCAGGAGACTAGCGAGCGTATGACTGCTCCAGACCACCGCGGTGGACCAACTGACATGAATCCCACCCTCCTCCACCCTCGCTACACAGTGAATTGTTTAGGGAAAGTACCGAATTACATGGTTTTTGCACTCGTGTTGCGCGATTGTTGCAAGAGAACTAGCAGTCATACAAGGATCGTTGGGTGTCATTGGAAAGCTCGGTTTATGCCCTTTCAGGGAAAGATACTTGTTTTACGCTCTGGGTCATATTTAGGCATAAAAATGATCACGTAAACAGCCCTAATTTGAGTAAAAATACCCCGCTGGTGGCTACATATTATTTACCGCCTAGGCCACTCGTTAGGTGTTAAGGGAGCCCACCTCGCTTTTTTTTATCTTTCTCTCCCTCTCTCTTTGGCTTTTATCCATTCAGCCCCATTCAGCCTACTGTTTTAAGACGTTTACCCCTATCCAGGTGTCAATGTTTTCCTGGTGAGCGGTAGCGAGCCAGCATATATATATCTTTGTTTTGAGAGCAAGCTAAATTTGTCTCCGGCAAAGCCGGATTTCTCCATACAATGCTGGCTCGCTATCGCTCGCCAGGAAGATATCGATACCTGGATGGGGATAAACATCTTAAAACAGTTGGCTGAATGGGGCCGAATGGATACAAGCCAGAGAAAGAGCGAAAAGGAGAAAAAAAAAGCAGGTGACCCCCTTTAAAAAGGTTTCCAGGAGTCAAAGGAGTCATGGTTCTCACAATTAACCTTCTGAATCTTACTAACCCCTTTATCTAACGAAATACAACAACATAGATACAGCCAGAATAAAATTAAATAATGAGTTACAGTGTACTTATAGATTACTTCATTCCCTTGCATGTTCCTTTTGCTCCTTCTTCATTAAGGGGGTAGTGATTTTTCTTATATAATTATATATATATATATATGTATATATATTAATATATTTTTGAGCTTCCTTGCTAAAATTTCAGGCTCGCTATCGCTCGCCAGGAAACAAAATCGAGACCTAAATGGCAAGAAAGGTCTATTGACAAAAAATTGGGGGAAAAGTCTCAAAATCGCCAGACTAACGGAAAGAACGTCTTAAAATCTCAAAACAACTGTGCTAAACATGAGGGAGAAGGGGAGCCAGAAAAAGCAAATAATTCCCTCTAAAGCTATTTTTATCTAATTCACTACCATACTCTTCGTAGGTGTCTTTAAATTTTCTTATCCTAGTGGTATATGCATGATATAGTTTGTGTTTTACGTTTATGGTTTTACCTCTCTCTCTCTCTCTCTCTCTCTCTCTCTCTCTCTCTCTCTCTCTCTCTCTCTCTCTCTCTCTCTCTCTCCATATTTAATACATACAAAAGTGTCGGTGCCATTAATGTCGCGTGTAATAAAGTGAATTAATCTAATTTGTTTTCCTATTTACAGTACTTTTGTTATCAACATTATTTCACACCAATATTTGTATTTTTGTGTTGTCTGGCAAACCACAACATGCGTGCTCTTGCATATTGTATTATGTATGCAAGGACACACGCAAGCGACCACCCACACACACACACACACACACACACACACACACACACACACTCACACTCACACACACACACACACACACATATATATATATTTATGTGTGTGTTTGTGTGTGTTTGTGTATACCGAAGAACACACATTATTATATACATTATTATTATTAGTGTTAGTAGTAGTAATGGTATAGTATAGAGAGTGTGGCTGAGCGGTGCTAGAGGGCCAAGGCTTTGCTCCCCGGCTGGAGCACCCAAGGTTTATTGACCTAGGGGCGTGGCTTTCCATACCTTTAGCTGCATTGGCAGACATTTGAGGTGCGGTAGATCAGTGACGCATGAACACATGTATATGCTCGCACCTGATCAGCATGTCGAGCTGATTGCACTTGTTACAGACTAAATTTACATTGACATCCACTCCAATGGTACATTAACATTCAACATGCACTTCACACAATTCATACACCCTTCCCAAGACGGACTAAGCCATATTGCTGAGGCACAGATGCCGTCATCTTTCCCCTTGGGGATAGGCCGATCCTGCAGTAGATCATGAGGCTACTGCTCATGATAACAATGATTATTATGAGTATGTATTATTATTGAATACGTATGAAAAAACACCTCAAAGCACCTGTATCATGTTTATCCTGGCTATCAGTACAATGTTCCCTACAGTCACTTATACCCCTCTACTCCACCACTAACACCCATACATCCAATCATCTCTTTTCGGTCTACCCCTCCCTTACTACACCCTCCTCACGTTCTGTTACCCTCCTTAATCACATTATATCCATGCCCTCCTGTCATCTGTTCCTATTAGCCTTCTTGTACCGTCTCGCATTGCTCTCCTGTGTTGTCATTTTGCTGGCCATGATAAATGCAATATACGTATTTTGTGTTTGTCCAATATACTTAACAGTTTGACGGATGTGTTATGTGTATATTTAATTTTGTGTTGGTCATGTGGTTTGCTTGCCATATTGTTTATCCGCAGCCAATTTCATTTCTATGTATTGCTATTCTTGTGCCGTCTCTCATTGCCTTCCTCCATTGCTTCGTTTAGCTGACAACGTTAAATGCAATATATGTTTACATGCGTCATATTTCTGGCTTATGGTTGATGGTTCGGTGTTGTTGTTAGGCGTTTGTATATGTACTGTATATACCTGTATATATATTTGTTTCAGCTTTTCATATTTGTCTGGCTGTAATAAATGCTATGAGCATTTTGTCTCTCTCTTCTTGCGCTATCTCTCTTTGCCTTCGTGTTATGGTATGGTTTGCTGACAAGGATAAATGCAGTATACGCTTCCTTGCATCATACATGTGGCTTAGGGTTAAGGGGGATCACCGGCCTTTTGTTATCTTTCTCTCCTTTTTCTCTCTTTCCCTGGCTTGTATCCATTCGGCCCCAATCAGCCAACTGTTTTAAGACGATTATCCCCATCCAGGTGTCGATTTCTTCCTGGCGAGCGATAGCGAGCCAGCATTATATGGAGAAATTCGGCTTTGCCGGAGAAATGTTTCTATCGAAAAATTTACAAATTTAGCTTGCTGTCAAAAATAAAATATATATATATTTTTTTTTTTTTTTTTTTTTTTTTCTATATTCCAACTTACTTCCTCTCGGGCATAGGCTGAGAGCCTTAACATTCACCGCTTTACAATGAACAGTGAAGCCCGTGAGGTCTTGTTCCAGTCTAGGGAGTGAGACATGTGAAGCACGTAGAGCACAACGAGCACCTGCCATCTTGCCTTCACATGAGGCACGGTGCTCACTCATATACGACCCCATCTCTGAAGCCATCTCGTTCCCGTGCTTCACTGTCTCACCCACTACACTCGGACTCTCACACTTACACACACTTGAATATGGGAATATTCATACAGTGCTATTTAATCAGGGAACAATGAGGGTATTTTATTGACGTTTCGGTGGGCTTTGTGGTAATGCACTGATACTAGGTACAGCACAAATTCCATCCCAATAATATCTTCCCATTGATACATCGGGATTTGAACCCGGGACCTTTGGATTACCAGGCCAGTGGCAAGACCACTCCACCACACCTCCCCTATATATATGCTGGCTTGCTACCGCTCGCAAGGAAAATAATTACACCTAGATTGGGGTAAACGTCTTAAAACAATAGGCTGAATGGGACCGAATGGATAAAAGCCAAAGTGAGAGGGAGTGAAAGAGAAAAACAGCGAGGTGGGCTCCCTTAAGTAACAGGTTTGGCGTTGGGGTAGGTGTCCTTTATGTCTAGCTGATTTTCATCGTTCGCTTGCAATGTGTCTTCATATTCTGTATATACCGCATTTACCTCAGCCAACGAAATTGAACGGAGGTTATGTTTTCTCCTTCATTTGTTTGTCTGTAAACAAGACATCTCACAAAGTTATGAACAGATTTCAACAATATCGGGTAGACAGATAGGATATGCACTAAGGTAGAAGTGATTCCATTTAGGAGGCGATCCACAAAATGTTCACAACATATTTGGTGGGCAGATAGGATATATATGCGCCAAGGAGGACATTATTAAATTTAGGAGGCGATCCGGATCATATTCAGGAACCCATATTAATATGATGTTAATGCTCAAGAACCAGCCAGTGTATGTGGAGGTATGTGCTCTACCAAGTGCCCCTCAAGTTGAATATTCATATATGTGCTGATTAAATGTTATTTTGACTTCTGTTTCACTATCCAGGCCAACTATGATCACTAAGCAGTACATTGGATTAGGGCGAGGTCATCCAAGGATCATCCCTAACCAAGCTTCTTGATACTTGGTTTGACTAAAATCATATGATACACCATTTTTGTGTTTAGTCTCCACTTTCTTTTATGAATATTTTGCTTTCTTGTCAAATTTGAAATAACACACAATACTACACACATATAACGTACATGGGGGATTTTAGAAATACATTACGTATCCAGGAAAACACTTACACACCCACACGATATAAAATGAAAAGTTTAAACAAAGATAATTAGAAATATATACGCACATCTGTACTAGATGTTTTTCTCACCTGTTTCAAATATTCGAGAAGCTCTCCTGGTGTCTTCCCTCATTACGTTCCTAAGCTATTTGTCAGGTGTAGCTTACTGTTGTTGTCTCATCCCCGTAATTTGTATTCCCTTCCAGTGATACATTTTCCTTGCACGCTCACATGTTCACCCTTTTTACTGGCACTTCTTAATTAGCTAATTTTGACACTAATTGTTAATGCCGTTGCTATATTGTTTTCGTTTTCCCAACATGTTCCCATTTTAATCTCTCACTCTCACTCTCTCTCCCTCTCACTCTCTCTCTCTCTCTCTCTCTCTCACACCCGCACATACTCGGACAAATATAAATATTCACACACTCACACCACACCCTTTTCGTGCTGTTTTTCCATTCCCATTCAACGTTGCCATTTCTCACTCTGTTCTATTGCCTCGTCTTGCCGTGCCTATGCTTGCCATAATATGTCAACGTCCCGGCGAGTGCTCTGTCTTGCTTTCTGCTTTGAGGAGAACAGATTGCCTGGCCTCTCTAGCGCGCGTTTGAGGAATCACTTGTGCGTGGTGTATGTATGATGCAGTAAGTCAAGGGAGTGCTTGCGAGAGGTGTGTGTGGGGTTGAGTCTGTGGGCTCGAGCTTAGGGAGGGTATTCATGTCAGCTTGTGAGTTTGGGTTTGTGAGTTTGAGTTTCTTTAGGGTATTTATGTGTGCCTGTATGCTTTGAGTTGTGAGTTATACTTTAGGAAGGGTATTTATAATAATGTGCTTGTTAGTTTCAGCATGTGTTTGTTGAGTTTGAGGCTGTGAGTTTGAGTTTAGGGAAGGTATGTTGGTTTGCGTTGTAGGCTTAAATTTTGGGAGGGTCTATATGCGTTACTGATGTTTGAAGCGCGTGTTTGAGCATTTAAGTCTTTAGGTTCGATTTTACGGGAGGGTATTTATGTGTGGGTTTGCGTTAATAAGGGTATTTTTGAGTGTTTGGGTTTGTGAATTGAGTTTAGGGAGGGAATTTATAATTACATGTGTGTTGGTTTCTAGATGTGCATGTGAGTAAATACCGGTGGGTTTGAGTTTAAGGAGGGAATCTATGAGTGCTTCCTGGTTTAGGTTTGTTGGTTTGTGGTGATGTGTGTGTGTGTGTGTGTGTGTGTGTGTGTGTGTGTGTGTGTGTGTGTGTGTGTTTGATAGACTGACAGAGAGTGGTCGAGACAGGCTTTCATTAACTCCTTTAACAGTATTATATCAATTGCCACGCGATTGCCGCTGTGTTTTTAGTATTCATATCATCACCAACCCACCAATTAACTTACAAATAAACCTAATTATTGAAATCAATGAAACTAATGAATACATGTGGTACTCCAAGGATTCAAACCTAGGATACTCACACCGATATTCCCTGCATAACATAGTTGTAGACTGTGACGCTATTTAAGGGGAGGTATTTAGTTTGTTCCCTACTTTTTCATCAAGCTTAAATTTACACCCCCTAGACTCCCTTTCAAAATAAATTTGTACATTTTTCGGTAGAAAAATGTCCCGGCCGAAGGCCGGTTCCTCTTAAATTACAGGCTCGCAATCGCTCGCCAGGAAAAAATCGACACCTAAATGGCACGAAAGGTCTTAAAAGTGACATAAATGGGGTGAAAGTTATTAAAATCGCCAAACTAATGGGGCGAACATCTTAAAATCTCAAAAGCAATGGGGATAAACATGAGGGAGAAAGGGGTCAAGACAAAAATCCCTAAAGACAAGGCAATATCCCCTTAAACCGTTTCGAGATCAACACATAGTAAAACCTAATGTAAAGCCTTGAGTAAAATAAACTTGAGTTATGATAGCACACTTTAGTATAACCAATCTAATATCCACCTGGGCCACCATTCTCCATTATCACCACAACACCACACCACCATCGGTTCACCAAGACACCCATTACCTTAGCGGGAGGCAGACCGTTTTTCTGGACCCCCTTCTCCCTAATGTTTAGCCCCACTAGTTTTGAGATTATAAGACGTTCGGCCCATTAGTTGGCGATTTTAACACCTTTCGCTCCATTGCGTTGTCAATTTTAAGACCTTTCGTGCCATTTAGGTGTCGATTATTTCCTGACGAGCGATAGCGAGCCTGCAATTTTAAGAGGAACCGGCCTTCGGCCGGGAAATTTTTCTACCGAAAAATTTACAAATTTATCTTGAAGAGGTGATTTTTCAAGCTTGATGGAGGTCTAGGGAGGACACTAAAAAACTATATGAATAAATTAATTAATAGACCAAACAAACGGTCTGCCTCCCCTTAACAGAATATTTATCACCCCACCAAGTCGTTATTTTACCATCTGGAACATGCCACTGGTATTTCAAGGGGGTCACCGATTTTTGTTTTATCTTTCTCTCCTTTTCTCTCTTTCCCTGGCTTGTATCCATTCGGCCCCATTCAGCCAACTGTCTTAAGACGTTTATCCCCATCCAGGTGTCAATTTCTTCCTGGCGAGCGATAGCGAGCCAGCATTGTATGGAGACATCCGGCTTCGTCGGAGAAATTTTTCTATCGAAAAAATTACAAATTTAGCTTGCTGTCAAAACAAAAATATATATATGCGGGCTTGCCTCCGCTCGCCAGGAAAATATTGACACCTGGATGGGAGTAAACGTCTTAAATCAGTAGGGTGAATGGGGCTGAATGGATACAAGCCAAAGAGAGAGGGAGAGAAAGAGAAAAAAGCGAGGTGGGCTCCCTTAAAACCCTTATATTCACCATCCCGTTACTATCTAACTTCAAGTATCCTCACATCACTCCGTAGCCGCCTAGAGTCCCACCTGACATTTTATCTAATGTAAGAAAAACAGAGACAAATTAAATTAAAAATCCTAACCTATCCAATGTTTTCTTTCGTATTCGGTATTTAAATACTCATATAGATAACATATTCGGCATTAAATTTACTCTATAATTATCAGCTCTATATTAGGCTGTACTCTTCACATCAATTGGCGAGCTCACACACACGAATCTTGCGGTAGAGTCATGTGATAAGTGGCTTAAAATGGGGCACACTTACTAGTAAAGTTCATTCAAAAGCTTACATAAATGTTGTTCAATGACGTCATGCAAGATCAAGAGAGAGAACATTGGTGGGACCTTGGAAGATGTTTTGTGGTGTCCAATAAGGCCCAATTCTAACTATCAATCAAGCGAAAAATTGCGGACAATGGCTCCGTGTGAGGTCGCCCATTGTTAACGGTAATTGACCTTCGTCTATTGTTTGTTTTTTGCATCAACACCATTATTACAGGTCCCCCCCCCCCCCATTGTCCACTTTCTCTTTCTCTATCAGCGTCACGATCAAGACACCGATATTTTAGCATTATCTCTCCCAGCACAAACACCAGTAGGCCTGCTCCAAATATATTACCACCAACACCATAATCACCATGAGCAACCATTACTACCGGATTTTCCCAGAAGCATCTACCACCACCACCACTACATAGATCTCTCCCTCACCACTACACACATCTTACCACCACCACCACCTTTCTGCTACCACCACCACCACATTGGCTTATCTTGTTTCTACCACTATGTTATGGCACTATCACCACTATACAAACCAAGACAATCACCACCCACACATTTACCCCTACCTACATCCCTCTCGTATCACCACCACCTCCACCACCATCACTACGTCACCTTCTCTTATCATCACATCCACCATCACCACCGCAAATACCACCAACACTACACACCCCTCTCTTATCCCACATCCCACCACCATCATCACCATCACCATTAATACCACCACTATCAACACCACCTTTTCTTATCACCACTCCCACCACCACCACCACCACCTTACTACCACCTCCACCATCATTCACATCAGTCATAATTAACCTTAACGACCTCAGTAAGCAGGATGAAGGCGTTTAGTAACACCACCTCGCTGACTCTGCTCATGAGGTCAGGTCAGGGCAAGTCAGGTTAAGTCAAGTTAGATAATATGTTGATAGCTTATGTATTAGGAATTGGCGGTTAGGTTAAATAACAAAAACAAAAATCTTTATATATGAAGCATTTTGTTTTGTTAAGCTGCCAAGTAAGACGTTTTTACATTGCATCAGGTAAGGTATATGGGGTACAAGTTGAGTTAGGTCAGGCATGAAAGGTGCTGGTTTAGTTTAGGTATGAACAATTATTTTATATGTGTCGTAAAAATACACTGTGATAATTATGTCCATATTACAGTAGCATTATAGAAACACGTATTAATAAAGATGTGCATTCACAAATTATATTTTGCACGCATTCTGGTCTCTCCATTTACAATTATAAAACATTAAACTCACATTAATGAAGTCTTATACAGTTATTATTGAGTAGGATGAAAACAGAACATTCACTGATAAATCACATTGATGTAATTTACGTTCAAGTTCATTATCACAGAGTGGATACAAATCATAGGCTGTGACTTTGCATATTGTTCATAATTTCGATGGAATATGTATTCAGAACATATTAAAGTATTTTACATAATATAATAAAGGCGATGAAAGTAATATCTCCATGTAATCATTTGCAGAGATGATATATATATATATATATATATATATATATATATATATATATATATATATATATATATATATATATATATATATAATACAAAATGGAAAGGTGGGAATGGATCTGAAATGTGTCGTGTGTCATAATATATATAGAAGTGACCTTTATATAGGTTATGTGTCAAGACTTCCACCCTTTCAAGCTACCTGACTGGGGGATTACGGCCGTGTTATATGTGTGTGTGTGTGTGTGTATTTCAGTATGTATAAGAGAGAGAGAGAGAGACTGATATGGTGTGTTATTGTATAGTTCTGAAAGGTAAAGTAATAATAATAATAACGCAGTGCGAAATATATATGTGCGCATAGTACTTTCACTTTCATAATATTTATAACATAGATTTGTACTTGATGAAAGCTATTATATATGTTATTGCACGTGCAGTGGACTATGTCATTTTTAATACCGGGCCGTAGATATGTGCAACTGACCTGTAAATTAGTTCGTTTATGGCGGGAGTGCAGATTTATATATAATTCGGTGCAATATGAAAGTAAGTGGATTTATGGAGTTATTAGACTTTATTTTGGGATATCCAGTATTATTATATAACAAATGTATTGGTATTTGCTTTATGTACAGTATGAACACATTAAGTTCATAATATATAGAGTTGTTCTTTGTCTGTTGCTTTAATTGTGTACTTAGTGTCATGAATCATCTGTGTTTCTGTTATTATTTTGGAAAGAGGTTGCCCCTAAAAATATACACAAAATATCCTTATTTGTATAAGTATCACAGAAACGTTCATATTTGAAATTAATGAGTCATATACTAATATTTTCGCTACGGAAAGAACACAAACTGTCGATATGACTAAACATTTGAAACCTCGAAGCACCCAATATTCGTAAAAAAGGCAGGCTAAAGATTTTCAATAATGCCAAACAAATATTACATTTCCAATAATTGCGCAAAGGGGAAAACACTCTTTTACTTTGCAACTTGTAAAATTTATTCTTGTAACTTAGAAAATATATAGCTAATGAATATGAACAGTTAAAGTTTACCTTGAAGAAATAAGATAACAATAATTAATATTATCATCTTTTTCAGTTACACTATCTCATTGATCACAATTTGTACCTACAAAATCTCTTACAAAAGCCAAAATAGCTACCATATTTACCATGATTGTCGATATCACGAAAGTATGACCATTGAGGACGTTAAAGATAGTTTTCCATGCATCTAAACCGCAGTACCAGACTACGTTGGAAAGTTGTCCCTCTGATGGTATTCCTTTGTGGCAATACTTGATAATGACAATATAGCAAAACATATACTATTTTCGATAAATTGATACAAACAAAACATTTCCAATGATAGCTAACTCTCCAACTCAAGAGTGAAACGATACTCCCAACTTTTCTTCTATTCAACAGCTGAGCTCTGGAACTCTCTCCCTGAATCCATCTTTCCCTCATCCTATGACTTAAATTGCTTCAAACTCCGTATGTCCAGACATTTTGGCTCGAACATCCTTTGATTTCGGCCCTGTCACTCTTTCAACTCTGGTGGAGGCACTCGTCACAGGCAGCTTTGCATTTTGTTTCACTTATCCACATAGAAGAAAAAAAATCTATGATGTCGATAAAATATATCAGATCACAATCATTTGCCACGCCTGCATTACATAGAACACATACCATTTTGACTGAGTATATCATGCTATGATAATGATAGATGACATACATATATTAATTATGTACTATTAAGTACGACAGGTTGGGTAAGAGGTATCCTCACCAGGATTCGAACCCACTCACTCCAGGTATATTTGGGAGAGTCGGGCACCGTAACCACTCGGCCGCTCATTGCCGAGTGGTTACGGTGCCTGACTCTCCCAAATATACCTGGAGTGAGTGGGTTCGAATCCTGGTGAGGATACCTCTTACCCGACATAAATATACTTCTCCGTCACTTGCCACCCAGGACTATGAACTCCTTCCCCGGTGTCACACCACCTTACGAACGGGTTGAAGGCCAATATTACGGACCAAATGTGATTTTAATATTTGTGATCATTTAGCATATGCAAACATGTATTTTTTGTTGTATAGCGTTTAAAACAATATCTTGGATTCAAAGACCATTCAATATATTGCATGTATTGCAGAATATAATATATAAAGTTTAATTGTATTGAAGGGAATCACTATGATTTGTGTGTTTATAATATATATATATATATATATATATATATTTCGGACCCTGTTAGATGGTCCAGCTTTATAGACAGGAACAGTTTATAGTAGAAAAATAGGACTGCAAAGTAGAAGGCTTTCTCTCCACCCTCCGCTCCCTCACGGTAAAAAGCCGTTCCGGAAAGAGGAGGAAGTGTAACCTTATGGGCCAAGAAATACCCACAAGGAAAATTCTTATATAGGATGGAAAGGAATTATTCTGAAAGGAAATTTACACTTACATAACTACTTAGTTTAAATATATTCATTCATACTAGTCCAAATGTCATCAGATGATCGTCTAGTCTCTTCTTATATATACAGTATACATTAAATATATATACAGTATACATTAAATATATATACAGTATACATTAAATATATATACAGTATACATTAAATTACTGTCGACTACATCCCTTGGTGAACTATTCTACTCTTCGACCACACTGAGAGAGAGAGAGAGAGAGAGAGAGAAAGAGAAAGAGAAAGAGAGAGAGAGAGAGAGAGAGAGACAGAGAGAGAGAGAGAGAGAGAGCGGCCCAAAAAAATGAATAATAGAGAAGGAAAGAATGAGAAAGATTAGGCGTAATAGGCAATCGCGGAAAAGAATTGAGGAGTGAGAGAGTTACACGGAGTAACAAGTAATAGTTAATATCTCAAAGACCTTGTGGTCCATTCCAGGGAGATACTCGAAGTGAAAGGAGAGAAACTGTTTAATGCACTACACTCATGACAGAGTGTGCAAAATACTATATCTGCTCTCTTGAACTTCTCTACTGAAGAACTGTTTACAACTTATGAAGGAAATTTGTTCCAGGTAAAACGAATCTTATCAGTGAAGAAGTTTCCACCAGTAATAGTGCTGAACCTTTTCAATTCTAATTTTCAGCCATGGCTGCGTGTTGTATTCATATTGAGGCTGAACATTTTGCTATAATCCACATTGTCAAACCCATCATTTTATATATTTCAATTAGCTGACCCCGTAGTCTGCGTGTATCCAACGGAAAGAGATCAAGAGCTCTCAATTGGTCCTTATAGCTCAGTCTTCAAATCGATGGAATAAGCTTTGTAGCCCTAGTTTGTACTCTTCCCAGTCGCTCTATATCTAGCCTGAGTGCTGGAGACCAGAAGTAAGCAGCATACTCCAGGAGGGGCCATATCAGAGCATTTTAAAGTGTGAGGACTAATTCTTTAATCATATACTTAAATTGCCTCCTAATATAGCCCAATTATTTCTGAGCTCTCTTTTCTACTTCAATACACTGCTTGGAAAACTTTAGGTCACTGCTAATCAGAACACCCAAATCCTTTTCCAAGTCAGTCACTTCCAGAAGCATTCCCAATAGCGATTAGCCTGACTTGGGGTTTGCTTAGCCGATATGCATCACCTTGCACTTTTTCAAGTTTAGAGGCATCTGCCATGTCTCTGACCATTCACCCAGTCTGTTGAGGTCCATCCTGAGCTGTTCAACCCATTAGGGGTCTTTCACATTCGTTCCAAGCTTTATGTCATCTGCAAACTTGGAGATTACACTGACCTGACCAATATCGATGTCATTGACATATAGGATAAACAGAAGTGGGCCAAGGACAGATCCCTGTGGAACTCCAGAAGTGACTGGAGTCCACTCAGAAGAAACACCATTGATTACCACTCGTTGTTGTCTAACTGTTAGCCAGCTTTCTATCCAATTTGTGCCCTCTGTATTGATACCTATAGGTAGCGCCAACGAACTTGACAATTTTCTTGACCCCTTAACTTCTCATAACTCAAAATTAATGTAAGCAATCTAGCTGACATCCCTATCATTAGGGAAGAGCCCACCAGGAAATAGGTGTGAATATTTACAGCCAGTTTCCTCTACGCCCTTTTGAGTTATGAGAAGCTAAGGGGTCAAGAAAATTGTCAAGTTCGTTGACTCTATCTATAGTACACTCACGTTTGACATTAGCCTGCAATAAGAGAGAGAGAGAGAGAATCTGTAAGAGCGTGGTTATAGGAAGAACAGATGGGAAGCTTAAGCTTAAGAGAAATGTGAAACAAAGATAATACTTAGATGAAGAAAAGAGTAAAAACATTGATATGGAAACTGAGGATTACAAAACAAATACAAAATAAATGAATAACTGGAAGGAGGAAAAACATATTGTTATCATTATAAACACCTCAATAGTCACAGGTTAGTTACCTGAACAATGGAAACACGCGCATATCATACTTATACACAATTGCGGGGAGCTATCAGTCCCAATCAGTTACAGACCAATTTGTTTTCAACATCAATTTCTAACATATTAAAACACATAGTGGCTATGTAACTAGCAGAATATACAATGCGTAACTCCAAACAGTTCAAATCACAACATTGTTACTGCAACTCTTTATCCACTGAAATGGCTTAAATAATTTTATGTAATAAAATATACAGTGATATGAATAATAAACAAATTACGCATTTGACATTCAGCATCTTATCAAAAGCTTTTGAAAGCGTAAGTCACCCTTGTTTGCTACAACAAATAATAAATATATTGTAGATTGTGTCTTGAGAGTTACCTATCTAATTGAACACAATCGGTTAGATTGGATAAATATCTATCGAATATATCACTCAATATGTATGGAGTATCCCAGGGATATATATTATGACCAGTTTTATTCAATATATTTATACATGATTTGAGCTAATTTTTAAATGGCTGTGAAAATGTTCAATATGCTGGTGATGTCAGAATTGTACACGCTTAGAGTATCACAAACCTAATTACTTGTTTTTGATAATGTGGAAACTGCGGTACTGAATGTAAAACACTAATTCGATGTAAATGGCCTGCTGGTTAACGAGAACAAAACACATTGTATTTTCATACACCAAATTTCCTTTCTAAAATACCAAACAATACTACAATCTAATTTATTTTAATCTCACTTCCAACACCAAACACCTCCCAATTAATTAAGTTCGGAAAAGATACCACATTAACAAGTAAACAAATAAAATATATGGGTGTATATAGGGATTCAACTATCTCTTTTAATATTCATGTTAACGAGGTTTATAAAACATCTATGGACATTTTAACGCATCTATGTTTAACATAAAAGTCGTTAGCAGAATGTTCTAGGAATATTGTTGTGTATTCTTTAGTATTAAGCAAGATATATTTTATTGTTCAGGAGTATGGGGAAAGTATTAAACAAATAATATAAAGGAATACTACAAACACTTTAAAATTTCGCTGCCAAAGTGTCCCTTTGAAATGGAACAAGACGTGATCACGAGGCACTATTTATTAAGAATTTAAATTGGCTAAACGTAGCAGACAAGATAAAGTTCGACGTAAGTGTTCTTATATACAAGGTTCTAAGTAGTGATATTCCGTCCTGGGTTATTAACTTACAAAGAGTTCAAGTTATGCACGAGAAGGACACCTGGCGAAACTTAGATCTATACGTAGGCCTACCCTCAAATAAAAATGGTATCGGCAGACGAAGTATTGCATGTTTCGGCCCAAAGTTATGGAACAGTATTTCCAGTGCAATTAAAAACAGTAACTCATTTAATCGTTTATAAATATACTGAAATCCCTCATGCTCGTGGACTTCTTGTCTCAACATTGAACGTATATAAAAATGTACATAATTGCTATAATTTTATATTTAAAAGCCATATAGTTTCATGGAATATAGGCACTGATATTATTGTATATATTATCATTAATATTATTATTATTATTATTATTATTATTATTATTATTAATTGTATTATTATTATTACTAATGAGTTACTTGAGAAGTGTGTGTGTGGAGTTACATGGAGGGATAGATAGACGATTGATAGAGAGTGAGAGTGGTGTGGTGTGGATGTGGATGTGCTGAAAAGTGTAAAAAGGAACACCTTTGGATGGTTCGGCCATGTGGAACATATGGGAAGCTAAATAATGATAGGAGACTGTACGAGAGTGAGTTGGAAGGACAGAGAGGAAGATACAGAACGAGAGTGAGGTGGAAGGATGTAGTTGAAAAGTATATGCGTGAAAGCGGCATCGGCTGCCGGGGGACAGAGGTGCATAGGGGAGATACATTCGTTGGCACCCCTTCGGGGATCATGTCATCTGGCAATACATAGATGCATAGCCTACTAATAATAATAATAATAATAATAATAATAATAATAATAGCATTAATAATAATTAATATTATTATTAATAATACTGTAATAGTGAAAGTTCAATCTGTCAGTGAAATCTTGTTATCATTATCTGACTTACACAGCAGTTTCATACTTTTGTTAAAGCAATGAACAAAATAATTTATAAATGTAAGAACAATGAAATCAAATAAGCAAATGGGTATATAATATCCAGTAAAAATGAATGAAGGAAAATTGACTATGAACAGAAACGTGAATGAACTGATGATATGATTCAACAAAAGTGGCCAAACTATTTAAGGAAGCCCTCCTCGCTTTTTTTCTCTTTCTCTCCCTCTCTCTTTGGCTTTTCTCCATTCGGCCCAATTCAGCCTACTGTTTTAAGACATTTACCCCATCCAGGTGTCAATATTTTCCTGGCGAGCGGTGACGAGCCAGCATATATATATTTTTGTTTTGACAGCAAGCTAAATTTGTACATTTTTCGATAGAATAATGTCTCCGGCGAAGCCGGATTTCTCCATACAATGTTGGCTCGCTATCGCTCGCCAGGAAGAAATCGACACCTAGATGGGAATAAACGTCTTAAAACAGTTGGCTGAATGGGGCCGAATGGATACAAGCCAGGGAAAGAGAGATAAGGAGAGAAAGATAAAAACAAAAACCGGTGACCCCCCTTAAGTGATGAATTACAAACAGGTCCAATCCAATCCTATGAATTAGTAGAATTGGTTAGTACAAACAGAAGAAAACCAATCCACAGAGACAGGCGGAGGAGGAGCAGAACAAAATAGAAAGATTAAACTATAAGTAAGAGTTTTCTGTGTAATTTGCTACTGGAAAAACGAACGTATATGAAGGTTAAGGGGAGGCAGACCGTTTTTCTGGACCCCCTTAACTAAACTAATGTTTAGCCCCACTAGTTTTGAAATTATAAGACGTTCGGCCCATTAGTTTGGCGATTTTAACACCTTTCGCCCAATTTCGTTGTCAATTTTGAGACCTTTCGTGCCATTTAGGTGTCGATTTTTTTCTGGCGAGCGATAGTGAGCCTGCAATTTTAAGAGGGACCGGCCTTCGGCCGGGAATTTTGTTCAACCGAAAAATGTACAAATTTATCTTGAAGGGGGTTCTAGGGGGTGTTTTTCTAAGGTTGATGGAGGTCTAGGGAGGAAACTAAAAACATATATCTATGAATAAATTAATTAATAGACCAAATCTGACCAGATTAGATGGCTGGACCAAACAAACGGTCAGTCTCCCCTTAATACGAGACAGCTGAACACTATGCATAACGCATACCATGATTGCATATAATGATGAAAAATTGAAAATATGAATATAAGCTACAGTGAACGAATATAAGCTACAGTGAACGAATATAAGCTACAGTGAACGAATACTGACCTTAATGGACAGAGAAAGGAAAATATACCTTTCTTTACGGGGGTTATAACCACGTAATGTAATATGCACATGTAAAAGAAGATGAGAAGATGAAAACGATAATAAGAAGACACCATGCATGATTGCACAATCAAACATTCAAGTCGAGCAGATGAACAAGTAAGTGAGGAGGACAAAGCTCAACTAAATAGAATAAATGGAACGAGAACAGAATTATGCACCAAATGATATGGAACAAACATGACATTTAAAGGGACAGAAAGGACAGAACCATTTGGTGGCTGTAGACAAATGTTCGTATAACAGAAAGTATATACAAATAATTATGAAAACAGGTAAAATAATGTGCAATCGTGAACAACATTATGGATACACCCATTTGAATCTATGGACCTTTACCGCCAAGTTTGGAAACAGCTGGTAAATAATAAAGTCTACTCTTGTCTCGTTTGTGTTCTAAACAGATTCATTAGGGGTGCATACTTATTCGTTGTCACGATTGTACAACGTCATACGCAATTGGAAAATAAAATTAACAAAAGAAAGAGCGATAGAAAGGGAAATAAGAGATAATTAGAACATTATGTAGTTGTAAAAGAATAACAAGGTGTTGGAAAGACGAAAGAGACAAATTTAGATTGGTAAAACTACGAAAACTATGAACAATGTAGAACGAGAGACGTCTTTGAAAAAGAAAAATGTAAAAGTGAGAGATACGAAGACAAAGTATCCAAATATCAGAAAAACATAAGGAAAGCAAAAAGCAAAACGCAATAGGAAAAAGGAAATGGAGAGGAAGAGTTAGAAGAACTTGATTTTATTGGAAAGCTATTGATAGAGGCTGAAATAAGGTGAGATATGCACTTTTAGAACTCACTGACTTATATTATAATATTCTGGCCATTTCTCAAAATTAATTAGGATGCACTGTTTTAGAGAGGGATAACAAAACAAATTATATATATAAGAAGACTACGAAGGAGAGGCAAAGGAAAAGGAAATCATTCAACGTAAGTGACTTTTGGAAGAGTAAAGAGAAAAACTTTACGATCGAAAGGAGAAGAGGAAGGTGAAAAATTCCACAATCAAGGTTTTTGAAGTTTGAAAACAATGAAGACTTTGAGAGGCGAACAAACAAGTTAGAGCATTGTTTTAAGTGTCTGTCTGTGTTGTATTTATGGCGTGATGGAATAAATAGAAACGTCAACTTAATACACAAGGAAACCCATTAATAACAAAAATAATGATTTTCATGAGGTTGCTGTCTGAAAGAAACGATATAATATATGTTGTTAATCGGTAACATTTGGATTACAAGGCTTTGTGAAAAAATAGGACATAAATAGACAAATACGTGACACACACACACGCATATATGTATATATATATATATATATATATATATATATATATATATATATTTATAATTAATGTTCATCTATTTATACATTTTTATATATGTGTATACCTGTATATATTATTCGTAATGATTATTTTCTGTTTCACTCTTCTTTAATGCACCACAAATATATGCAAAAATCCAAGAATGCGTGTACGAAAAAACATAACATAATATTACACATGAATATATGCATTGGTCTGTCACAGTTGTTGTGTTATGTATTGTACATCCATATTGTACATTGTGAAAAGTACACCAGACTCAGAGTAAGATGATCCTAGTGTGATTCTCGCTTGTGAGTTATCGTATTGGTTGTATGTTTTTAAGGGAACCCACCTCGCTTTTGTTTCCTCTTTCTCTCCCTCTCTCTTTGGCTTGTATCCATTTGGCCCCATTCAGCCTACTGTTTTAAGACGTTTACCCCTGTCCAGGTGTCAATATTTTCCTGGCGAGCGGTAGCGAGCCAGCATATCTATATTCTTGTTAGCAAGCTAAATTTGTAAATTTTTCGATAGAAACATTTCTTCGGCCAAGCCGGATTTCTTCATACCAATGCTGGCTCGCTTTCGCTCGCCAGGAAGAAATCGACACCTGGATGGGGATAAACGTCTTAAAACAGTTGGCTGGATGAGGCCGAATGGATACAAGCCAGAGAAAGAGAGAGAAGGAGAGAAAGGTAAACAAAAACCGGTGACCCCCTTTTACACTTTCAGTATACAAGTATGCTAATCTTCTTTTTGTTTTTGCTATGACTGTCAAACAAAGATATTATTCTCTTGTGGAAGGTAATTTGGAAATGAGAAGATTAATGGAAATATCCTTTACGATTTTTATTTTTTAGAGGTCCTTCCTTAGCTGAAGAAAATCGTCTAATGATTGCCTAATCATAAGGAATCGTCTAATGATTGCCTAATCATAAGGAATAATGGCGTACTCTTCTGAAGTAGTGAAACAATCCGTGACTCAAAACAAGACACAGAGGTTTTATATGCTGGCCGACAGATACCATTAGACACTGATCGAATTTGCAACAGGACTGAGTGAATTTCTCAAGTGAATGCTTCTCTTACTGGGTACTTTGAACTTGGGGGTTATCCATGCAGTAATGGTGTAATGGGAAGAGTAGAGTGATTGCAAGGCCTGGTGTAATGGGAACAGTAGAGTGATTGTAAGGCCTGTTGTTAAGGGAGCCCACTTTGCTTTTATTCTCTTTCTCTCCCTCTCTCTTTGGCTTGTATCCATTCGGCCCCATTCAGCCTACTGTTTTAAGACTTTTACCACCATCCAGGTGTCAATGTTTTCCTGGCGAGCGGTAGCGAGCCAGCATATATATTGTTTTGTTTTGACAGCAAGCTAAATTTGTACATTTTTCGACAGAAAAATGTATCCGGCGAAGCCGGATTTCTCCATACAATGCTGGCTCGCTATCGCTCGCAAGGAAGAAAGACGCCTGGATGGAGATAAACGTCTTAAAACAGTTGGCTGAATGGGGCCGAATGGATACAAGCCAGGGAAAGAGAGCAAAGGAGAGAAAGATAAAAAAAAAAGCCGGTGACCCCCCTTAATCATAATATGAAATTCAATGAAGGCAAATAAGAACAATGAAAAACGGAAAGACAATTGGGAAAAGTGTGTGAGAGTCTTGTCATTTGGGAACACCGTAAGAGATAGTTAGAGAAGCGGGATGAGAGTAAGAATATTTACGTGTGAAAAGGCTGGATACAATAAAACAGGGAGAGATAAAAGATTGAGATTTACAAATATGAGGCAACTATATGATGGTGCTATGGTGCCTTGTGAAAGAAGATTTAGAACATAATACACTGGAGAGACTATAAGAGAGAAAGTAAGGCCTTCGGTTTAGGAGGCCACTATGGAAGAGAGAGAGAGAGAGAGAGAGAGAGAGAGAGAGAGAGAGAGAGAGAGAGAGAGAGTACACGAGAGAGAGTACACAAATGAGAGGGATACAAATATGAGGAATGAAAAGCCTGCAGTAGAAAACAAAAATAGGAATATATAGTACGGCCTTCTGCGTAAATGGGCCTTGACAAAGAGGCGAACAGAAAAGCTTGGTAGAGAGAGGATTAGGAGTAAATGTTAAAGTTTCTGAGTAAAAGATCTTTAGAACACAGACAGACTGATAAATGGATAAATAGATATAAGGTGAATAGATTGATTGATAGATGGATAGACATATAGATAAACAGATAAGTAGCTAAATGGATGGATAGACAGATAGATAAACAGATAAGTAGCTAAATGGATGGATAGACAGATAGAAAAACAGATAAGTAGCTAAATGGATGGATAGACAGATAGATAAACAGATAAGTAGCTAAATGGATGGATAGACAGATAGATAAACAGATAAGTAGCTAAATGGATGGATAGACAGATAGATAAACAGATAAGTAGCTAAATGGATGGATAGACAGATAGATAAACAGATAAGTAGCTAAATGGATGGATAGACAGATAGATAAACAGACAAGTAGCTAAATGGATGGATAGACAGATAGATAAACAGATAAGTAGCTAAATGGATGGATAGACAGATAGATAAACAGATAAGTAGCTAAATGGATGGATAGACAGATAGATAAACAGATAAGTAGCTAAATGGATGGATAGATACTGTAGATCGATATATAGACAGATACATAAATAGATATACAGATTTGTTATGACGCAGGTAAATATAAGATTGAGTGTAAATAAGAGAGAGAAAGAAAAATTATTTGGTAGATAGATATTAACAAAAGGAAAGGAGATGATAAAATGGGAATCCATGCGGAAAAGACTGATTGATGGTGCACAGTTACAGAGAGAGAAAGAGAGGGAGAGAGAGAGAGAGAGTGAGAGTGAGAGAGAGGAAGGGACTGACGCGAGGCTACCACCAATTTGGCAAATGTCTTGGTCGACAGAATTTGCTCAGCCAGTGGGAGAGTGAGAGAAAGACAGAGAGAGAGAGAGAGATTCCAAAAAGTGAAAGTAATAGTCTCCAATATGAGATTTTTAACATGTTGGTTAGATGATTGCACGCAGAGAGAAAACATAGGGAGCCCAAAGACTGCAAGAGATGGATATAATAATGTTGATAAAGTAGGGGATGTAGAGGAATCGTAAGGGAAAAAGTAAATGTGTGAAATAGATAGGGAGAGATAAACAAGTACGGTAGATATATAATACAGAATAAAGAACACTCAAAGAAAGCAATTTGGGTAATATGAAGAAAAGGGACTATAATCTAGTAAACAAAACTAAGAAGGAAGAAGGACAGATAAAAGAAAGAGGGAGAATACATCAGAAAAAGGAGAGAAAGATTCGGTATGAGAATGGAAGCAGGGAAGATAATGGAGGGAAGAACTGAAATGGAGGGAAGAACTGAAATGGAGGGAAGAACTGAAATGGAGGGAAGAACTGAAATGGCAGAGAGAGATATATACGAGTAATGCTTTAAAGGGTGACGAGGATAGGTTTTGGCAACATTGAGCAAATATTTAGTCAACATAAATACGAAGGCAAGAGAAAGAGGAAAGAAATAACTAAAGAAGCGTCATGAAAGTCGGAATAAAGTGACACGAGAGAAAGAGATTGTCCATGGATTTACATAGATACACAGGCCATACAGATCTTACGATCCCTGCGAGGTGGCCAGGACTTAATCCTAGTAAAGATAGCAACCCTTAGAGTAAGGACAAGCAGAAGGAAAGGATAACAGAAATGAGGGCTCCCTCCCCACCCTCCGAGCCCTCTGGCAATTTTCCGTATATAAAAACAGTTAATGAAATTAATAACCTTGCAGGGCTTCGAAATCGCCTGAATGAATTTACAGAATAGTTAGAAAAGGAAATGTCATGCATACCGTCTTTTTGTTTTTGTTTTCTTTCCCTTTTGCTCTCTTCAATTGAAAACAGTGTTAATTTCAACCAGGTTCTTGCATCAGTAATTATTATTTACTCCAGACCAACTTCTCTATGGTATGAGTCTTACCTTTTTCTTCTAAATGTGTCTATTGAGCCACTGTTTATAGCTTCATTGAAAAGATTATTCATTCACCAATTATACCGTGCGTGAAGCAATGTCTAGTTGTGTCTAGTTTCGCTTTCCTGCCTATTCGTCTTTTAATTTTTTCTTCTTCTGGAAGTTTGGCAATTTTAAAAGAGTGCTGGCATCTGCGTTACTAAATCCCTTTAAAATCTTAAAATATTCTATCAGCTGTCCCCTTATTCTCCGTTTGTTAACCAAAAAAAGATCGCGTTCTCTAATCTCTCATTGTATGGTTTATAACTAAGGGGTGGGATTAATCTTGTTGATCTACGCTGAACGGATTCGAGTTTTACCTTGTGATTTATCAAGTAAGGAGACCAGAGCTGCACAGGATACTCTGCAGCCTTACAATACTTTTGCATATACGTATAACTTTGTCTTTGCTAAGACAATGACAATTTCTTCTAGTGAATTCTAGTGCTCTGCATGTTTTGTTCGGGCTGCTGCTGTGCATTGGCTTCTAGATTATAGATTTTTATTTATAGTACTCCTAGTTATTTTATCTGTGATAGGCTCTTTACCTTTCTTCATTCATATAATATTCATATAATATATAGCTATGGGAGCCTATTTATTGTATATGGCATTTGCTTACATTAAAGAGCATCTGCCAATTATATCGCTTTCTGAGATTATTACGTTTCCTATGTTAGTGTCGTCGGTAAATATGGAAGTTATATTCTTGATATTTTTTTCTATATAATTTATATATATTGTGAATAAACTTGGACCCAGTACAGAGCACTGGGGGACTCCACTAGTCAATGGAATCCAAGCTGATTCTGCTCCATTAATAATTACTCTCTACTTTTTTTTTTAGAGAGAGAGAGAGAGAGAGAGAGAGAGAGAGAGAGAGAGAGAGAGAGAGAGAGAGAGAGAGAGAGAGAGAGAGAGAGAGAGAGAGAGAGAGAGAGAGAGAGAGAGAGAGAGAGAGAGAGAGAGAGAGAAATGGGGGGGGGGGTAAGAGTTAGAGTCAGAGTTAGCTGTTGGATTTGAAGGAAGGATAACAATTTGTGAGCCAGGCTAGGGGTTGATGAAGGTCCGGTGATAAATGGTGAAGAACATGGTCATGTCATGGGACGCTGATGAATGGTCACAGTGAGAGAGACAGAGAGAGAGAGAGAGAGAGAGAGAGTACAAAGGAGTACAAAGGAAATCAAGCAACAACAGATCCAGTCACCCTTCTAGGTTGCTTGTCCTCCAAAACACTGAGGATCAAGTGTCCAAACAGTGGTTTAGAGTGGGTAAGGGAACATTGGAAAGGGAATTACTGCCCTGGAACTAATGTCCGTGGCAGGATTAGGAAGTTAGTAGGGGACAGATGGGTTAGTAACTGAGGGGGGGATAAAATAAAGTTATTCATTTACAAACGCAGTCAGTCGCGGGTTTGATGCGAGATATTTGTCTATGCGGAGTTTAAATGAATCAACGGTGATGCAGTCTATAACGTTTTGGGGAAGCCCATTCCACAAGTTGACAACTCGATTGAAGAAGAAATTCTTAGATTCGTGCGAGTTAAAAGATTTACCAATAATTTTGCAACCGTTTCCCCGCGTGTAATTAGATTGGTCGATAGTGAAGTACTTACTACAGTTCATATTGTCGATGCCTTTGATGATTTTGAACACTTGAATTAAGTCGCCTCTTAATCTGCGCTGGGTTAAAGGAAATAGATTTAATTCTCTAAGACGCTCTTCGTATGGTTTGTTCTTTAGGCTAGGTATCATTTTGGTAACTCTACGTTGAACTCGTTTAAGCTTGTTTATATCTTTTTGGTAATAAGGGCACCAGGATTGAACGCAGTATTCCAGAAGAGGGCGGACTAAGGAATTGTAAAGGGTTAGGATAACTTCTTTGGATTTATGCTCAAATGACCTGCCTATAAAGCCAATTATTTTGTTTGCCTTCTTAACAACTTCTGAACATTGTTGACTCGGTTTTAGGTTACTCGATATTGTTACTCCCAGATCGGTTTCTCTGTTTACATTCTTAAGCTGAGTGCCATTCATCGAATAGTTTGCTTTCTCATTTAGGTATCCGATATGTAGTACTTTACATTTATCCGCATTGAAACTCATTTGCCAAATTTGGGCCCAACATGACAATTTATCTAGATTGTGTTGCATATCGTCAACTTGTTCTTTTGAGAGTACGCTATTTGCAATTTTTTGTATCGTCAGCAAATTTTGAGATTGTACAGGTGAGACCCTCATCTATGTCGTTGATGTAAATTAGAAAGAGAATTGGTCCTAGTACCGATCCCTGGGGTACCCCGCTACTTACATTGGTCCATTTTGATGCAGCCTTACCGTTTATGACTACTCTTTGCTTTCTGTCGCTGAGCCAATTTTCAATCCATTTCAACACACCGTCTTGTATTCCATGCGCTTTTAGTTTTAGCAGTAAACGTTTGTGGGGAACTTTGTCAAAGGCCTTTTGAAAATCAAGGTATATAATATCTACAGCTTTACTCTCATCGTAGAGGTTGAGGATATCGTGGAAGAAGTCTAAGAGGTTTGTTAAACAGGAACGTTTTTTACGAAAGCCGTGTTGAGTATCTTTAAGTATGTTATTTTCCTCTAAGTGATTTACGAGTCTGTCTCGTATGACCGTTTCTAGCATTTTACATACAACTGAGGTTAAGCTAATTGGACGATAGTTACTGGGTAGGGATTTGCTGCCTTTTTTGAATATCGGTGTTACGTTGGCTAGAGAGAGAGAGAGAGAGAGAGAGAGAGAGAGAGAGAGAGAGAGAGAGAGAGAGAGAGAGAGAGAGAGAGAGAGAGAGAGAGAGAGAGAGGAGAGAGAGAGGAGAGAGAGAGAGAGAGAGAGAGGAGAGAGAGAGGAGAGAGAGAGAGAGAGAGAGAGAGAGAGAGAGAGAGAGAGAGAGAGAGAGAGAGAGAGAGAGAGAGAGAGACTGAGAATGAGTGAGAGAGAACCTGACTAATGAAAGGGTAGAGCTGGCTTGAGTGGGAGATTAGAGAGAAATACTTAAAGTGGTGAATGAAAAATAAATGACATTTCAGCGAAGTTGATGGAGAACTACAGAAAGTGGCAAACCTACTTTGGTCTACTGCACCTATGTTGTTTTGTATACACACTATTGTGAAAGTGAAATGTTAGTGAAACAATACTTCACCGAAGTAATAATATACACTAGTGAATATTGTCGATATTCTGTATTAATCACTTTTAACAAGTCACAAAGTGAATCGGCTCCCCATTTTACTTGTCCTTAACCCCTTTCGTACCGGTGACATCCTTTTCATCATATTCTGGCAACTATTAGACGATTTAACTCAGCTTACGAAGGACGTCTCCAAGTAAAAGGCTTCAAATTATCTCAATTAATCCTTTTAGCTACCACATGTCCTTCTAAGGCTTCATAACATTTTGTAAATATAGAGAAGATAAAATAATAACGACGTCGGCGGTACAGAAGGGGTTAATATTACAAGTATGATTATGTATGTGATAAGTTGAATATCTGCCCATTAGTTACATCCATTATTCCGAAATATATGATCCATTTTTATTGTTATGTGTATGAAGGAGATAGAAGGTAGTGCTGCCTGTCACCTGATAAGTTGATGAGACAAATGCTTTGGACTGTACCGTTTCCAGAAGTGCGGTATGGGTGGAACCTCCTTACACTTGCGAATAGTACTCAATACATTGACGCGCTGTGCTCGTGTACAGAGCAAGATCAAGAACCCGCAGAGACAGTTGAGCACACCTAACTTCTGGGAAGCTGTTTTAACAAGAATAATTTGATATATACCTATTGATGTGTTATTTAACTCTGTATTGAAAAATGCACAACACAAATGTCATGTACTCTACATGACCAAAATATTATTTGTTATTATACATAATATTATAATCGGAAACGCCCAATGAAGAGAAAACACTTACGGAGTAAGCAGACAGATTATAATTTAGAAATAAGTCAAGAATATTGGCCCGATCTCAAAGGCAGTTATGGATACGAGTAGAGTGTTTTACTAACTGCTCTAGGTCATTTTGGATAGACAAAATGTATACTTGTTCACCTGGTTAGTCAGTGAAATGAGCGGTGGTGAATATTGAATTCACCCAAGATGGAGATTTCAGAGAAGGGAGAGATGGATAGAATGTGTTCCACTTTGGAGGTAGGATAGTCTAAGAATTTTGGATAGGGTGTAGCATTAGGGGAGAGATAAACAGCACAAATATATTTAGCTTGAATGTGGCCAGAGAGTTGAAAATTCATTAGCGTCAAAGTTGGGAACACGAGGGCAAGAAAGATTGTTGCGCACATACACACAACACCCACCTTTGGCTTGACACAGAGGATAGAGAGTGTAGGTGCCTCAGTCAACTGGGTTTCAGTAAGAAAGAGATCAGGTTTGTTGGAGGAGAGTTTGATATATTGGAAAGGGGCATAGTGTGCTTTTGTGGTGTAGTGTTAACCCACACAGTACCAAGGACGTCCTCTTCATCATATTCTGGCAACTATTAGACAATTATATTCAGCTTAGGAAGAACCTCTAGCAATTATTAAGGCTTCCAACTATCTCCACCATCCCTTTTAACTACCACAGATCCTTACTAAGTTGCATGTTATCGTCTAAATATATCTAGAATAAAGTATATCACACGTCGCTGGTACTCAAAGGGTTAAGGAAAGAGAATGTTTGTGAGAGTTAGCTGGATTACTCGCTGTGTATGTGAGGCAGAAAGAAAATCTGTAAGAGAGGCCAAGCAAATGAAACATGAGTTCCAGCAACTCCTTATCGTATGTCTATAGCCTCTCCTAGGTATTGCCCTGTTTAATTTGTGCCTACAGTCTCCCCCTGAGCCGACAATATACTGGGTACTGAGACTCCTACGCCCATCCACCAGAAAAGGATAACACAATTAATAATAGTAGATGAAGACACCAAACTATGGTAGATAGGAACGCTTTGCAACCTTTCTAATAATAGAACATAATAATAATTATAATAATAATCATAATACTAAAGTCAGCGGTTGAGAGAATTAGAAAAGCCAAATAAAGATGACATATACACTATCAATAACATAGTCCTCTCCACGCAAGTAAACTGTATGTTGCATGTAGCGGTGGTTTTCCCGTTTCCTTCCCTGTTAACCCTCTGGTATTATAACTAACACGAGGCTCTGTTACGGCGCCGGAGAGAAAGGTGTAAATGTTATGGCCGGCACAATTTTTTCTCGGCGGTTGTGGAGGGAGTCGTTGCGGTTTGGTGAATTTTAGTTGTGGTGGTTTTGGTTATTGTAATATCTGTTTGGTATTTGCTCTTGTTGTTAAAGTGGCTTTGGATGTTGTTGAATTGGCTTGAATTATAGTTGTAGATATTTGGGTTATAGTTGAATCAGTTGTACTTGCCGCTGTTTTAGTTGTAACAGCAGATGACTGTATAGTGGTGGTGATTGTGTGATGATGCTGGTTGTAGACTACTACTAGTTATTGAGGTTATTGTAGGAGTTGTGAGTTGGTGAGATAGTAGTTTGGTAGTAAGAGTGCTCGTAGCAAGTATGGTTAAAGTGATGGTAGAAATGGTAGTGACGATATGCAAAACTGAACTGAAATTGATAGTGGTATTAGTTGTGGTATATAATGGTAAAAATGACTCTGGTAGCTGTTGTTGGTGGTGGTGAACTAGGTGGACGTAGGGAAAGTTGTTTAAATAAACTCTGAACAAATTTAAGAATAAGTTCAAACACCATTTAAGGAGGAACACTTTATTTGGTGGTGGTGGTGGTGGTGGTGGTGGTGGAAATGGGTTTAAGTACAATTTAAGTGGCATTGGTGATGGGGTGGTGAGGGAGTACGGAAATTGGCGCCGGAGTTGGTGTGTTGGTGATGGTGATAGGGATGGTTGAACTAAAACTGGTGGTGGTGGCGACGGTGGAGAAGGCGGTGGTGGTGGTGATGGTGCTGGTAGTACTGTTGGTATTGGTGATAAGTTGGTTAAACTGAAACGTTCATTACGGTAATGGTAACAAGAAAGGTGGGTTGTGAATTAGAAAGGTGGTGAAGGGGTGGTGTTATTATTGGCGGTGCGGATGGGGAAAGTGGTGGTGATAACAACTATTGATCTGATGCTGGTGTTATTATTAGTGGCGTACTAGTAGTAATGGCGGTGGTGAATACAATAATCTCTAAGACTTATGGTGGCGGTGGTTGAGGATGGTGGTGGTGTTCGTAAGTGCGGCAGTGAGGATGGTGGTGGTGGTTGTGGTGGTGATAAGAAACAGTAAGGCAAAACTGGTTATTTGTGGTGGCGATGATGATGAAGGCAATAAAAGTATTGCACTAGAATCAGTTATTTGTATTGCTGGAGGTAGCTGTTGTGGTGATGGTAGCTGTGGTTGAAGTAGTGAGGTTGATGGTGGTGGAGATTAGACAGATTGAACTAGAACCGGTTATTTGTGATGATGACGAAGGAGAGAGAGAGTCGGGGAGGGAGAGAAGTAAGAGCGAGGGAGTTTACACAACCCAGGTTTCAGTTGACTCGATTATGGGTAAGGAGGCCAGGGCGCAATTATGGAGATTGGGTAGAGGTTGGGAGGGCAGTCAGAGGTGAGGATGGTGGTGGTGGTGGATGGGTCGAGGAGGGAAGGGCTCATAATTTTCTCCCCTATTTTATTGGTGTGAGGAGATATGAACACCTAGGCCACATTATTCAAAATTCCGAGGGCATGGTTTAACCCTTTCAATTCGATGGGTCGTTATAATTGCTATATGGATAACTTTTCTTGGTAGTGGTGGATGGGTCGAGATTGGAGAGGCTGATCATATCGTCCCCCATTTTATTGCAGGGATGAGGCATGAACAAATCTCCTGTCACATTAGTAGGGGCTCTATTGGCACTCATTATTTTCTGCCATTATATTGCTGGGGGAAGACATGGACGTCTGAATAACTTCATTATTTAACCTCTTCAGTAGAGTATAGGACGGCGTTCAAAGATGGGTGGTAGGAAGCTCCAACGGCACTCATTTGTTCCCTTATTATATTGTTGGTAGAAAATGCAGCATGAAACCTCTCTAACAATATAATTTAACCTCTGCAGTAGTGCTTGACAGGTCGGTCAGGGGTGGAATATCTAATTACAGGAAGGAGATTTATACAGCTCTCCTGTCACATTTCCCAAGATTGTGAAGGAAAGGTTTAGCTTTTGCAACGATAGTTCATTTTCGTTACGTTCAGGCTGTCTTACTAGACGAGTTTACCTGACGTAGGAAGCAGTTAAAGGGGGGATGGATGGGGATGGAGGCTTTAGATTGCACTCCTCATTCTGTCTTCATTTTGTGTCTGAGAGGAGATATGAACACCTTTCCAACCACCTAATTTATCCCTTACAGTTCAATGACATCCTTTTGATGTTGTCCTGGCTCTCATTCGATGATTTCACACAATTCAGGAAGTACCTGTGGCGAAAGCCAAAACATGAGAGTTTGTATCTGTCTGATTCCTCGAGTTCTTTGGTATGCTCTTTCCTAACGTTAATCTGGTTCAAATACAAAAATACGACTCACTATTGAAAGTGTTAAGACTATAAGGAGATTCATCAACCCTGTTCAATTGAGGCTGATTCTAGATGATATATATTCAATTTAGAAAAGTTCTCTACTTATCAAGTAATTGATCGGAAGTTGCATAATTCTCTATTTGTTTTTTATAGCGGGGATAAAATTATCAGCTGTTGATTCCTTTTTAACACTGGCAGTCGTATGCAGAACGAGTGCGGCTCATTAACACGTTTGCTTTGCTGTCAATAGGTAGAAGTTTGACTTCTCTGATCATCCTTTAAGTAACAATGAAAGAAGAAAGGAAAGCAAACACAATATAGAAAAGTTCTATGTGCCTAAAGGCATCCTCCATTCATAAAATATGTGTATATATTGATATTTGTATACTTCATAAAATGTTCTAAAAACTGACAGCATACATTAAGAAAATATGCCATCATATAACAAGTGATTATATAATGTATAACATTTAATAAGTCTTACATTGCAATGACTTGAATACATAAGAATATATATTATTATTGAGGGAATAAGAACCAACTTTTCAAACCGTTTGTCTTTCCCATAAATTATGATAATTGAACCACGTACAGTACGGTAACGCAAATCATAATTTATCATGGCTCACACTAGACAATTATCTATCTATCTATCTATATGCTCAGGCCCAATCCCCATTTTGGGGGTAGCCGACTCAAGACAGAGCAAGAACAGGGAAAACACAAAAAAAAACATAAAACAAAAAAATAAACACAGATAAAAAACACAAACTCTCACACATCCAGGTCACCCAGGAGAAGACCCAGAGACCAGGGTTACCAAGGTCGCTCCAGCACTCCCCCGGCCCCTGACCACCCGGAGAGGTTCCGATCTCGGCAGGCAGACATGCAGCGGAGCCAAAGCCACAAGCCCTCCCACCACACTTCCAGGCACACCCTTCATGGAAGTGTGGTGGGAGGGCTTGTACAATTATACTAAGCTTAATATATCATGAACCTACTGTATAGTATAATATGTTTGTTCCAGCGAACGGTAAATTGACATGTGGCCATCATGAGTATTTATCCATTAAGAAGATTGTGAGCGAAATATGTTATGCATTATGAAAAATTGACGTTAGCATGATGCAGAGACATCGTAGTTTAATAGTTATTCCATTAAATATAACAAAAATAAGCTGCTAAGGGGTTCAATTTACCGTCGGCTGAAATACAATCGACTGTACTGATTCCCATAGGTTCTTCGAAAAATATATGAATTCATGAATGATAGCCGGAAGCGTAACTGAGCAAGTTAAATGGAATAGGAAATTGAAAAATGAGTAAACATAGCGGTGAAGTAAAGGAATTATAGTAACCAATAGTGCAAACGAAAATTAACCCCTTCTCTACCAGGGCGACGTCCTATATATTATATTTTGGCAAGTATTAGACGATTTTATTCAGCTTAGGAAGGACATCTACCCATTCAAAGACTACCGACTATTTCAACTCATTCTTTTAGTCACCATATATCCTTCCTAAGCTCCATCACATCGTCTAAACGTAGCTTAAATCAAATAAAAGAGATGTCGCTGGTACAGAAAGGGTTAATGCAGATGTAACGTAAAGGAATAACTAATTAAGTAGACATCTAATAGGAGATAGAATGGAAGCAACTTAATTAAATGGGAAAATAAAAATATCCAGCAAAGACGCAACATGAGTGAAAACAAAGAAACTCAATTGGTGGAAGTGTCAGTGAAATGGGTAAACGGGGAAGTGAGTGAAATGGACAAGTTTGTGGTAATGGAAAGTTCGCTCATTACGAGAGACCCCCAGAGCGCGGCTGTAAATAATTGGTAAAAGGGAGCGAAAGAGTGTGTGGTGGTAATGGGTGGTTGGCTCGTTAGTTGGGGGGCGAGGTGGGCGGGTGGGTGGGGGTGAGATGGTCGTGGAGTGTGGGTGGGAGAGGTTGATGGAGTGAGTGGGGTGGGCGGACGGGATTGATGGGGTAGTTTTATGGGCTTGATGGGGGAGGTTAGTGTTTCTGTGGTTGGTTATATTAATTTGGTGGTTGGGGTGAGTAGAAGGCTTTGATGAATGAGATGAGATTTTCTGCTGGTGATATCATTGCCGTGGCTGGAACTAGTTGAGTGAGATGGATATGGGGATTGGTAGATTGGATAGGAGAGGTTGGATGGGTGGACTAGTGGGGTTGCTGGTAAAAGGGAGCGAAGCAGTGTGTGGGTAATTGGCTCGTTAGTTGGGGGTAATTGGGATTGGTCGGGTGTGGGTGAGATGGGAGGAAGGAGTGGAATATGTGGGAGGACATATTGCAGCCTTGGGTGAAAGAGAAAGCTTCTTGTTTAAATATTTTATTTTTCCTTACGATGAGTGAATCAAATTGGTAAGATAAATAATACATATTATTTGAATAGGTTGGAAGCTGGGACGAAGTGAATGGTTGAGTGGAAGGGATTGATCTGGATGGTGTAAAGAGTTTGTAAGGTGAGTGAAAGGAGTTAACAAGAAGGATGGGAGTGAATGGTCTAGGTGACTAGCTAGTTAGTTAAGGGCTAAGTGGGTGGATGGGTGGTTGGAGGTATGGGAGTGGTGAGGTGTGGGTGACTATGGGAGGAAGGGGTGGGTAGGGTGAACGGACGGTATTGATGAGGTAGTTATGAGGAGTTAGTGGGCTTGGTGGCTGTTTCTGGGGTTGTTATTGTATTATGGTGGGTGGGGTTAGGTGTGTGTGTGTGAGGGATTGATGTAGTACGTGAGCGGTGTTTCTACGGTTGGTGATAATATCGCAGTAGGTGATACAAGTTAAATAGATGGGTGAAAGGAGTTGGTGAGATGAATAAGATGGGTAGTAAATTGAATGGGAGAGGATGGGTGGGGTGGTCTACTGTAGCTGCAGATAAAAGGGAGCGAAAAATCATGTGGTCCTAATAGGTGGTTGTATCTTTAGCAAGGGATAGTTAGGGATCGTTAGGTGGGGGTGGGGGTGGGCGTGTCAGGAATGGTGGGGTGTGTGGGAGGGTTTGGTGCCTTGGGAGAGAATGAAAGCCTCTTGTTTTTTCATCGATGAGTGAAAGGAGTTCGTAAGATGGATGGTAGCTAATATTTGAGTAGGTTGGCGTGTGGAGACTAAGTGCATTGGAAGGGGTTGGGGGTAGTAGGGGTTGGTATGGAGAGTGCAACAGGTTTGTATGGTGAGAGGTACTTGTAAAAAAATGCCACAGAGGGTGTTGTTGTAATAGTTGAATAGCTCGCTATTTGGATACCGGGTGGGCGGTAAGTGGGTAGAGTTGATTGTTGTGTGTGGGTGGAATTGGTGGAGTATATGGGAGGGGATACTGCGTTGGATGAGTGATAATTTCTTACTTGTTATTTTTCTGATGATTTGTGTAAGGAGTTTGCAAGATGGATAGTTGGAATTATTTGAGTGTGTTGGTAGGGTTAGAGGATGGATGCTAAGTGGGTCGGAGTGATTGATGGGGAGGGTATAAGGGGTTTATATGGTTGGAGTAAAACTTTGGTATAAGGGGGCCAAAGAGTGCGTGATTGTAATGGAAAGTTAGCTCTGTTAAATTAATTGGAGATTAAGTGGGTGGGCGGGCTGTAGGTTGGTTTTGAGGTGGGAGATTTTTTCTGTTCTATATGAGTGAGGGAGACAAAAGGAAGAACTGCCTGTGCCGAGTGCCTCCCCCAGAGTTGACAGAGTGACAGGGCCAAACTCAAGGGACGTTCGAGCCAAAATGATTGGACACACGGTGTTTGAAACAATTTAAGTCATAGGATGAGGGAAAGACTGAGTGTGGGAGTGAGTTCCAGAGTTCAGCTGTTGAATAGAAGAAAGATTGAGAATAACGTTTCACTCTTGGGTTGGAGAGTTGCACAGAGTAGAGGTGGGATTGTGTTGGAAGACGGGTGCTACGTGCTCTACGAAGAGAGGCGGTATACACTGAGAGAGCTCTGAGGAACACTGGTTATTGCAATAGCGGTAGAATAGTGAGAGATAAAGTGAGAGAGAGACCGGATTGGGGCTAAGCGGGGAATAAATGTTTGGATGAGATATTGGCGCCGGATTATAATTTTGATGTGTGTCTGTTTGGTGAGTGAATGTTTTTTGGACAGATTTATGAAAGGGATTCTTTGGGTGGCTGGACGGTGTTGATGTGATGGGGTCGTAGCAGTGGGTGAGAGAGGTATTTCCAGTGAGTAAAATGGGAATAGGGTGTAAATGGTTGCTGGAGTGCATAATAGTACTATTTAAAGTAGTTAAGAGGAGTAGGAGATAGGTTGGTCAGATGAATTGGTGATGTGGGTGGGAGGGGTTAGGGATTTGTGTGGGAAGGGTTTGTGAGGTAGATGGGGGTGTTTCCAAGAGAGGGGTTCCTTAGGATGGGAGCAGATATTGTGTGGGTAATGGGAGGGGTTATTGAATACACGGATGGGTTGATGAAATTGGTTTATTGTGATTGAGCCTAAGCATAGGTAGTGGTGGGTAAAGTTTTGTTGGCGGCAGAGATGTAGCTGTGTGATGGACTGGGATTGTGTGTCGAATAGTAAGATAGTGGTGAGGATGCACTGACTTTGTGGATATTTTGGGTGAGGAAGCAGATGGATTATCTATCTTGAATATTTTTAGATTATAATCGTAAAGGAATGAGAGTGCATATACCGGCATATTTGTACACAGGCACACATTCATGTACGCACGGAGGGACGTGCTCAAACACAACCACTCACTCTCACTCTCACTCTCTCTCTCTCACACACATACACACACTTCTGGCCATTAAGAAGCAGGACGCACTACAACTTTTAATGTCATGCTAAACCGAGAAACTGCATGTGATTGGCGTTAATTGCACACTTTAACTACTCTGCACAGCACCCACTCTCACCCACGCCTTACTCCCTCCCTCACCCGCTCTCCCACGCACCCTACTCTCCACCACATCCATTCTTGCTTCCACCACCCCCAAATACTTTCTCCCAATCCCCACTCTCCACTGCACCCTATGCTCTTTTATAACTACTCTCCCAATCATCCCATTCCCCCACATTCACTCTCTTCCTTACGTACTCTCCCCTTTCCCTTGCAGACTCTCGCCCCTCTCCCTTACGCCCCACTCTCCCCACAAGTCAATCACATCTTGGACCTGCCTGTCCTTGGCGTTAATTGCACACTCTAAACTGTGCTCCCCCTTTCCCTATTATTCCTATTTCTACATGCCCATTTTCCCCACCTCTACACTCAGTCTCCCCACAACTCAATCTTTCCTTCCCAAACTTTCCCACCCCCATTCGACGCACTCCACTTCACTGTCCCTGCCTCATTCGTCCCACCCAAGACTATTTATACCCCACTCCTTCTTTCACAATATCCCTCTTCCCTCTGACTCCCTACCTCACTCCCCTACCCCTACCCGGTCTAATCCCCCACTCTCCTCAGACCGTCTCTCCCCACTCGTCGTTAATCACCCTTTTAACCTCCCCTCTCGTTTGTGTAATTATGTCTTTTCTCTCCCCCGACACTTCCGCCTCTCACCTGTCACTCTCCGCTTCCATGTCACCTTTCTTCTTGCTATTCTTGGTGTATGAGGAATTTGTACTTGTAGTATTATTGTATGGTTATAATATGGAGGTTCTGCTCATGGGCTACTGATTTTCTGCTTGTGTGTTTTTGTAAGTTTGCATGGTGTGTGTGTTTTAGGTTTTTTGTGTCATGTGTGTGTGTGTGTGTGTGTGTGTGTGTGTGTGTGTGTGTGTGTGTGTGTGTGTGTGTGTGTGTGTGTGTGTGTGTCTGGTTAGAATAATGTGTGCCTATGGTGGAAATATCTGTTTGTGTTTCCGTGTGTGTGTGTATGTGTGTGTTTACATTCTATCTATATCAGTCTCTGCTGACTCTCTTGATGCTTACCTTAATAATACACTTTTTATATAGTTATGCTTGACTTATTTGTGTGTCTCTATCTTCTTCTTTGTTCATACTCTGTCTATGAATCTATATATCGCAGGAGGTATCACAAGGGGCGTTATCGTCAATTTCCGATGGCCAACATATTGTTTGCAACATTTCCGAGATTATGTGCATTGGTATCGCAAACTCGGCTGAACATATGTAATTTCGGTAACATAAATCTGTAAATGTTTAAATCATGAATTGCCAGACCAGAACTGCCTATGAGAGTTGAAGGACAACTTGCTCGTTTGGGTACATGCCATCTTTACTGCGTCTGTCCGCCAGTATATGTCCTCAAAGAAAATCTAATGGGAGGTCCCTGATAAAAATGTGTTGGCACGTTCTCCTTGGCTCCATGGATGAATTGTTTAAGTTTGGGTGCAGAAACAGTCAGGAATATTAAATTCTTCCACACGATGAATTCTTATGGAATTTAATATATTGGTCAGTGAATATCGTGTAGTATTAGCCAAGCATGTGAAATGCAGGAATCGTAAATACTTGCTCTGTTTGCCTAATGTTTTGTGTTCTTCCGATATAAATAATATGGCCTATATCCTACAGTATGTTTTCATTTGGTGGAAAATTAACTCTCTAGACAGATGATTTCTTGCTACTTCATTGAAAAACAAGAAACAACGATATTTTCATCATTAACAACACATTTCATTACAAAATGTTCTCAATAGCCGAGTGATTAAAATTGTATCATGGCAATGTACCGTCATCTGAACAACTAAACTAGTAACTTAAATAATTCCATAACTGTGTAGGCAACCCATAGTTTGCATAAACATACATTTTGTTCTCACAGTTTTTCTGCTATTCCTTTCTACCTACCTTTTTTGTCCATTGTCATTCATTTCTCTCTCCCAATCACATTCAGTTACTCCAGTCAATTTCGCTTCCCTTCACTCTGTTCAATCATCTCCTCAATTTAACCAATCACTCCCGCACGACTTTTTCACTCACCATCACTACCTTTCCATCTTTTTCACTCACTTTCACACTCTCTCTCTCTCTCTCTCTCTCTCTGATATATAAATATGCAAATAGTTAAGGTAGGGGGCGGAGTTAGCTAGCATTACGGTGTTATACTACACGATATCAAACACACTCATCAAAATAATATTAGTTTAGATGGAGCACAATGAGAAAGGGAAAAGGGAAACGAAGAAAGAATGGAAGGTAAGGAGAGAATAGGGAAGGCGGTAGGGTAATGGGTCATCTACAGTATAGTCGTATCGGTATTCACACCTCAATAGGGAAGGAGGTAGGGTAATGGGTCATCTACAGTATAGTCGTATCGGTATTCACACCTCAATAGGGAAGGAGGTAGGGTAATGGGTCATCTACAGTATAGCCGTATCGGTATTCACACCTCAATAGGGAAGGAGGTAGGGTAATGGGTCATCTACAGTATAGCCGTATCGGTATTCACACCTCAATAGGGAAGGAGGTAGGGTAATGGGTCATCTACAGTATAGTCGTATCGGTATTCACACCTCAATAGGGAAGGAGGTAGGGTAATGGGTCATCTACAGTATAGTCGTATCGGTATTCACACCTCAATAGGGAAGGAGGTAGGGTAATGGGTCATCTACAGTATAGTCGTATCGGTATTCACACCTCAATAGGGAAGGAGGTAGGGTAATGGGTCATCTACAGTATAGCCGTATCGGTATTCACACCTCATTAGTGTGATAGTCCAAGGCGGTGGTGACAGATCTACATATTCCTCAGAGAGAAGGGTAAAAGGGTGAAAAGGCACTTCTGGCCGCAACTGTACTTATATATATATATATATATATATATATACTTGTTTTATGTGAATGAAGGAGACAAAAGGCAAACCTGCCTGTAACAAGTGTCTCCCTAAAGTTGAATGACTGACAGAGAGACAAATTCAAGTTACTTTAGAGTCAAGATGTCTGGTCCCCCAGAGCTTGAAGCAGTTTAAGTCATAGGTTGAGGGACAGACAGATGTAGAGTGAGAATTACAAAGCTTACTTATTTAGTAGACAAATACTGGGCAAATTGGATAAGTCTTGGGTTAGAGAGTTGGATGGAATAAGGGTGTGAGAGGCGGGTGCCCCCCACTCCTCGTAAAGGAGGAGGTACACTGAGAAAGCTCTACACAATACTGATTATCATAATAGCGGTAGAATAGTAAGAGAGAGCATACATTGCGGTGATTTGATGGGAAGAAAATGCTCCCCACACATACGAACAATATTAAATACATGGGCGAAGTGTGTCACTGTACAGAACAAGAAGCTGTGCAGGGGTGAACAAAACACAGCCACACAGCCACAGCCCCACACACACACACACAGCCACAGCCACACACACACACACACACACACACACACACACAACCACACACACACACACACACACACACACACACACACACACACACACACACACACACACACACACACACACACACACACACACACACACACACACACACACCCACACACACACACACACACACACACACACACACACACACACACACACACACACACACACACCACACACACACACACACTCACACACCCACACACACACACACACACACACACACACACACACACACACACACACCCACACACACACACACACACACACACACACACACACACACACACACACACACACACACACACACACACACACACACACACACACCACACACACACACACACACACACACACACACACACACACACACACACACCACACACACACACACACACACACAACACACACACACACACCACACACACACACACACACACACACACACACACACACACACACACACACACACACACACACACACACACACACATTATCAACGAATTCACTTTCTTCATCACATCAATCTCTCCTTACACGTTTTTTGTTCAATACTATGCACTCGCTGTCACTCGTTATCCTCACTCTCCTTCTCCAATATTCTCTTCCTCACTCATTTCATTTTTACATTTTTCACTCATCATTCCCACCGCGTTTCTTATTGTTACATTGTCTAGTTAATATCAAATTTAATCTCTACTTGGCATTTCTTATTACATTAACGCACCTTTATCTTATTTGTATTCACTTTTGCTTGCGCTATCCTAACACCCAACCATGTCCTAGCTTCCTAACGACACGACAGATTGTTCCCTTAATTCTTCTCGTCAACAGTGGTCAGACAGCTTGTGATTTAAACTTTGAATATAGTTATGTTTCCTAAATTAAGCTAACTTCGAGTGATACCTATTGACTATTTCTACCGTTTATTTCTCTTGCACCACTTCCTTGTGACTGTTAAGCTCTCATGTCACTCTGTCCACTCAGTTCAGTCGTCTTTTTCCCTTTCACGCATTTATGACGCAGAGGTTGCCAGATTAGCAATAAGAAATAGAGTTCTCTCACTCTTATAATTACCTCTCCAAAATTAGTTTTCTGCCCACAGCTAACTCAAAGACAACTGCAGAGGTTGCTGTAACTAAACAAAAGGTTTCTAAATACCCCTGATGGTAACAAAGGCTTTAAAGTATCCCCAATAGGCTCAAAATCGAGTCATATGTCGGAGAGGGTTAACTACCCTTTGCAGTTGCTATTGTTACGGTATTTGCTAGCAGTGAAAACTATTATATATAAATTACAAGGAACATAACGTCTTGATATTCTCAACGGCCAGAATGATATAGCTAAACTAACCATGAGACGAGCAATAATGTCCAGTCGCGTGAACTACACTGATTCAGTAAAGTGTTTTCAAATTGAGCTTTTGATGTGTCTAAAGTTTCCAGAGAGAAAAGAAGAGAAACTATAACCTAAATGTGTTTTGCTCCTCCTCACTGATGGTTGTATTACACACACACATACACACACACACATATTAGATAACGTGGGCTGTGATGCACGTATATTATATTTTATTATGGCTTATTTATGAAACGATGTACCTTATATAAAATTACACCCCCAATATATACGGTATATATATATATACAGTATGTGTGTGTGTAATAATAACAATAATAATAATAATCGGTTTATTTCAAGCCGGCAGCCAATGGGGCTGAAAATACACAGACTTAACCTAGATCTTATCCTAAGGGATCAACAGACTGATCCTGACAGCTAACGAGAGCGCCTACATACTCCCAAGGGACGTGGGCAGGAGACTTTGTGGGTCCCCCGAGACGATCCGCCCAGATCTTGCCTTCACGGCCAGGGAAAGTTTTTGACAGAACTTCCCCTGCCGGCGCGTGGGATCGAACCCCCGACACCAGAGCTAGCGCTCCCAATACAGAGTACTAAGCGCGCTCGGCCACCGTGACCGTGTGTGTGTGTGTGTGTGTGTGTGTGTGTGTGTGTGTGTGTGTGTGTGTGTGATATTATGCAAGCTTGTTGAAATATCACGATGAATCCTACAAAGTATGCCTTGCACTATGACATTCCATTCTAATTGGCTTTACCTGACCTACAGTCCGTTGCCCCATTAACCCTTTTCCAATTCCCTCATTCAATCTCTCCCAAGGATTTAACTCCCATTATTAGCCTCACCTGACCCTACCAGAACAGTTTTTGTATGTATGTATGTTTGTTTGCATACGTGAGCGTTTATGTATACGGGCGTGTGCACACTTACTGCATGTTCTTATGTTCTTATATATGTATGTATATATGCGTATGTATGTGTGTACGTATGTGTATATATGTATGTTCTGTATATATATAAGTAAAATAAATGTGTACTGTATATGCACTGTAAATCACTTACTCTCATGGTTAATTTATGATAATTGGTATTTTACACTAGCATAATTATTGTATTAATTTCTTTTTTTAATGTAAAGTATATTATACTCACACATTGTAAACTGAGCTTACCATTTTCATATCTGTGCATCTCATGTTCATCCACTAAATTGTAAAATTTGTATTTTCAGCTCATGAGGCTGCCATTCTTTAATAAACCGATTATTATTACTATTATTATTATTATTATTAATTGTTTTATATGTGGTCAAGTTTAGCTCTTCATTCCAATAGGTATGAATATATTTTATGAATAACTGAATGATATACTGTATGTACATTATATTTAGAGAATAACTTTGCATACCCGGAATATATAACATTCCATTCATATTTGTATATTTTACAGCTTTCAATTTTCCTTCCGTCGCTGCCTACCACTGTTCAGTTAGGTTCTCACTTCCTTCCGTCGCTGCCTACCACTGTTCAGTTAGGTTCTCACTTCCTTCCGTCGCTGCCTACCACTGTTCAGTTAGGTTCTCACTTCCTTCCTTCCGTCGCTGCCTACCACTGTTCAGTTAGGTTCTCACTTCCTTCCGTCGCTGCCTACCACTGTTCAGTTAGGTTCTCACTTCCTTCCGTCGCTGCCTACCACTGTTCAGTTAGGTTCTCACTTCCTTCCGTCGCTGCCTACCACTGTTCAGTTAGGTTCTCACTTCCTTCCGTCGCTGCCTACCACTGTTCAGTTAGGTTCTCACTTCCTTCCGTCGCTGCCTACCACTGTTCAGTTAGGTTCTCACTTCCTTCCGTCGCTGCCTACCACTGTTCAGTTAGGTTCTCACTTCCTTCCGTCGCTGCCTACCACTGTTCAGTTAGGTTCTCACTTCCTTCCGTCGCTGCCTACCACTGTTCAGTTAGGTTCTCACTTCCTTCCGTCGCTGCCTACCACTGTTCAGTTAGGTTCTCACTTCCTTCCGTCGCTGCCTACCACTGTTCAGTTAGGTTCTCACTTCCTTCCGTCGCTGCCTACCACTGTTCAGTTAGGTTCTCACTTCCTTCCGTCGCTGCCTACCACTGTTCAGTTAGGTTCTCACTTCCTTCCGTCGCTGCCTACCACTGTTCAGTTAGGTTCTCACTTCCTTCCGTCGCTGCCTACCACTGTTCAGTTAGGTTCTCACTTCCTTCCGTCGCTGCCTACCACTGTTCAGTTAGGTTCTCACTTCCTTCCGTCGCTGCCTACCACTGTTCAGTTAGGTTCTCACTTCCTTCCGTCGCTGCCTACCACTGTTCAGTTAGGTTCTCACTTCCTTCCGTCGCTGCCTACCACTGTTCAGTTAGGTTCTCACTTCCTTCCGTCGCTGCCTACCACTGTTCAGTTAGGTTCTCACTTCCTTCCGTCGCTGCCTACCACTGTTCAGTTAGGTTCTCACTTCCTTCCGTCGCTGCCTACCACTGTTCAGTTAGGTTTCTCACTTCCTTCCGTCGCTGCCTACCACTGTTCAGTTAGGTTCTCACTTCCTTCCGTCGCTGCCTACCACTGTTCAGTTAGGTTCTCACTTCCTTCCGTCGCTGCCTACCACTGTTCAGTTAGGTTCTCACTTCCTTCCGTCGCTGCCTACCACTGTTCAGTTAGGTTCTCACTTCCTTCCGTCGCTGCCTACCACTGTTCAGTTAGGTTATCACTTCCTTCTACCTCACCAGTCACCCTCGCCCACTCATTAATTATTCTCTCAACTATATTCTGCCTCCTCCCACTGTCTTTCCTCCTCTTTATATCTCCATGCTCACTCTATCACCCTTACGTCTCCTTATCCACCACGAAACACGTACTCTAATTTTGCAGCCACTCTCTCTATTCCACTCATCAGCCACTCATTACAACATCATAACCATCCAGCTAATATGCAAACACTCCACCATTCACTATCACTTCAATCTATTCCTCCATCAATACGTAGACGCCCTGGTGCTTTCCACCGGCAAACATTCTTTTCAACTACTCTTTCTAACACCATCGCCTTTTAGTCAATCTCCAAGGACTCCACCACTCGCTATCACTTCAACTACTGTCTCCACCAATACTCAGACACTCAACTTTCCACCGCCAACCACTCTGTTCAACCATCCTCATCTCCACCATTCACTCCAACACTTGTAATCATTTCAGTTTGGGTGACGTATTTTATCAGCATATTCTGGCTATCATTAATCATTGTTTCCAACTTAGGACAAATCCAGAGACTCCGAGGATCAACTGATATAGTTTGTGCCACTTTGAATTGTAAAGGTCCTATTTAAGCTATATTAAATCTGCCGAAGCTAGCCAGAATGATAGAAAACAAAAGCCATCATTGTATAACAAGGATTACTCTCCATCTACAGTACTGTACTCGGTAATCAATATCCAGCAAATGTCTCCACATTAAGAACCTGGCAATCTTCATCACTCTATTGTTCAACGTTCAACGACCCACTCTCTCTCTCTCTCTCTTTTTGCTCTCTCTCTCTTTTTGCTCTCTCTCTCTCTCTCTCTCTCTCTCTCTCTCTCTCTCTCTCTCTCCCCTCTCTCTCTCTCTCTCTCATCTCTCTCTCTCTCTCCTCTCTCTCATCTCTCTCTCTCTCTCTCTCTCTCCTCTCTCTCCTCTCTCTCTCTCTCTCTCTCTCTCTCTCTCTCCTCCTCTCTCTCTCTCTCCTCTCTCTCCATCTCTCTCCTCCTCTCTCCTCTCTCTCTTCCTCTCCTCTCTCTCTCTCTCTCCCTCTCTCTCTCTTGTCCTCTTCTCCTCTCTCTTCTCTCTCTCTCTCCTCTCTTCTCTCTGTCTCTCTCTCTCCTCTCTCTCCCTCTCCCTCCTCTCCTCTCTCTCTCTCCCTCTCTCCCTCTCCTCTCTCTCTCCCCTCTCTCTCTCTCCTCTCTCTCCTCTCTCTCTCCCTCTCTCTCTCTCTCTCTCTCTCTCTCTCTCTCTCTCTCCCTCTCACATGAATTTTTCTCCCCGTCATTTTCTTTGCGTATGTCAGTTTGGGTAAACACGTCTCCTGCTTGCCAGTGAACGCATGCAAGGGCCCAGATAATTTGATTTGGAAAAGCGTTAGCAAGGCCCAGGGAAAATGAAAGGGAGGAGATGGCGTGAGAGTTAGTGAAAGTAAGAGTGTGAGTGGCAGAGAGAGATAGAGGGAGAGAGAGAAATGAAAGGGAAGAGATGGAGTGAGAGTTAGTGAAAGTAAGAGTGTGAGTGGCAGAGAGAGATAGAGGGAGAGAGAGAAATGTCTGAAGTAGAAAACCCAGACAGACAGGAATATATAAATGTTAAGGGGGGGGGTCACCTGCTTGTTTTACCTCCTTTTATCTCTTTCTCTAGTTTGTATCCATTCGGCCCCATTCAGCCAACTGTTTTATGACGTTTATCCCCATCCAGGTGTCAATTTCTTCCTGGCGAGCGATAGCGAGCTAGCATTGTATGAAAAAATCCGGCTTAGCCGGAGAAATTGTTCTATCCAAAAATGTACAAATTTAGCTTGCTGTCAAAACAAAAATATATATATGCTGGCTCGCTACCGCTCGCCAGGAAAATAAACAGTAGGCTGAATGTGGCCGAATGGATACAAGCCAAAGAGAGAGGGAGAGAAAGAGAAAAAAGCGCGGTGGGCCCCCTTAAGCGAGGAAAAATCAAATCGATAAGCAATAGAGACATCAATTAAGTCTGAAATAGGATCCCAACTAATTTACAAAGTACGTACTCATTCCTTCTCCCATCCTTTGTGTGCCTGATTTATTCTTATCTTAATAATCCTGTTTGTCTTCTAATTGTTTTTATTCGTCCTTATAATTATCCTTTCACATTTTTCGTCGACATACACTTGGTTATTTTCCCAATATATATCCGTAATTTCCGTCCAATCCTTCCCATCCATTCTTTCTTTGATCATACGAATCAATAAACTCTCTCTCTCTCTCTTTCTCATCGTTTGACTTCCTAGTTCGATTTGATCACACCCTTTTCATCTTCCTAAATATTTAATGTCCATGTTTCTTTATATTTTGTTCCTATCTCTTCCATCTACTCTCCTTACTCTTCGCTTGTCCCTATTCTTTCCTTACTCACATTTTGATTAAGCTACGGACCTCCTTCATGCTCTGTTATGTTCATCTCTTTCATATACATCCATTCTATATAACTTATCGAATATGTTTTTCTTATCTCCACCCTTCTCCTTCCTCCCATTTTCTCTGCCCGGTCCCGACATATTAATAATGTTGCTTCCTCGCAATGTTTTCCTTCCTCTCTTGTCATTTTTTCCACCTCCCTATTGCATTCCTTCTTTTCTCATTTCTTACATTCAATCTCCTAATCCATTTGCTATTTCTTCCTATATTTATCTGCTCTATCAATTATTCCTCTACCTTCCCATTCCCTTTCTCCTTCGGTATTTGTTTCCCGTTTGATATTCCACTTTTTCTCATTTAGTTCATGTGATCTACTTATCCTTATCCTCCATCTGTATTCCCACTTTGGCTGTCCCCTCTCATTATGTTATATCGCGATGTTTGTTCTCATCCGTTCTTGCTTATTTTTGCCTAACTTAATTTCTCTATCGTGTCTTTCCACTTTTCTCTATTCTACTGTCATTAATCTCTTTATACTGCTTTTCATTTGGTTCAATCTCTTCCTCAAGTATCAATTTGTCTGCTACTTCGCCACTTCCTCCCTCTTCCCTTCTCGTGTCGTTTCGTCTTTCATTGATATTCCTCGTATGTTCTCAGCATTTTCAATTAATTATATTCCTTTGTATGCACATTTCGTTTATATCAAATTTTCCTCAGGGCTCTCTCAGTGTATACCACCCCCTCTTCGTAGAGCACGTAGCACCCGTCTCGCAACACAATCCCACCCCTATTCTGTGCAACTCTCCAACCCATGAGTGAAACGTTATTCTCAATTTTTCTTCTAATCAACAGCTGAGCTCTGGAACTCTCTCCCAGTATCAGTCTTTCCCTCTTCCTATGACTTAAATTGCTTCAAACTCCGTCTGTCCAGACATTTTGGCTCGAACGTCCCTTGATTTCGGCTCTGTCACTCTTTCAACTCTGGGGGAGGCACTCGCTACAGGCAGCCCTGCCTTTTGCCTCCCTCATGTACAAAGAAACAAATAAAATCTACTCTACTTGCCTGTCCCTGACTTATTGCTATTATGTTTTCCCTCTTTTTACACATTAACTATTTTGATACCTCATAATTTCTTCCTTTTATAGCCTTTGTTATATTCATATGTTTTCGCATTTATTAATCTGTTCTTGTAACCATTTACGTTTTCCTCCATTTGTCTCTACATCTCCACCTCTTAATGCGGCTTTAATTGCTTCCTTCTCCCTTTGCGTTTATTTTCATATCCCTCTTAATATCCTCTTATCACCATTTTAGTTTCAAAATTGATCTTTTTAACCTTTCTTTTTTTCTCTCTCTCTCTTACCTATTAATCATTATCCTATTTCGCCATTTCTTCCTTCCGCCTCCTCCACCCTCCTCGTTTCTTGCCGACCTCGCCCCTCTCATAAAAATCAGCCCTCTTCCTAATTGAACAAACTCACTCGGGAACGCCACGTGATGAAGTCGCCTCATTTCAGAATGTTTCGAAGCCTCGCAGAATGATTCGACTCCTTCCATGTTTTTATCTCTTTGTTTCGAAAAGATTTAGGGAGTTCTGGGCATTTACTGATTTTTCCGAGTGAGTTTTTTTCTTTGTCTTGGGGGGGGGGGGACGGAATTAGAAGTTGCAAGTTTTATGTATAATTTTTACTTTAGGTGATTAGCAATTAGTGTTATTGTTGATGCTGTCTGAAGTTTTGTCTCTTGCTGACTGTCTGATTAATGCGTGTTGGCTTCTCGTTTATTTCTTCTGTGTTTCCTTTGTTAGTTCTGTTTTATCTTCGTCTCTTTTATTCGTGTTTCATTTTGTCCACCTGTTTGTCTTTTATTTCGCGCCGTGTTTGACTCTCTTTGGTCTCTTTTCTTTGACCCTGTCTTTTCATCTTTGTGTCAATGTTTTTGTTGGTGTGTGGTGTGTGTGTGTGTGTGTGTGTGTGTGTGTGTGTGTGTGTGTGTGTGTGTGTGTGTGTGTGGTGTGTGTGCGCGTAGTTTTATGTTCAATTATATTATTAGCGATATGTTGTTTTATCTTTGTCTATCTTAATCATACGAAAATTAATTTTGAGGTTTAATTTTCTTGTCAAGAATACCGATTACTATGTTTCCTAATCAGGTGAATGCAGAATATTGTATTAGTTAAAATTGGTATAACTGGTGATTCATAATTAATCATCTACAATCGTTCTCGTATGTCTGTAGAATCACAACAACTTCGACTTACCTTTTGTTCTGGTATGAATAGGTATGTCAATTTACAGCTCGTTTACTTTAGCATTATTTTCAGTAACAAAGACTAAGGGTCAACATTGTTTACCCAACAATCGTTAATTGATTATAATTACGGTGTTCAGCCATCGCCACACTCTGGATTGTATCGAAGTTTACAATTAGGTTCAAGATACCACAATACATTTAAAACTTTATAGTTTATATCCATGTATTATATGTGACTATTCAAGATTATGAGGTTTCAAACTAGTAAAATGCACAATTTTCACTCTGATACTGTTATTTCGATATAATTCACCGGTAAAATTAAGTCCTTCCGTGATCCCAGCTTGACGGGAGCTAATTTCTCCACAGTGTACAAACTAGTTCCACCACTACATAATATATATATATACCGGTAAATATATATATATATATATATATATATATATATATATATATCAAAAATACACGTGAGCTGCTAATTGTTCTTACTCTCAGCCGGAAGAAAGTTAACTATTATTTATCACGCCGTGGGAAAATGGATTACATTTTAAGCGTTGACTCTTGTCCTGCTTGTCCGTGGACACCCGGCTGAAAGTATACATGTTAAGTTGCTCACATGTATTTGTGATATATACAAAATGCTAATAACTCTCGTGCTTGGCTGAAGAAAACTCAATTAAATCAATTTAACATGAGACGTGTGGGAATAGTTGTAAAAATCCCTGTATGGTGCTCGGGAACATGGTTCTTATTGCTTGTATATGAAATGGAATACTCTCTTGCAGTAGTATATACACTGTGTGTCTATATATATATATATATATATATATATATATATATATATATATATATATATATATATATATATATATATATATATATATATAACACCCCGTTCTTAACAATAATCATCAATTACAAACCCCAATGTACTTGAATAAATTAATATAATATATAATAAATATAGTTTTTGTTTCTATGTGGATGAGGGAGACAAATGGCAAAGCTAAATTGTCTGTAAAGAGTGCCTCCCCCAGAGTTGACAGAGTGACAGGGCCAAAATCAAGGAATGTTCGAGCCAAAATGTCTGGACACACAGAGTTTGAAACTATTTAAGTCATAGGATGAGGGAAACATGGATTCAGGGAGAGAGTTACAGAGCTCAGCTGTAACTCAGCTATAATAGAAGAAAGATTGGGAGTATCGTTTCACTCTTTGAATTGGAGAGATGTACAGAGTAGGGGTGGGATTGTGTTGCAAGACGGGTACTACATACCTTGCGTAGAAGAGGTGGTATACATTGAGAAAGCTCTGAGGAGCACTGATTATTGTAGTAGCGATAGAATAGCGAGATAGATGCAACATTGCGACGAAGAGAGAGGTATTGCAGAGAGTCGGTGAGTGGACGGAAGTTAATGATACGAAAGGCTTTCCTCCCTAGTGTGTCTGTTAGTGCTGTGTGAGAGGATCCTTCCCACACATGTGATCATAACTCAATACAAGGATGCACTGTGCCCCTGTACAGAACAAGAATATGTGCAGGGGCAAAGAACCCTTTGAGGCGGTTGGGTACACCCAGTTTATGGGAGGTCGCTTTAGCTAGATGATAGATATATATATATATATATATATATACAGTATATTATATATATATATAGATATACATATATAAAATATATATATATATATATATATTTATATATATATATATATATATATATATATATATATATATATATATATATATATATATCTATATATATATAAATATTTATAATCTAGCTAAGGCGACCTCCAATATATATATATATATATTCGAAATTTTGAAGCCGATGTTGCATTTTGATATACAAGCTTAATTTGGGTTAACAGACAGATTGAAATCACTATAAGGAAAATCGCAAACATAACTTAATAATTGATATCCGTAAAGTAATATGTTTTACACGGTTTCTGTGATCTCCAATATATTTGCAGGTAAAAGTACTATAGGTAGAGCCAACGAACTTGATAATAATTTTGATCCCTGACCTCTATAACTCAAAAGGGCCAAGAGCAAACTGGCTGTAGATATCCACATCTATTTCCTGGTGGACTATTCCCAAATGATAGAAACGTTAGCCCCTTTGCTTTCATTAATTTCGAGTTACAAGAAGTTAAGGGATCAACATTATTGTCAAGTTCGCTGGCGCTACCTATAGTGTGACGAGGGTTTAAGTCCAAGTTAGTATATCAAGTACTTAGTACAACACATATTATGGGTAAAACAAAAAAATCGAAAATTAAATGTATTTATTCACATTGGAAGGAAAGACTGTTGGCCTTATTCTGTGAAAGTATTGCATTTTCCACAAATAAATACTTTTAATTCAACGTATAAATATCTATGATATTAATAAGTAGACATAACTCTGTAATGAGGATTAGCAGATTATTATGTAATTTAGATTGACAAATTTCCTGCAGTATAATAATCGAATCAGATTATAATTGATAAATGTAATCTCAAATTATAAATTAGCAATTCATTGTTCTAAAACATAACTATATTTGTCAACTGCAGTGAGCTAACGACTAGGAATGGTGTCACTCAGAACAACATAACCTACGGTACTAAAGATTCCTTAGCAGTTAAAGGATTAATGGTGCATCATTACACCATAAACTACACCCAATCTACATGTCATAAAACAAGACATTATCGTCAAACTGAAGAACATGAAATCGTATCTGTACATAACGAATGTGCGTGATACATGTCCGTACATTTATATATGACGTGCTTTAAATGTATGGTTATGTTTTATGTATATGTCTGTCATTATATATATATATATATATAAAAGGTCTTCTGATTCTTAGTCTGTAAGCAACAATCAAAGAGAGAGAGAGAGAGAGAGAGAGAGAGAGAGAGAGAGAGAGAGAGAGAGAGAGAGAGAGAGAGAGAGAGAGAGAGAGAGATAATATATAAAAGGAAGATGGACTAGTGACAATATGAATGTTAGATACGCAGACTGATATATTAATATCTTCACTGAAGTATAATACAGTAGATAGGTAGATATAGGAATGGATAGAACACCGATATAGATACATAAACTGATGGATATATGGACAAATAGACAGACAAATATAGAGATGGATGAACAATTAGACAGATAAGTAGATAGATAGATAGATAGATAGATAGATAGATAGATAGATAGATAAATAGATAGATACATAGATAGATACATAAACAGATATAAACACAGATAGCAAAGAAGACACAAGTTAAAATAATCTTCCAAACTAAAAGCTTCCCTCCCACCCCACCCATCTAGTTTACCGCGGCCACGTAAAATCGGTACTTAACTTGGCCGAGCGAAAGGGACCGTCGTGGGAGAGTGATAAAAATCTGCATTCTCAAGTCGATGTAAATGAGGGTTTTAAAGTGGAGGGAGCGAGTGGCTGGCAGGGGGCTGTAAGTCTGGATTACCGGGAGGAGGAGCGAGAGAGAGAGAGAGAGAGAGAGTACAAATGAGTACAAAGGAGTACAAACGAAATCAAGCAACAACAGGTCTAGTGCCTCTTCTAGGCTGCTTGATCTCCAAAACACTGAGGATCAAGTGTCCAAACAGTGGTTTAGAGTGGGTAAGGGAACATTGGAAAGGGAACTACTGCCCTGGAACTAATGTCCGTGGCAGGATTAGGAAATTAGTAGGGGACAGATGGGTTAGTAACTGAGGGGAGGATAAAATAAAGTTATTCATTTACAAACGCAGTCAGTCGCGGGTTTGATGCGAGATATTTGTCTAAGCGGAGTTTAAATGAATCAACGGTGCTGCAGTCTATAATGTCTCGGGGAAGCCCATTCCACAAGTTGACAACTCGATTGAAGAAGAAATTCTTAGATTCGTGTGAGTTAAAATATTTACCAATAATTTTGCAACCGTTTCCCCGCGTGTAATTAGATTGGTCGATAGTGAAGTACTTACTACAGTTCATATTGTCGATGCCTTTGATGATTTTGAACACTTGAATTAAGTCACCTCTTAATCTGCGCTGGGTTAAAGGAAATAGATTTAATTCTCTAAGACGCTCTTCGTATGGTTTGTTCTTTAGGCTAGGTATCATTTTGGTAACTCTACGTTGAACTCGTTCTAGCTTGTTTATATCTTTTTGGTAATAAGGGCACCAGGATTGAACGCAGAATTCCAGAAGAGGGCGGACTAAGGAATTGTAAAGGGTTAGGATAACTTCTTTGGATTTATGCTCAAATGACCTGCCTATAAAGCCAATTATTTTGTTTGCCTTCTTAACAACTTCTGAACATTGTTGACTCGGTTTTAGGTTACTCGATATTGTTACTCCCAGATCGGTTTATCTGTTTACATTCTTAAGCTGAGTGCCATTCATCGAATAGTTTGTTTTCTCTTTTAGGTATCCGGTATGTAGTACTTTACATTTATCCGCATTGAAACTCATTTGCCAAATTTGGGCCCAACATGACAATTTATCTAGATTGTGTTGCATATCGTCAACTTGTTCTTTTGAGAGTACGCTATTTGCAATTTTTGTATCGTCAGCAAATTTTGAGATTGTACAGGTGAGACCCTCATCTATGTCGTTGATGTAAATTAGAAAGAGAATTGGTCCTAGTACCGATCCCTGGGGTACCCCGCTACTTACATTGGTCCATTTAGATGCCTTACCGTTTATGACTACTCTTTGCTTTCTGTCGCTGAGCCAATTTTCTATCCATTTCAACACACCGTCTTGTATTCCATGCGCTTTTAGTTTTAGCAGTAAACGTTTGTGGGGAACTTTGTCACAGGCCTTTTGAAAATCAAGGTATATAATATCTACAGCTTTACTATAATCGTAGAGGTTGAGGATATCGTGGAAGAAGTCTAAAAGGGGTACCCCGCTACTTACATTGGTCCATTTAGATGCCTTACCGTTTATGACTACTCTTTGCTTTCTGTCCCTGAGCCAATTTTCTATCCATTTCAACACACCGTCTTGTATTCCATGCGCTTTTAGTTTTAGCAGTAAACGTTTGTGGGGAACTTTGTCACAGGCCTTTTGAAAATCAAGGTATATAATATCTGCAGCTTTACTCTCATCGTAGAGGTTGAGGATATCGTGGAAGAAGTCTAAAAGGTTTGTTAAACAGAGACGTTTTTTACGAAAGCCGTGTTGAGTATCTTTAAGTAAGTTATTTGCCTCTAAGTGATTTACGAGTCTGTCTCTTATGACCGTTTCTAGCATTTTACATACAATTGAGGTTAAGCTAATTGGACGATAGTTACTGGGTAGGGATTTGCTGCCTTTTTTTAATATCGGTGTTACGTTGGCTAGCTTCCACTGGTCAGGCATAGTCCCAGACTGCAAGGATTCATTGAATAGCAATGTCAGTGGTTTGGAGAGCTCATCCTTAGCTTCCTTTAGAACTCTAGGCGAGATTGTATCAGGTCCAGGCGTTTTATTTACCTTGAGTTTATGTAAACAATTCAATACTTCTCTCTCTGTAACGGTGATATTGCTTAGAACATCTGAATTATCAATCTGAATCGGCGATGGTGTAGGGATATCACTGAGGTTTTCGGTTGTAAAAACTGATGCAAAGAAGGTATTGAGGGCATAACTCATTTGTACTTCATCTTTGGTGTATTCTTCATTTTCATCGACTAACGGTCCAATAGTTGAAGTTGAAGAGAGAGACAGAGAGAGAGAGAGAGAGAGAGAGAGAGAGAGAGAGAGAGAGAGAGAGAGAGAGAGAGAGAGAGAGAGAGAGAGAGAGAGAGAGAGAGAGAGAGAGGGGAGAGAGAGGAGAGAGAAAGAGAGAGAGAGTGAGAGAGAGGAGAGAGAGAGAGAGAGAGAGAGAGGGGGAGAGAGAGAGAGAGAGAGAGAGAGAGAGAGAGAGAGAGAGAGAGAGAGAGAGAGAGAGGGGGGGGGGGTAGTTATACGGTAAAGGATTAGAAGAATTAACTAGGGAGAAAAGCACTATATGGGAGGTACCGGTAGCACTTATTCACAAGTTAACTTACCTGTACCATATTTTACAGCCTTGATATGTCTACTTACTGGAGCTAACTTTTAAGAGAGGTGTTAGTCGTAAATAGGTGAACAGAGTGAGGTTTGGTATCTGAACAGATTAATTGTACTGTACATACGTGGATCTCCAGTATAGTATAAGTGGCTTGGATAATATACAAAGCTACTTATAACCCAGCTGCGTCCTTGCATTAATCCTCTCTGGAGTGGCCTTGGTCATAAGGTGCTTAACACTATCTGGTCCGACGTCTTGAGGGTTATATTTTTGTGTAATTATTATTGAGGATTTTCCTTTGTTATGAAATTTTTGGTGCAACGTAATTTAGCTTGTCGCTTAAGCTAACACAAACGCCTTCACAGACATTCTTGAAGCTAAATAATGCCCACCCAGACCCCCTTTAACCTAAACATATAATTATAATTTTCAGTACAAACAATTCCTGGCCAAAGGCCGACTTCTAACTTATAAGGCAAGGTACTTCTCACCCATAAATAAAATCGACACGTGAAAAGGGTAATACGACTTCTTATCGCCAGACTAATGAGATGAAACGTTTTAGAAACTCCAAACTAATGGAACGAAACAGGGTAGGTCGAAAGAAACCTCTCTTGGACAACGTAGGGTTAAAATAGTGTTGTAGCCCAACTGGCCAGATGACAGGTTCAACATTACCAGCCAATAAGGCCACCACAGAACTAATCAGGCATGGAAGTCGCTAATTAGGTCGGAATTTCTACCCACAGATTTCACCTACCGAATTTGGTAGAGTGCCACTAACTCTTCTAGAACTTTGTCGTTTTCATTCTTATTTTGGTTACCGTAAAACGATGTTATACACAATTAGGAAATCCCTAAAACATCAAAGGGTACTGGCCATTCCAATTAACTCTTTGAGAAGATTCTTCCAAAACTTATAAATAGTATAAATTTAGCCATAATGTGATCAAAGAACGCGTTTTAGTATTCGGAAAGGGTTAACTGGGCTGTCTACATTATGTTTCAATGAATGCCCTGGTGATTTAAAGCCATGTACACAGATAGACCAGCAACTCCATCCAATACCAGTAATAACAACAAGGTAGTATTAATCCATCTATATATTTTCCTGGATGCACCATCACTTACAAACTGTTTGGAAATCGAATTTGACAAGCCCATTGACAAAGTTAAACCACAGCTTTATGTTTAACAATTTTATAAAACAAACTAATAAAGCATCTCTAATTAGTATAATTTTCATGTATGGCCTCTTGATATTTACTACTTCCTTGAACCAGAAGACACGCACAAAACATTTTAATTTGAGATGCCAGCAATGCACTTTCACGGTCTTCTGTAAATATTAGTAATGGACAATGACGTTTCTAAACAAGCCAGCAATCTAAGTATGTATACCCAGCACAAACAAGGCCGGGTGGGTTTTTTGTCGTATGAAAACTGCAGAATCCCAAAAGACTCTATACGGGAAGCTAGCTCACAGAAATAAAACAATGGCCACCTGTCGTCTCCACTTGCACTATAAAACATATGCAGGCCGGACCTGAAAGTCTTGACCATCCCTCTGGACAGCTGGTAGAGGATGGTCAACGACCGGGACAGATGGAGGTCAGACCAACGACTGGAACTCATATATGCAAAAGAAAGATGACCATACGGCAGAAGACGAGATCATAAGAACAAACAGATAATACAATTCCATCAAAGTGTGCATCGCGTAGACTTACGACATTAGATACAGCATTGAGTGCAGGTTAGATATACATTTCTATGAGTTACCAGAAACGAACTATAGCTTGTAGCACTATATAATCAAATTATATATATATATATATATATATATATATATATATATATATATATATATATATATATATATATATATGAGATAGAGAGAGACTGATGAATTATGAGAACATGCAGTACATTAAACATATATATACATAGAAAATGGAATATTGTAGGTCCCAATTTAAAAAGACTAACAATTTAGAGACCACTGCAAAACAAAAATAATAATAATATTAATAAAAAATACAAAAATACAAAAAATAACAGGAATATCATTCGAAGAAGCCTAAGGAAGTTAATTCGTGTAATTATGGTTTAAAGACATATAAGATAATAATAAAATGTAAAGGGGAAACAAGAGATGGAGGAAGATTAAAGAGGAGATGAAGGAGGAGTGAGATGAGAGAATCATTAGCGCTTGAAAAATATAAGATGGAAAAAAATAGATGAGAAAGATTATGAACCTTCAGGGAGAGAGAGAGAGAGGGAAATAAAGACAAAGAGATAACATAACAATTAACAAAAGAAGGACAAATAACTTGATAGATAGAAGGTAGAATGATAAATAGATAGATATAGGGAGAGGGAGAGGTGAGAGCTTAGCTAGAAACTTTTAAATTGAAGTTTGTTATCTCTTTCGATCTTAATATAATCACCAATTTAGTCTACTCACTGGCTCTCTCTCTCTCTCTCTCTCTCTCTCTCCAATATTCACCCACCCCTCTCTCCATAAATCTTTCTCACACTGTTCTCCTCTTTTTATTGCGATTTTTTCCACCAGTGTATTTTTGCAACCTTCAAATATCCCCTACCTTCATACCTAATCATAATACTCGCCTTTCCACATTAAAATACATGTTCTTCGTAATAATATTCCTCACGTCTTCACTTCAAACTACTTGCAATCACTTCCACATTTTTCTACTCGATCCTACCCTGTGTTAATTCCACTCTACGCGTCTACCTCTTATTATTTGATTGTATTTTTTTCTTTCATCTTACAATCATGATCTTCTGCGGCTTATCCATCCTCCTCACCCTCCTCCTCCTTCTCCCTCTCATTCTCCATTCCTCCTCCTTGTTTATCACTTCTTTCATTCACTTTCTACTTGTTTGCATCTTCCAGCTGTATCTGTTACCAGTTACCGTTGTTCTCCCCCATCCTATCTCCTCTTCACTTATCATACTGTCGACATCCTTCGTTAGCACCCTTAGATCATCTATATAGTGTAAGTTTGTTATTTTAACTATATAACGCATTGACTGTACCAAAACTGGTCGCATTCTATTAATATAACACATTCCTTATAACAGTCTTCGTGGTGCGATGTATAAGGTGTTGATTTTCGGTGTGAGCATCCTGGGTTCGAGTCCACGGACTGCCACATGTGTTTGTAAAATTTCATTAATCGATTTTAGGAGTATTGTTGGTTGTTGGAAGGAACATAATAATTAAATGCGTTCCAAATTCCTGATAAATGTGCGTGATATGTTACTCAAGGCAATATTCACACAATTTGTATGTGTCTATTCTTATATATAGTGTATATTTTAGATCACACAAATTAATTATACAGTGTGCCCGTCGTGTGCATCCTCTTATCGTTTACCTCCCTCATCTTCTTCTTCATCAAACTCTAACTCTCCATCACTTTCAATCTTCTTCATTTACTTCTCTGTCTCTCACACACACACACACACCACACACCACACACCACACACACACACACACACACACATATCGACTTTGCATCTTTACAACCAGGCAGTAGAGGGGAGACATATTGGTTATCCTGGTTTTCTCTTCCTCTCCTATTTTGGATTTCCTCTATCTCTCCTTTCTCTCGGGTTCATTGTCTGTTCCTGTGTTCGTAATATCCTATTTTATATATATTTGTTTGTGTTGCTTTGGTATTGTTTATATATATTGTTTATATATATTTGCTTTGGTATTGCTTATATATATTTGTTTGTGTTGCTTTGGTATTGTTTCATATTTATATGTTACATTGTTCTGACATGTGTTAACCCCTACTGTACCGGCGACGTCTTTTTCATTTTATTCTAACTAGGCTATATTTAAACGGTATTGTGCAGTTTAAGAAGAATCGGTCATAGTAAAAAGGACTAAGTGAGATAGTTCGAAGCCTGTTAATTGTTGGTAGCCCTTTGTAAACCGAATACAATCGTTTAAAAGTTGCCAGAATAAAGTTAATAAGACCTCGCTGGTACGTATGAGGTTAATATTCTGTTAATTGATAATGGAATGCAATATTATTTTAGTTAAATTGAAATATTTTGTTAATGCGTTGTATGATACGAAAATACTGGTAACGAATAGAATACTTGGTTATGTGGTACTATCGCCTACCCAGATAACTGGTATATCATATTTTAAGGTTGAGACAGTGAGCATTGATTAACTGAGCACTCTGGTTTGGTAGAATATGTTTCAAGATAATATGTCAAAATATTACATCGGCATAACAACAATTTCGATAACACGTGTACCACTTATCGTGCAAAAACACAACGTAACAACGCAAAAAATTTACTCGATAAAATAAAAAGTTTGCCTATTCCGCCCCACTCAAAAGTAAGATTCACATTGTGTTTTGTTTCAGCCGTGTAATTGGCTAGATCTCACTTTATGGGATACCTGTTATCGCGCTGCAAAATGTTATTGTAGTAAACGTCCAGCCTCTTTCCACTCGCTCTCTTTTATCCTGGTATAATGCTGCTAAGTGGTTCACTTTGTGGGCGATTTTTGCATGAATCCATTATTTTTCTACTTTCCTCCCTAGACCTCCATCAAATTTAAAAAACCATCCATTTGATCCCCCTTCTAGATTAATTTGTACATTTTTCAGTAGAAAAATTTCCCGGCCAAAGGCCGGTTCTTCCAACAATACAGGCTCATTATCATTCGCCTGGGAAAAAAATCGACACCTAAATAGCACAAAAGGTCTAAATATTGACGAAGAAATTGGGCGAAAGGTCTTAAAATCGACTAACTAATGGGGCAAACATCTTAGCATCTCAAAACTAATGGAGCTAAACATGAGGGAGAAAGTGGTCCAGCAAATCGGCCCATGCCCCCTTAACGTGCATTTGGTCGTTAGTTTTGCTTGGGTTTCCCTGATATTCACATTTTAGAATACTCATTCTTTGTATATATTTTTGTTTTGTGTTCTTGTTATTTTATTTTTTGGTTACCTGTTTTCGAAGTTCAGAATATTGATGAGGCAGCATCTAAACCAAATGTTCACTCTCAATTATTCTACACTGCCAGAATAATGTTGTTAAGGGAGCCCACCTCGCTTTTTTTTTATCTTTCTCTACCTCTTTCTTTGGCTTGTATCCATTCGGCCCCATTCAGCCTACTGTTTTAAGACGTTTACCCCCATCCAGGTGTAAATATTATCCTGGCGAGCGGTAGCAAGCGAGCATATATATATAGTTTTGTTTTACAGCAAGCTAAATTTGTACATTTTTCGATAGAGACATGTCTCCGGCGAAGCCGGATTTCTCCATACAATGCTGGCTCGCTATCGCTCGCCAGGAAGAAATCGACACCTGGATGGGGATAAACGTCTTAGAACAGTTTGCCGAACGGGGCCGAATGGATACAAACCAGAGAAAGAGAAAAAGGGAGAGAAAGAGAACAAAAAGCACTCTACAATGTTAACATTTTCTCTTCACTTATTCCCTCTCGTACAAATCTCTATTCGACATATGTTTGCATGTGCATTGATTGGTGAGTACATTTATGGTATATTGTTTTCTTCTTGAAAATGGAAAATGAGTTACATAATTATTTTTTGATCATTCTTACTCCGAAACATACTCGTGTATTCCACTTCGTAAATAATGGCTAACATCATCCTATAGCTTTGTCTATTTCTTATTTGACTGTGTTGTGCCATTCTGTCTTTTGACCTATTTAATTTCAACAATGTTATCATATTGATATGCTTGTTTATTACCAATAACGGTTAACGTTTCATCTCAACCTATATATACATCTATGTAATCCAGTATTAATTAACCATACTACCTATATAAGGTAGTATGGTTAATTAATATTGGATTACATAGATGTAAATCCGCTGCACTACCTCTATTTTTCTATTCTTTAGATCAATATCAAATTTATATATTATTTTGTTTTGTATTCTATATTCCTGCTCTCATTCCAGACATAGGCTTTCTAAAGCCTATGGATTTGATTGTTGACTACGATGAAGTCAGATCATATTAGATTAATTCACTATAGTCTATTTTGTTCCAGCTGATGGTAAATTGAATCCCTTAGTAGCTGATTTTTCAACACTTAACGGAAATATATGAAACTACTATGGCTGTGTGTCGTATTAATGCCACGTTTTCATAATTAACATCACATTTCGCTACATTATCTACCTTATAGCTGAGTAACACAGATAAAAACATGATAATTTTCATAATTAACATGATAATTTTCATAATTAACATGATAATTTTCATAATTAACATGATAATTTTCATAATTAACATGATAATTTTCATAATTAACATGATAATTTTCATAATTAACATCACATTTCGCTACATTATCTACCTTATAGCTGAGTAACACAGATAAAAACATGATAATTGACCATCAACTGGAAAAAAAAAGACTATAGGTACTGTTACCCATTGCGTATGTTGAACATGGGAAAAATCGTTCATTTACAGGACAAAAACTACCCCAGTAATATCTTCCCTTGCCACACATTACCTACTCACCATCAAAACTATTCCAACACACCTCGGCACCTCTTAGGATTTATTAACCCCTGCCTTACCGAGGATATATTTTGCGTTATTCCAGCTATATTTAGAACATTGTATGCAGCTTAGTTGGACACAGTTGTAGTTAAAATGGATAATCGAGATAGTTTGAAGCCGTTTAATTGCTACACGCCCTCCCTAAGCTGTGTAAAATCGTCAAATAATATCCAGATAATACTAACAAGGACAACTCGGTACAGAAGGGGTTAAGGCCTATTCGTCATTCCAAAGCTTTTATGATATTCCCTCCATGCTCTCGTTTCATTATCGCTCTAACTCATCTTGCACCCCTTCCTCTATTGCAATTCTTGTCACATTTCCTTTCACAACATATTCATTTTCACCTTTTCCTTTCTCTCCTCGCACCATTACCACCATTGCCTTTCCCTTGTTCCATTCTCCTTAGTGTTATACATTTCCTTTACATATTTCCAATACTATACATGATTATATTATATTCACTCATAAGAGAAAGCCTTATCCTTTGCTATCATTTTCTGTCACCGTCATTTATTTCTAGTTTTGCTATCTCAACTTTAATTCAATCCTGGCCACCTTGTTTTGATCGAAGAGCCAGTATATTTATGCAATCCTCTCTCTCTCTCTCTCTCTCTCTCTCTCTCTCTCTCTCTCTCTCTCTCTCTCTCTCTCCATGCTGGTTCAAATGACGTCATGCGCTCCAGATCCGAAGAGTTGATGGAGAAATATCGCAAGATGATCCAGCACTACAAAAACAAGTCAAGGAATATCATCATCTCAGGCATTCTCCCCAAGATCGACGCACCTGACAAATTCTACGACAAGGCCTTCAGCACAAATAGCCGACTAAAACATTTGTGTCTGAGGGAAGAAGTTGAATTCATCAACCTCTGGGACAACTTCTACAACCAGCCTACTCTGTTCCGCAAGGATGGCACTCATCTAAACCCTGGGGGTTCAGCACGCATGGGTCGTCTCCTACACGAAGCAGTCCGCAGCCATGGATCAAAAACGCCATCCGAGAAGAAGCAGCAGTGACATAAATCATCCAACGCCAAGAAAAAAACCGAGGCAACCGAGGACCACCAGCGATAATGACCGGGAGACAGCGAGGACCGATGGGACAGCCATGAACATAAATGTAGATCCGACAAGAACCAAAAATATTATTAAAGCGCGTTCCGTGAGTTCTAAAATAACAAATTTAAAGGTTTTCTATGCAAACGCTCGTAGCATACGCAATAAATTTTCAGATTTAGAGGAGCTAGTGTTTACAGAAAATTATGATGTGATTGGCATAACAGAATCTTGGCTCAATACAGAAGATAGAGACTTTTAGCAGAGTATTCACTTCCCGGTTATGTAATGTTTGAGAAAAGCCGAATAAATCGAAATGGAGGTGGCGTTTTACTTTATATCAAAGAAAGTCTTAACCCTACCCTCTTGTCAAAACCTCAAATTGTGAACGTCGACGCATCTTTTGTGCTAATAAAGAATAATAAAGGTACCAAAATAATACTTGCATTAATATACAGACCTCCAGCTCAAACAGTGCAAACTGACCGAGAAATTTATGAACAAATTGCAGATGTAAGTAACCCCCTCCACAAAGAAGTACCGTAATGTGTTTGGTGTAATTGTAAATTTACCTTGTGACCCTAAAGTTGGGGGCCCGAATACTGACCTTACTTCCACAACTCCCGGACATGACTTTTGGTATAGAAACTTTCAAGAGAAGTTCGCCTTTATCCAATTTGTTTGGAAGCGCCGACCCCCCGTGGTTTTTTTAAAAAAAAAATAACGTTTCTTGACCATTTTGGTACTTGCAACAAAAGAAGAAAATTTTTAAATTAGAGACAATTTGAATGTTGGGTTTGAATGAATTCCGTAAAAGCAAACAGGCGACCCATCCCCAATACCGGATACCTTTCCCCACTTTAAAGTTTATTACTAAGTAAACGCCCCCACAATAGTATAGCAATCACGAAAAAAGTCCCCCCTAATTTCAAGAAAGTGACAAACTTCCATAAACTTTTTTTTGAGAAGCCTATGTTTTAAAGAAACCTGAACTTGGGAGCCTTTTTTTTAATGTCACAATAAACGACCAATTAAATACATCTTGGAAGTGTTATATTGCCATAAGGCCACTTAAAAACTAAACGGCCAGTGCAAGAACCTGCACTACCATCGAAAAACTCGGGCCGTCCCAAGGCCATAAATAATAAGCCCCCAAATGGTGGGAAATAACAGAATATTTCAAACTGCACCCCCTTGCCCGTTGCTAAAAAATTTTGGCTTAGATCTGCATAGATTTAAAAATCCTCACAAAAATGACACCAAGAAAACCCGCGCTGGGAAAATTTTTGTAGAGCTACAGACGCAAAGCCCAAAAAAGTTTTTAATTTCAGCCAAAAGTACAAAGACCGTTGTAGAGTTAACATATTGCCCGGAATCAAAAGTTAAAACAAACCCGAAAGAACATTTCTTAATAGTTATATCAAGAAAGAAAAACAGTAGGTACCTTCCAAACCTGTTTTGTTGGAAACCGTTAGGTTTCGATGAAAATGGAGAATAAACCCAAAGACGAAGGCAAACAAATGAGGTAATGCCCTCAATACCTTCTTTGCCCAATCCAGTTTTTTTACAACAGAATGACCTTTCAGGTGTGGGATATCCCTACAAAACCCATCGCCCCGATTTCAAGAAATTTGAATAATTCCAGATGGTTTTAAAGCAATATCACCCGTGTTACAGAGAGAGAAGAAGTTATTGAATTTTGTTTTAGAATAAACCTCAAGGTAAATAAGACGCCTGACCCTTGCATACAATCTTTCCCCGCCCCTAGGAGTTCAAAGGAAGCTTAAGGATGAGCTTTTCATCTAAACCACTTGAAACCATTACTATTTCAATAAAAGTTCCTTGCAGTCCCCTTGGAAAACTAATAGCCCGATCAAAGTGGGAAATGCTAGCCCAACGTAACAACCGTGGGGGGGGGGGGGGGGGGGGGATATTCAAAAAAGGCAGCCCAAATCCCCCTTATCCAGGTAACTATCGTCCCAATTAGCCCCTTAAAACCTCAGTTTGTTGTTATTGTTAAAATGGCTAGAAAAAAACCGGTTCCATACGAAAGACCAGAACCCCCCCTCGTAAATCACTTAGAGGAATATAACTTTACTTCACAGAATAAGCCCTCATCACCTGCCCTTTTTTCGTAAAAAACGTTCCCTGTGTTTTTTTTAAACAAAACCCTCTTAAGACTTCTTCCCCACGATATCCTCAACCTCCCTAACCGCATGAAGAAGTAAAGCTGTCAGATATAAAAATTTATTACCCTTGATTTTCAAAAGGCCTTTGACAAAGTTCCCCACAAACGTTTACTTGCTAAAACTAAACAGCGCATGGAATACAAGACGGTGTGTTGAAATGGAAATAGAAAATTGGCTCAGCGACAGAAAGCACAGAGTAGTCATAAACGGTAAGGCATCAAAATGGACCAATGTTTGTAGCGGGGTACCCCAGGGATCGGTACTAGGACCAATTCTCTTTCTAATTTACATCAACGACATAGATGAGGGTCTCACCTGTACAATCTCAAAATTTGCTGACGGATACCAAATTGCAAATAGCGTACTCTCAAAAGAAACTCAGTTTACGATATGCAACACAATCCTTTTTTAGATAAATTGTCATGTTGGGCCCCAAATTTGGCAAATGAGTTTCAATGCGGATAAATGTAAAGTACTACATATCGGATACCTAAATGAGAAAGCAAACTATTCG